>CM063601.1:9295698-9699656 GCA_032356905.1 Salix exigua
ATTTTCTATGTTCATCACTTTCTTTGTGATGGCATGAACAGTTTCAAATGTAAGAGCTTGATGGTTTTAAGAGAAAATAATAACTTCAGGCCTTAGAGTTTTGTCAGAGAAATATTATTGCACCTACGATCTGAGCAGTAACAAGATTTTCTAAGTGCCATAGAATTCATAACCTGTTATAAGAGTTAGCAAACTATCGAGTCAAGCACAATGGCCAGACCAGGCCTTGCCTCATTGTCCTAAAAAGTGTTGCTCAAGCTTAGATATTTTGATTTTCAAGTTGATTCAAAACAAGCTTTGTGCCAGACCAGGCCAAATTTGTTTGTTAGAATTCTTGACTAGTTGAACGCAGAGCAGGCATCACTCAATGCCCATCAAACAGGGGCCATCCTGACAATGGCACATATATTGAATACAATTGCTTCTGATACCAGATGAATATGGTTTCTTGTTTCTTGCCACCTCACTATGAAAGAACATAGTTTTTTGAGAATTCATTAACAATTTATGGAAGAGAGGTCATCCCCCATCCATCCATTGAGGCCAATCCTCCACTCATAATCATTTGGTTTAAAGGCAAAGCATGCTTTCAATATCATTCTCACATGAAAATGCTAACCATTATGATACTGACATGGTTTTCAGTTGACTTCAAACATCCGTTGTGAGCAAGATGAAAAGGCGATCTAAAATAAAACCTTTGAACAGCATAATATCAGGGCAAAGCTTTGTAGTGAAAGGACATAGAATGCGAGAGAAAAGGTTTGCAAACATGTAGCAGCAAATCAAATGGCAATTAGAATATTAAGACCACGTGTCATATAGGTTCATGACTGACTGCAGTGCAAAGATAAAATGCCTTGGGTAAGACAATAAAGATTAGACCATAAATACAAGGATAAAACTTCGAGGCTTTTACCTTATATACTTGCAGTCTGGAGATACAGTCCCCAGAAAATGTTGGCAGACATACTGATATAGTCTCCAAGCATCTCTTTCAAGCATATCCTCATTTGCTGACCGCATTGGAGTTATAGGAGGATGGTCACCTGCATCTGTTCCTGACTGAGGCTTATGATAACCATCAGAAAGCAGTCCCTGGACATAATCGCCCCACATTGGATTGTTTGCTAGTGCACCGAGTGTGCCTTTAAAATCAAATGAGGAAGGGTAGGCAGTACTCTCTGTACGTGGATAACTAAAAGAGCAGCATAAAATTATTATAAGGGGTATTGAATTCCATAAAGACAAGGAGAAGTGACTAAACCAATGAGGATCTAGCAACAGAAATATATTTATGTATCTATTATAAATCTTCAAATCATATAGGCCTCTAATTGTGAATATTATATATTATTCAATTTAAGAGCATAACTGATTTGGAAATTGTGGACAGTAAATTCAACTATGACCTGTGCATAATAGTAAAATAACAGTTGCTCTTTCACAGAGTGATGAACATGCATGTATGCACTATGAAAACTCCAATATGTTCACAAGAAGTTCTTATGCATCAAACTTCTGGTAGACAATGCATTCATTTGCATACCACAGTAAAGTCTTGGACTGTCATTGGTGAGTTTGGGTTCAAAAGTAAACACATCATGGAAATGACCATATCCACCCAAATTCCCATTTAAGCTGGACCATAATGCTGATGGCAATCGTATTCCTTTTCTTATGCCTAAAAGTGCTTTGGAAACTTTAACATCCTTAAAGAAGGCTGATAGAGACAGCAGTCATGAACAAACAGTACAAACATGAATTATATGCCATATAAGTGCTTCAAAAAGATAGGTCCATAAGTAAACACATCATGGAAATGACCATATCCACCCAAATTCCCATTTAAGCTGGACCATAATGCTGATGGCAATCGTATTCCTTTTCTTATGCCTAAAAGTGCTTTGGAAACTTTAACATCCTTAAAGAAGGCTGATAGAGACAGCAGTCATGAACAAACAGTACAAACATGAATTATATGCCATATAAGTGCTTCAAAAAGATAGGTCCATATTACTGAATCAGAGGGCCTAGGCTCTAAGAGTATAAACTAACAAATCGGTTGCAAAGTGAACAACTCCATATTCTTCCCTATGTTCTTTAATCTCATAATTTTTTTCATTAGATATTATTTACATTAAGAAAAAGGCATATAGAATTTATTTAGCATTTCCCTTCTGCCCAGTCTTCTCTAGGTGGGTCACTCACCAGAACAAACAAAGATTTAAATTAGTAACGGCATGTACTTTTGGACACCAAAAGTTTTGGAAACTACATGTTTGATCCTCATAGTTTTCACTTTTAGAATCTACCATATACACCTGTAGGTTATTATTAGTGCAAAATATTATTTTTCTTGTTAAAGAATAATATAAATTATATATGGGGTCTTTCTTACCTAACAGTTTAAGCTTTTAGATGAGATGGTTTTTTTAACGTGGTGTCAAAGCCTTGTTGACAAAGCGGTCACGAGTTAGAATCTCACCACGCTTATTCTATTTGATAAAAATTAAGCATAAGGTAGTGTGGGTATGTACAAGTTTCAAACCCAAAAGGCTTTCACTTGAGGAGATGTATTTTAAAAATAATATAAATTATATTTTGGAACCTTACCTAACAGCTTAAGTTTTTAGGTGAGATAATTTCTTAACACTTCTTATCCAATTACAACACAATGAATCGCAAGGACAAATTTGGTCACAACACTTAGATACTTCATATCTCAATATATCAAACTCTAACAATAGTATTCAACTCAGATTGGCTAATTATACAACAACATGACTATGAAAATAAATAGAGAATACTATTTGTCAATCAAAACAAGTGCAACTAACCAAAGAACAAAGTAATTACATTGGGACAAGAAACTTAGGCAAACCTGATAAATCCCTGAATATAGAGACGTTCAGCCAGCTGCATGGCCATTTGAGGTCCAAAGCCTAACGCACTTGAAGCAATCTGAAAAACACATTGATGTCTTAAGCACATGTTCAATCTATACAAAGAGCTTGCCGAGTTAACTCTAAGATCAGATGGAATAAATGACACTATGCAATAGGGACCATTGATTATTATAATAGTGAGAGTTATGGCCATACAACCACAAGGATATTTGAGTCTTGAGAGCAGCCAATTCATGTAAAAATGCTGAGTAGGATACTCTAAATTTTCCTACCAAGTTGAACATCAATGGGAATAGAGCCAGAGAATATTTTTTTAATTTACATCAGCCACAAACTTGTAATTGACACTAAGCAAATGGTTGGCACTGAATCACAAGATTTCCCCAACCTTTTGGCGTTAAAATTTTAATTACCCATCATATCATAGTTCAGAATTAGCAGTTGCCAGCATTATCTTTCATGGGCATAATAATGTCAAAGGGTTACATCCAGAACTACCAAAAACATGATAATTATACTATGGAAGTATTATTGTTACTTATAGGGATCTTAAAATATAACTTACATACAATGCATGCAAGTAGTTTTTATCGAAGTTGCGCATTGAGTCAGAAAGTCTCTCCTATTTTACTCACTTTGGAACATAAAAAATTCTCTTGTACCATCGAATATGAATAATGCAGATGCTTTGAAGCAGGCAAACAAACCAAGTCTAAAAAATGTTTGTGACCTTAGGCTTACCTAGGGGGCTCATCAACTTGAAAGTTGTTTGTGAATAGACAAATAGTCATTTGTCTTTTTCCTTGTTTTATTTAGGAAAGAAGTATAATAAGAAACACGAGAGAAAAACTATCAAAAAGGAGATTGGGACAAGCAGGCACTCTTGTTTTGTCCAAACAAGTTCCCTACTATTAAGTGTTTATGCCTCATTAAAAATGGTCAGGAGTTCAAACATTAAACCCCATGATACATTCAAGCTGCGCTTGCAAGCCAATGAACCAAACCTTGTAGAGTTCAGTTCATGCTTAGGGAGTAAGATGCCAAAAAAGTTGTAAATGCATAAGCCAAACCAAGCTAGACCAAATACTTGCAAGAAACAACTTCTTTTTACCAAACCCTGAATTATTTAACCTCTACAAGGCTCATGTTTAGACCAGATTCACCAGAAATTTACATCAGAAAGGATCAAAGATACCTGATACAAAGTTGCAAATGAATAAGTTGAACCAAATCACCAAACAAGTTATACCACATAGCTCTAACCTTTAGAAGGTTCACTGTGTTTAGACCTGGAGGACGGCCTTTGCTTTCCTGTTTCTCTGACATGTCAGTTACTTCCAATATTCTATCCTGTAATACCAGCTTTTGAAACATCAAAGCAACCTGCAATATGTAAAGATATGATACAGCTTTTCTGTCAAGATAATATCTAATACTGAGAAAATCTAGGTTAAAGAAATGAAAGCCTCACGTCCAAGTCAAATAGCCTGTGACGTTCCCATTCTAGTTGAAGTTCATAGCCATCTACCATTATGTGAGGGCGCAAAGCCCAAAACTTTTCTGGCTTAAAAGTAGTGATTTGCAAATATCTTTGTACACAAAACCCAAGGGTAGGAGTTTGACATGGCCCGTATCTGAAAAAAGAGGTGAGTAAGCATGATTAACTGATCGCCTGAGGTAAAAATTGGAACAAGATGGAGTACATGTTCATACATAAAGATAATCTAAAGTGAAGTGAAGTGCATTTGCAATAAAAAAAGACCACAATCAGAAATTTGCAAAGCAACCTAGACCCTTTGCCACCCCAACCAAGAGAGCAAAGAGGACAAAAAAAGAACATTGAAAGGAATGAAGAATGCGGTCAAAAATGAAAGATAACAGCACAGTTACTAAAGAGTGTAATTTCCTATGAAATCAATATAGTAAATTGATATATAACAAAATAAAGTGACTAGAGGGAAGGATATAAAACCCGGAATCCACTAGGCTAATGTTGAAATTCATAATGGGCACTTATTGTATTCGTAAGAAATTAAGGCTCCAGAAATCCCCACACACTGATAAAGCAGAGTCAGCAGCAGTAGCATGGCTCTTGTGTTCCTTCAGAAGAAGGCTTCTTTATTTTGTTTTGTTCTCATTTAACAGTGGTGTAACTCAAAAATAGGCTATGTTGTTACATGGAGGGAAATAAAAAAAAGAGGAAATTATGGGGAAGAACAGATAAAGGGCACCTAGTAAATCAAAGCAAAGCCAAGGCTCTTGAAATTTGAAAGAATAAAACAAAGGTTTCATGCCTTGATCAGTCCTCAAACTTGTCCAGTTTCTTGGATTACATCCTATGACTTTCAATATGTGTAATCAAGATCTTAAGCTCTAGAACATACAAATGTGGTCCAAGAAAACCTAGGTAATTTGGAATTTTGATTGTTGACCAAATTTTTAAAAATATTGAACCAAGTGGTGTCAACTTGGCACCCCATGCATGATCATAGCTAGCCTCCAAAAGACCCTAAGCTTTGGCCCCAACATAGGAGAGGTGGGGTTTTTCAAAATAAAAAGGTGTTGTGCTGTGGGTGCAATGTCCCTACTAGAAAGTGTGGGATAGCCTGCCTACCTTTCCATTTTCCTCACCAAAAAAACAATTGGCACCTCTACTATTTTCATAATATTAATTAGCTATATAATAGAAAAGCAGAACCCCCTGTAAAAGGGTTGGTTTTACTGCTACTTCTGTCTTTCAAAAACAGAAAAAAGAATAGCAGAAGAGAGTCTATCAAAGGCCATTTCTATATTCACCACCACTTTTTCTCCAAGTAGTAGCATAAATTAGATGGAAAAGTTTTGTGTGCACTGTTTGTCCATTAAAATTGTTACAACAATGGAAGGGGAAGTATCAAGTAGAAACAGGAAGTTGGATTCATGAATCTACCATCCTAAATTTCACTCAAGTTCCTTGTCACGAAAAAATAAATTCACTAACAAATAAAGCAAACAGTTATACCAATAAAATTCAAAACTCCTAAAGCAGCATCAGCCCAACATTTTCCTCACAACAAAGAAAAAAACCTAATGTCTGGATCGTTCTTCAAACCCGTTGCTTTTTTTTGCACAGGAAAGAGGGAGGAAGAGAGAGTTATTAGGGGCGAGAGGAGCAGACATGCACTCTGTTCCTTGTCATGGACTTTTAAGATTATTCCTGGAATGTTAAGGAAGAATAAGAATGAAGGAGAACAGAAATTCAGATAGGACCAATATTCCAGATGATCTATCAAATGACACCATACTACTCCGTGTGAACCATCCACATCCAAACATCAGTTACTTTTTCTTTTAATGGTCAAAGCTACCAAATCAACAAATTGTATAATTTAATCCACTAATGGACATTTGGAAAAAAATGAAAAGATTCATCAAAATGATCTTTAATTTCCCTAAACTTATCTGAGTTCAGAGATTTTAGACTACAGCATTGAATTCTTATTGATGCGTGGAATTGGCATGCATCAACAAAACAAAGCATTATAGTGCTAAAGACAATCGCATAATAAACTATCATTAAGAGAAGAGAGAGCCTACGAGATAACCCTGGAATCAAGATCTCCATATTTTCCCTGGAAATAACCAGTTTGAAATCGTGTAAATGCAACACCAACTTTCAAATCTATCTCTTGCCGAGCATCCACAGCCAATGCCTCACATTTGTTGGGTTCAACTAGGCAGTTCATAGCCTTCAAAATGTCTTTCCCGGTAACTGAAGAAAATCGTGCACGATGAACCTTTCTTCTAGCATCATTTGCTTGAAAACCAGTACACTGGATAACTGTATCAACAATGAACTTTCACTTATGATGGCAGATAGATAGTGAAAAATTGAGGTCTTCACTAAATTCCAGCAAATTCTAATTTTGAGGTCAAATATTTGGAGAAAAATTGACGTCCGATTTTGTGAAGAAGGCATGTGGATCCAAGCTCCAGGTAGTTGATACAATTAACATAAATTTTAGCAGGTGAAAAATTTATTAATAAGCAAACACACATTTTTGTTAGTAGTCCAGCAAATGGTAGCCCGTCGATTTTCCAGAAGAAAAAAAGTGTGTAGGTAAGCTGATTTCTGATATAATAAAATCTACTAATATGTGACCCAAACTTAAGACACACAACACTCATTTGCATGTGTGAAGATCAGCCTGCAACTATCCATCATGCAGTCCTTTCCATTTCTCATTTGCATGTCTAAATAGCTATATTACATATGATGGTTTCCTCTTGGTGAGGACAGCAATGTAAGATCTTTATTTGTTTTTAGTCCATGACAGTAATGAATAGAACACATGCCTGCAGTGGAAATCCGAAACTCAATTTATGGGAGGCATGATAAACAAGACTTTTTTGGTCTGCAAGAGTCCAACTGCCATTTCAGATTTAATTAGGTTTTTCAAGTCTATTCATTGCAAATTTCCTATTTACCACATTGAAGTCAAATCTCACTTTTGGCACAGTGAGATCAAGTATCATAATTGTTTGGGTTCTTAAATTCAGGTTCAAACCAATGGTTGTGATTTGGTGTTGTCTTGGTTGTGATTTTGTGTTTTTAGGGGTTTTGATGGTAGTCTGTCGTGGTCCAGATGATGGTTTCTCTTCTTCCTCCTAGACAAATAACCAGCCATATATAATCAACTTTTGCAAAATCAAGTCCATAAGGACCAATATTTTGAGTCTTCCCCAGTGGTCAAGGCTGATTAATCACTCTCGTTCAGACCCTCATTTTTTTCTAAAGTATCAGAATTCAAATTTACTAGATTTCCATGCATCAAGTACTATATAACCATGAGGGTTGCATCAAAACATTCAAAAGCAATAGACTTACCTTCAAAGCATATATTTTCTCCTTCACGATCACAGTCCAACCACAATACCAAATGACTGCAACCATGAGCTTCTTGACTTAAATGCCTACAAATATGAGCCTGCAACCATGAGCTTCTTGACTTAAATATCAACAAGCATTGAACCTTGACACGTAGAAACAGTCAAATTATTCTCTGAAAAGGAAACTTAAACCATCTGCATAAAGAAAAATATAAAAACCACAGTCCATGATACTTGTGTCCTCATCAATAGCTGTTGAGTGCTACATATATTTGTTTATAAACAAAAAACTACTCTTTGAGTTGCAACTTGCATGCAGTACAAGAAAGCATTTATTGAAAGACATTAAAATAATCACAACTGGTATTGCATGGATTATAGGAGAAAGCAGTCGGTGCATATGTGAACAAGAACCTGATTGATACAGTAAGCATAAATTGATGGATATCACAACATCAAACTTTTACATGAAATGAAAATGTCACATGCACTGTAGTTTGAGATATTCACACAGACCCATGGATGCAAGCATCATGATTGGCATTTAAACTCATAAGGAAACAGCAGATAGATGACAAGAGCCAGTGTAACCTTTGGATTTGCTTCTGTCTTCTGAATTGGAGCTTGAAAAAGATCGATAGGATCAGTGGCGGACCAGTCTTGATATTTTGCTGGAAAATCTACACTAGACTTGCATAAGAAATGGGGAAAGGGGGGGAAACACAATAAGTAGAGTGAAATAAGCTATTGTGGCCAAGATAACCAAAACACTTACAGCTGAACCAAAACAAGTTCCATTGAATGCTGATATGCATATAACATGCCATAGATAGCCAACACTCTACTTGTTTAGTAAGAGTTACTATCATTTAATTACACATTGTCAAAACATTTACGAGCATGGTATTTTCATTTTTTACCACAAGCCAGAATCATAATCTATCACACAATGCAAACAAAATCTCACAACCCTATACTCACAGAGGCACTGTGTATGAATATTTATACCTTTTCAACCATTTGTCCTCGGAACTACAAGTAATGGACAATGTCCAGGAGAAATCCCTAGCGAAGCTAACAGCCAATACTGGATAACACACCCTATTGAATACTGGATAACACACCCTATTGATGAAGTTAAAAAAAGAAAATCTATATCTCCAGCGCCAAGACATGTCAATTTAAAAAAACAATTGAAGCAACATGTCAGAAAAACTAACCAAGTCATCCAAAACAAAAGGCAAACAGAGAACCCTATAGCTTTCAACACCCATTACTTTACACTTAAAGACAAAAGTAGTGGATAAGAAAAAGAGGGAGAAAGAAAAAAAAGACCTGAAAACATGTCCAATGACTGAAGTGACTTTAAAGTATGCAGGAAGTCCAATAAACATTCCTTCAAATTCATGAACATCGGTACTGCCTTTCCTACTATGCATCTGCAGCATGCGGATAAATTCGAAAAAAGAGAAAAGAAAGGTAGGGTTTGAGAATCAAAAAAACAGAGGGAGAGAGTGTGTTTTACTTGGCCGCCGGAGATTGTGGATGCGATAGATAAAGCGATGCTGGGTTTCTCAGCAACCTGTCATAAGCAATCGTTTCGATAAGAGAGCTTCTTCTCCACTACAAAGAGAGAGAATGAGAGTGAAGTGGTGGTGCTTACCATGAGAACTTTTGGAGGAGCCATTTTTTTCTACCTTGGAGTCTCGATTGGTTTACAGGGGAAGGACACTTTCGTATTATATACGATCCTGTGAAGGTAGGCCCTTGGAGCTCAGCTCAGGTTGTTTTCACTGCCTTGGATTGGACTTCTGGAGGTAAGACTTGCGTGGGCCCTTTTGATTTCATCATAGAAAGGCCCAACCTATTCTTGAAATTTGCAAACCGGCCCAATACTACTTCGAGACCAGGAGGCCAGGGCCCATCTACTTATCTCTCCACGGATGAATATTCATATGAAAATCCTTACAAAATAGCAGAAATTGTTCTAATATTTAAACTTGATTAATTTTAAGTTCTAATAATTTTTTTAATTAATTACCTAATAATTATAAGCTGCTTAAATATACATCGACCAAAATTAAATCTGTTTAATTTCAAAACAATTTAAAAATATAAATTTATATCATTTCATTGTATTTAGAATACTAGATTTAAATAATAATTTATTTATTTTTATTTATAATTAAAGATGTCAAACCATAAAATCAAACCGCGTCTATTTTATTTCAATTTCAACCGTAGACCCAAGCAATGCTCTCGTCCGAGCCGGGGTGGAATGCTTGCATGTGGGCCGAGCAGATTTTTAATCACCTTTTACAATAGATTAGCGAAAGGCAACAGCCCCAAGCAACCGAGAAGTGAAAGGGTCATCGAGTGATATAAAAATAAAAATTCGACGGCCACCTCGGAGGACTCCACTCGATTTGCTCGCATATTTTATGTTTTCCTTTTCATTTAATATCATTAACTCTTTTTTAAGGTATGGGAGAGGGTGACTTTAGGGTTACATTAATATTTTAAAATTATATATATATTAACAGCAAAAGCTGGGAGGGTTGCCGGCTGGCTATTAGCTTTAACAGGTGTTTATCACTGTGTTTTAAAATAAACTTGAAAAAAAAAAATTGTTATTTTAAATTAAAAATTTTGATGTTTTTATATTATTTTTATGTACTGATATCGAAAATAAATTCAAAAAAAAATATTATTTTAGTATATTTCTAAACAAAAAAAACATCTTCAAAAACAATTTCAATCATATTTTCAAACAATCATCCTGGTAACTTTCGTCGCTCTTGTATTTAGTGCTTGTTTAGAAATATAGTTGAGCTTGCTTTTTAAAATGATTTTCTAAAAATTTTAATTAAAAATAAAAAATATTTTTAAAAGAAAAACTTAACCCCACAGAATATTCCCATGCAAAGGGCACCCTGCCTTCTTCTTTATCTTTTGTTCTGTTTCGTAGATGGAAATATTTTATCCCACACGATGATCCATGTCTCTCCCCGACTCCTCTTTGTTTTTGCCAGGCTCCAACCCCGAAACAAAAACCAAGGAGGGGTTGCTAGCGGGCTTTGCTTTACGCATTCCGAGGGGTCAGAGCAAAAAGTCACCCGCCCACAATTCGAGGGATGGGGGCCTAAAAGTCAAGACCGCCCACAGAATAAATAATGCAGATTTATGGTTTAGTTGTTGGCTTTCATAATCTTTTTATATATATATATGTATGTATGTATGTATGTATGTATATGTATATGTATATGAAAGATCAGGATTGACTTTAAATAAACATTAAAAAAAAATTGAATTACCTTTCCTCGTAAGACATCATTCATTTTAGTTTTTTTTATCTCAAATTAAAATTTATATTTATATTTTTTTACTTTTAATAAAATTATCTTATTCTTATCGCATTAACAACAAGTTTGATGGGTTACTTGATTTTTTTTATTTTTTTAATTGATTTTTTTTCTCAATTTATCTTGGGTTGATTGTAATTGAACTTTGTGATTTGTTATAGGTTTAGCAGATTAACTGGAATTTATTTTCTGTACTCTTTTATAATTTTTTTTTTTTTAATTTCATCTTTTTATATTAGGCTAATTCGAAAAAATATTATTTATATTGTATTTCATCTTTTATCATCGTCCTCCTATCTTTTTATAATTGTTTTTTACAATCTAGTTTTGTAGTTTTATTATTTAATATTGGTTTGACCGGAAATTACAAGTAGGAAAAACTTTTTATTTATTATTAATATTTAATTAACTTAAAAATGGTCTGGGTTCAAGCTCTCAGGACCATGCTCGTAAGTTACAACTAGTTATGGTCTAAAATAAATAAATAAATCCATTATCAATAATTTATTATTTCATTGCTAAGGGACTAATCAATAGTGATTGAGTGCAAGAATCCATATATTTATGATCATAAAATAAATAAATAAATAAATAAAAGTTATGTATTGTTCCAAGGATACAAGAAAAGATTATCATTTATTTCTCTTTTCTCTTGCTTTTTTTCCCGGTAGCTGTCTTGTGTTTTTTTTCTTCCTTATTTTTAGTTTCGATTTTATTATTTCTCAATTTTTCTTTCTTGCCGCATGATATAACGTGGCAATCCATCCTTCACTTGAAAATTGACCGAAACACATTAAAGAAATAGTTAGAGTAAGAGCATTGAATAAATAAATAAATAATATCAAGAGAAAAGATACGCAATAATAATATGCCATTAATCCAAGAAACTAATAAAGTAGATCAACTTGGCCCTTGAAAAACAAGCAAACCCTAGAAAGCATTATTTAAATATCCCAGTCTGATCGTCCTAAATACTGGATAAATAAATAAATAAACGACTCAGCCCTAATCATTAACCGTCCTGCCATACATGATTTCTCTCAGGCTCCGATTGGAAGAGGCTTCCTCGCTGTTCCGGGAAAGACTTGAAAGATTAATTAATTAAAACTAAAAAGCAATAATTAATCCAATTCAAAACACGCCTGGCGGAAACGATAAACAGCAACTGCTATGTGTCAGGTATATTAGTTTTTTAAGACATTAAAAAGTTTTTATCTCGAAGATCGGACCCACTGTCCAATCGAGAGGCGGCAGGTGGCACCGAGAAGCACAAAAGTTTTGGTCGAAGAGGAGATGCATACGGATGCGTGCACTCAATGATTGAAGGTCACGTTAGTGGCAGGAGAGAGGTAGCTCCGGCTGGTTCGTGTGATAAGGGATTCATGGGAGGCATCTTTCGTGCGATGCAGAGAAATTGCAACTTGTAGTGATTCTATGAATTATAGAAGAAGTATATGAATTATTAGCATTTGGAAAGAAAAAAAAATATTTTCTGACCGAATGTCGTCTTGTAGTATGCTTTGTTTTAAAATTTAACTATCAAGTGAATGTTTTTCAATGTATTTGAGATTGTTTTTTAAAGTGATTTTTTGTTTATAAATATATCCACATGATATTTTTTTATTTTAAAAAAATATATATTTGACACCAGTGCATGAAAATGATTTAAAAACACTAAAATTTTTAATTATAATTAAAAATAAAAACTAAAAATATATAAAAAAAATCAAAAATAGTTTTGAAATGGAAAGCCAAATAGGGCATGTTGTTGCGGTAACAAAACAAATTTAAAATATACTCGTCAATGTAATATTCGATGATGAAACCAGAGTCACAACATTGAGAGGGCTAAAGTGTAAGATCTTGATTTTAGAAGGATCATTTTATAAGATTATCATGAATATGTACAAGTTTGAAAAAAGATCTTGGAACATACTCGCTCGTATTTTATTTGATAATGTATTTTCTAAATGAAAAAAAAAAGAGAGTAGATAAGGCGGGTTGACAGGGTTACTATACATGTATCTAAATGGTATCATCAAGTAAATAGACTCGTATATTATTTAATTTAGCGTGTAGCAAGTTTATGAGTACTCGGTATGAAGGTTAGCAAGACTCATTTCCACCCAAGATAATCACGATACCAAGATTATAGGCAATAGTTTGCCATAACCATGTTCATTTGGATGAATCGCATAGATGACTCCAAGAGCGCTAAGCCCGACATCTCATCACATTTATATCTCCAAGATCAATGGTCACTTCAACTTAACACTTAATTAAACTCAAAGATAGTAATTTTGACAACTCGATAAACTCGTATCAATTTAGAATTATCAGATAGCAAAATTCAAGATATTATATTGGATTCGATAACTCGTTAAATCTATATTTATCTAGGTTCAGCACATAATTAAATCCAAAAATATCAAGCCTAGCATGTCCCATACTTATATTGTATTTTTTTTGGCTCATCATAAGTATTAATTGATAAAAAAAATTTCTTGAACGAGGATGAAGCAATCAAGTCTTCAGACTTCATCTGGCCAAAACCACTAGCACATGATGATATTTTAGAGTTGGTTTGTTTTTATGTTTTAAAAATGTTTTTAGAAAACAAATGATTTAAAAAAATTGTTTTTAAAAATTGTTTTAATTTATTTTGATGTACTAATATAAAAAAAGAATAATTTTTAAAATATATTTATTAAAAAAAACATTTTAAACTACCATGGTTATCGTAATTCTAAACATCCTGTTAATGCAGTTAGACTCGCACTTCAAATGTCTTGACTAAGTATGATATCTAGGGAGCTGCCTTTATAGGGCAGGCTAGCCTTGCGATGGGTTAATTAATTAATAGGATATATATAATTAATTTATATATATATATATATATATATATATATATATATATATATCTGGGGTGGGTTTGCTTGTTCTATAAGGTAAGGACTTAATTAAATACAAATTATTTTTTAGTTCATGCATGCAAAAAACTCTTATAACTACTGCTACTACACGTTCAACTACAGCGTTTTCTATGTCGACATTCATGTTTCTAGGAACGTTTTTTAATATTATATATATAATTTCAATCATTTTGATATATATTTTTTAAAAAATCACCATTATTACTCATTTGATCAAATTACATGGCACCACGAAATCCTATCAACATAATAATTTATAAAAAAAAACATATTATAATTCATAACATTAAACATAATAAAACATGCAAGGAATTAAAAATATCTTTCTTCGATTTCATGACACGAGATAATTTATATTTAAATCTATTTAATATATAAGATTAATAGCCGCGATAAAAGGTTTTTGTTCCATTCTAGATTTTTTATTATTTATTTAATATTGAATTGAGTTGAATAATAAAAAAATCATTCTCCTTTTCTATATTTCGAGCCCAGATGGATTAAAATAGAGTTTGTTGGGCCACGAGATTTATTGGGTGGGCTACGAACGGACATGCTTTCTCTATAGCAGCCATTCATGAATAAAGACAATTAACCACAGTGCAATAAATAAATAAATAAATAAAAATAACAAAAACAGTGAATTAAGTGATCTTTTCATCCTGGACCACGACCTTTGTTTTTTTTTTGCCCCGAGCTGGCACTATACGATGTCGTCAGCAGGTTATCTTCCATAGTCTACAAATTAATCGCGTATTATTTTTCAACTATATATAAATATATATCACGCTACCATAATAAATTATTAAACTGCAACGATAAATCTTTGAAAATGGATGTATCAACAGAATATAGTTTCTTATTTATGTACATGCTCATTAATCAGCATGAATAATGTTGTTGGGGTGCCCAATGCAAAAGGTATTTTTTTTAATTGTACACACATACATAATTAATTAACTATTTAGCTACGCGTGCAGGAATCATTTTCTTTTTTGAAATTATCGATAATACTAGCCATTTATCCTTGATTTATCATGTTCGGAACCATATTTTTTTCAATGCAAAAAAATAATATAATTCAAAAAAAAATATTTTTTAATTATAAATAACTAATTGTTTTGTTGTGCATGCAAGAATTTTGTTTTTGAAATTATACATAATAGTAGCCACTTACTCACGCATTGTCGCTGCCAAAACCATATTTTTTTCAACTCAAAAAAATCATTTGATCCGAAAAAAAAAATTGTTTTATATAAATAACTAATTACTTTGCCACGCATGCAAGAAACATTATTTTTTAAATCATCGATAATACTAGCCACTTACCCGCGCTCTGTTGCAACAGAAACCATATTTTTTTCAATGCAAGAAAATTGTTTGATCAAAAAAAAGATAATTTTTTTTTAAAATTATAAATAATTAATTGTGTTTGCAACGCATGCAAGAAACATTTTTTTTTAAATTATCGTTAATACTAACCACTTACCCGCGCTTTATCATTGCCAGTACCCTATTTTTTCAGCGCAAAAAAATTATTTGATCCAATCTTTTTTTTAAAAATATAAATAACTAATTATTTTGCTACGCATGTTATAAAAAAATACTAGCTATTTACCTGTATTTTATCGCGGCGAAACCATATTTTTTTCAATAAAAAAATTACTTTATCAGTAAAAAACAATTTTTTTAAAATTATAAACAATTAGTTTTATCTATAAAGTGATTAGTGGTTGAAAACACACGTCCCATCAAGATACTCATGGTTAAAAAAACTGTACGTCAAATCATGAAAAGTAAATCTCATGAATCTACTCGTCCCAACAAGAACAATGTCTCTAATCTAATCGAATAAACAAATTTAACATTACAAGACAGAAACTGATCCACAGATACTTATGGTCGGGAGATGAAAGAACTTTCAGGAGGACCAAACCACATTATTGGTACGCAAAGACATTTTCAGACACGCAAGAGGTGTTGAGCACCCTCTGGAGAGGGTGGGGGTAAATCATATATACCACCACATTCATGTAAGAAAATAATAATAAAACCCTAAAAAACAATAACAATATTTAAATTGTTCTAGATCTGAAGACTCCCATCTTTTCACATTAGATCCAAACAACTCCTAACAACCACATAGAGAGAGCAAAAATAATAAAAGATATCACCTAAAGCAATCAATCATAATTAATAAACTGACCATAGAGCATAGGTTAGAGAAATCTATTCCATCCTTTTCCCCTCTGCATTAATCATTGGTGATTAGCAGCACCTCATGACAGCAGAACACTGCAAGTGTTCTGTTCCAGCAGAATGCCACAGCCATCTTCCTCTGCACTCAAGGAAATATCACTTTGAGTTTCGTGGTTCCATCCTCTCTCTCTGTATATGTTTATCATTCCGTATTATCTTATCTATCCATTGGGTTTCCAGGGTATTTACTATTTAGTGGATTCGAGAATCAGTTATAATGCGTATAATGATTATATAAAAAAAGAAGAAGAAACACATAAATTAGGCGCCAAGCTTTACATCGCTCTCCCTCCATCAATCAAACCGTAGATAGAAAACGGGTTTATATATATATATATATATATATATATAGTTTACCACTAAAAATGAGTGGAGTCTCATGCAGACAAAAACATTGAAAAGTCAGTAAAGAGATGGCAGGCACTCTCTAGTTTGACGTTTAAGGCCCGGCACCCCCATTTTCCCCGTCTTTAACGGAGTTCTGACCAGAGATGATTGCTGTAATAAGAACAGTGATTATAGATATGGTATTGCTTAGAGATGCACATCTGGTGATAATGTCGATACAGTACAGATCACAAGTCTGTAGCTTTTTTCTTTCTTTTTTTGGTTTTATGACAACCAATCCTATCATGTTTTATGTTTAACAAGTGCTAGATTAACCTAGAATTCATAATGTTATAAATAATTAAAAAAAAAGGTCAAGCAGACATTTCCTTTCTTTATCTTTCTTGCTTCCTCTCCACTTTCCTTCACACTCTCCACTACTCCTTTTCTTTTTCTCTGCTTTTATCGAGCTCATACACACCGCACTCTTTCTCCCTGTCTTTTGTTTTTTGTTTCTTTTTTTCTATTCCTGAATTGAGTGACCTTCAAGAACTCTTCTTATCATCATTACATGTCCTTTTAACTCCAATCTACTTTCACCTTTGCTTCCATGTATGTCCTAAAGCCAAGCAACGCATCTCCCTCAAGATATATATATTTTTCCCTGGCAAATTAAGTTCTACTCCACTATAACTTTTCTTTCTTGATTCTTAGTTTTGACTCCAATTCTTCATCTGGGTCATCTAAACTTTCTTAGGTTCGCTTCAGTTTTTCCATCTCTTGTTATCTAGATAATTGTTTGTTACTTTCTTTCCTTTCCTCTCATGGAAAGAGATAAGCTGTTTATGAGCGAGGGAGTCAACACAGCAGCAGCAGCAATTTGGAATTCTTGCGGTTTTGGAATGGAAATGCAAGCCAATGAGCTGAGTTGCGGCCCAGAGCAACTTGCCAATTGTTTTCTCAATCCCAATTGGGACAACTCGTTGGATCAGAGCGATCCCTTTGAGTCTGCTATGAGCTCCATTGTCTCTTCACCTGTTGCATCCAGTGCCAACGCCAACGGCATCCCTAATGCTGGCGTTGGCGGTGACAGTTTTATGATTGGAGAACTTATTGGAAGACTAGGAAACATTTGCAATTCTGGAGACATTTCACCACAATCTTATGTTAACAATAATAACAATAGCACTATCACTTCTTGCTATAATACCCCACTGAATTCCCCTCCAAAGCTGAATCTTTCGATGATGGATTCACAAATGAGAGGAAACCTGCCAATTCCTGGAAAAAGCGTGGTAAAGCGTCCAAGTTTAGCACCATTTCCAGCTGATTTTGTACAGAGGGCTGCGCGATATTCTTGCTTCGGTAGCAACAATCTTGGAGGCCTCAATGGACAATTCGGATTGAATGAATCCGAATTGATTAATGGGTTGATGCCACGAGTAGAGCCTGGTAAGCTCTCGAGAGTTTCGAGTAGCAATTCAATGAAGGTCACTGTATCGCAAGCAAATGTTCAAGAAAGCAACAAGAGCTCACCCCAGGACGGGAGTTTGAATTCCGAAAAGAAATTCAGTAGGCAGTCAAGGCCTTCAACATCAGAGAATGGAGATTCCAGGGAGGAATCTTCAGTGTCTGAGCAGGTCCCGGGTGGGAAATTGAGCATGAAATCCCAGAATGACGCCAATTCCAGGAAAAGAAAATCAATTACCAGAGGAAAAGCCAAAGAAACTCCCTCTTCATCTCCATCTGCTTCTGATGTCATGGTAATATACACAATTCTGTTTCTTTCTATAGAAACGTCTTTTGAGATTTCCTTTGGAAGATCAATGAGTTAGTTTCATTTCAGGTTGCAGCAGAGAATGATGAATCGAGGGAAAAAAGAAGCAAGTCGGATGAAACTAACGGCAGTGACAAGGAAGAAGAAAATGGAAATCAGAAACAGAACAAAAGTAATTCAAAGCCGCCAGAGCCACCGAAGGATTATATCCACGTCAGAGCCAGAAGGGGTCAGGCTACAGATAGTCACAGTCTTGCTGAAAGAGTACGGGTTGACTAAACTCTGTTCTGTCATCTATTTTTGGGCACTGTGATTCATTTGCACTGACATTTCCTTTTATTTTTTTGCTGTTCTTGAATGGCCAGGTTAGAAGAGAGAAAATTAGTGAAAGAATGAAGTTCCTCCAGGATCTTGTTCCCGGATGCAATAAGGTGTTTATATTATGCTAAATTAGACTGTTTTTCTATTTATTTATTTTTATCTTAAAAAAAACTTTTACTAAACAGTATAATTGCAAAGAAATTGCAGAAATTAGATGGAGTGAAATTTTCTAAATTGCGGCTTGAATGTTGTTGTTTTGCAGGTTACTGGGAAAGCAGTGATGCTTGATGAGATTATAAACTATGTGCAGTCATTGCAGCGCCAGGTTGAGGTAATATTCAAATTTGCTGAGGTCCCTAAATTTTTTATTTATTTAATGTGGGACTGGTGATTTCTGACTGGATCATATCATTTGCTGATGCCATTTGCAGTTCCTGTCAATGAAGTTATCATCTGTGAATCCGAGGATGGAGTTCAACATGGAAACTTTGCTGTCCAAGGATGTAAGTTGATCTTTTAACTTGCTTTAATGTTCTGTCTCTGTAACATCCGGTCTGGATTTTTCACGTCTAATGATCTCGGCAATCAATATATATTCCAGATTTTCCAATCCCGTGGATCTATGCCAGATGGTCTCTATCCATCAGATGACTCCGCGCAGGTACTCCCTTATGGCTACCAATCCCAGCATGGGCTAGCCCTACAAAATCTCATGCCGAGTAATGCCGAAACGCAGCTCTCTATGAACCCATTAAACGCTGCATTGCGGCGAGACCCGAGCATGCATTTGCCACCCCTCGGCGACGCTGCTGCTCATCAGGTAATTGGAAAGAAGAAGAAAAATCCCCATAAAAATACATTTTGGATGGCCTCCTCTTCCATATTCTCATCACAGCTACTTTTTTACTCCAGGTCTCAGCGATGTGGGAAGACGACCTTCAAAGTTTTGTGCAGATGGGATATGGTCAGAATCATCAGGAGAGCTTTCAAGGTAAGCAGAATTCCAGAAAAAGTTTGGTTAGCTCGTAGTTTTTGAAGCCGGGTAGCTTCATGTTCAAAATCTAAATCCATGAACTGTTTGATGCAGGCTCAGTGCCCTCAACTCACATGAAAATCGAGCTATAATTAACCAATAAACTGTGTTTGATCCCACTGAGGCTCCCCCCCGAGAGAGAGAGGCCTGCCTCAGCTTGTACAGCCATGTTCCAGAACTCCAATCACTCTTTAGCATGGAGAAAGACAGCATTTTCACCATTTTTTTTGTTTCAAGTGATTTAAGCAACTGATTCATTGGATAATTCTTATATAGAACTCCTTACATTGTAAAATGTAGAACTAATTGCAGCGCTATCCATCTATTCTACAATATAGCCTACAGTTACATCTAATGCGTAGCAAGCTAAGGAAGAAGTGTGTTGAGAAGTATTTTTTGTAATCTTTTTTTTTCCTCCGACTTTATTGTGCATTTGGATTGCCTTACCAGTGAGAGATATTCATTGAGTTGACACAAAACTCCATTTTACTTCTTTTTTAATCCTGTTATTCTCTGCAGATTGCAGGTTCTTGCCACTGGAGTTTAACAAAGAAACGAACCATTAATATCCAATATTCGAAGAATTAATTATTTCTAATTTAGTCCTTGTACTTTCAAACAAAATATTTAACCCCTGTATCTCTAAACTTGATGATAAACCAGTCATTTAGTCAAGATCTCTCCTTTTCAATTTACTTCTCAGAAAACAGGATGATTAACACTGGACAAAGATGAGCGTCTAATTATTTCAAACACTAAAGGGGACAAAGCAATCCGATTTGTTAAGATAAAGGGACTGGTCCATAGTTAAATAAAATAAGGAGTTGTAGGATAAACCAGGCATTGTGAAAACTTATTTCTCTAAACTTTCTGAGCAACCAAACAAAAGCTTAAAACAGTTTAACGATAAAGACTCCGGCATTGAAATTGTAGCCGGAGAGAAAGAGAGACGGGGAGTGGGGCCCAGGTCATGGAATGAGACGATATTATGTAACGGGAAATCGCGTGAATTAAGGGGAAATAGATTCTTACTTGTAACCAGCTGTTAAGTGGGGACAAATGGCTTCTTAAGTCCATTAGGCGATTAAGAGTCTTCTTTCTTTAGCTGGAATCCATTTTCATTTTGGAATTCACTGTGCTCCAAAGTGACGGAAAGTTTGGATCTTTTCCCTCTCTTTATCTCCTTTTCATATATATATATATATATATATATATATATCTGTGTGTGTGGAAAGCAGATAAAGAGATAGATAGATAGATAATGGCCACTAATTAATGGGGTTATAATTAAGTTCATCACGTATTGTATATATATGTATATGTATATGTATATATACATTTCAATTGAAATTAAAAAAAAATTAACTTGAGAGAATGGAGTGTATATTTCAAACATAAAATTATATAATTTACCTGAATTAACTTATAAATATCATTATCTGAATCATGAGTCTTGAACAGCTTCGTAGAAAAAAAGTTGAAACAAAAGAGAAAGTTTGCTTCATAATCAATTAGATATTAATGATGTTTAATTTTTTAAAAAACCCAATTAAAAAATCTTAAGAAAAATTAAATAAATTGAGTTAATCTATCAAACTCTTACATGAGTGGTAAGCCTACGATAACCATAAAAAAACATAATAAATTATAAAATTTAATTTTCAAAAAACTAAGTATTGAAAGATATTTAAAAAAAAACTATTCACATAAAGAATAAAATAAAACTGGAACATAAGAGTTGGAATTTAGCTAAGAAATCCAAAAAAAAAACCCTGTAAATTCTATTATTAAATTTATGTATAACTATGTGTTAATTAAATTAGATATTTTAAGAATTATAATTAGTGCAAAAGACCGTTGCAGCCTCGTATCATCACATTGTCAAATGAGCCAAATAAGTGTGCAAGAGATATGTGAAAAGGGATGATGGTTGTCAATATTCCAAATTTATTAAATGGGAGCATCAAAAGCACAGGTTGGCATGGAAGCATCAAAAGCACAGGCTGGCAGGAGTGAAGTTCTGACCTGGCTGAGGAATGAAGAGCCAGAGAGCTTTACAGTCTCATCAACTTAATAGTTATTATATATATATATAAACTAAAATATTAAATGTGTGAGTGTTTTAATGCGTATTTCACTGTAGCATGTCAAGTGATTTACCGTGGATTTCAACAGTGCACAAACGATATTACACTTAATGGTATTTTTGGTTTTTTAACTTGTTTTTAAACTGTGTGCATGTATGGATTTTGTTTTTTCGAGCAATTGAGGGACGAGGGGTTAGTTTTTGCTGAGATCAGTCTGGGCTGAGGCATGAGACGGGAAGTTCTACCCTGTTGTAGACTCAATGTAGTGTCGACGTGGTGGTTTTCTCGCCTGACTTGGGCGTTTTGGCTGGTGCATTGGGGGTGTAGTTCTGGCCGCTATTTTGTGTGGGCTGCAGGTTAGGTTGGCTGGCCGCGTGACCGAGTTATGTATTTGTTTGAGTATACACTACTTGGTTTGCCCGCATTACATTGCGGGCATAGTGCGGTCAGAACAAATAATTTTTATAATTGTTGAGATTAAAATATAATATTTCAGTATGTAAAATTTGATATAATGAAAAAGATCAATATCTTTTATTATAATAATAGTAAATCAAAGTCTTAACTTCTTAAATTATCATCATCGTCATTGTCCAAACAATAAATATTATTTAACAAATCTTAGAGAAAAACCAAAAATAATAATAAAAAAACACGTAAGAACAAAAACCTAAAATTATTATTATTATTAATATTCATATTATTATTGTTTTAATAACGGGAAGAAAACAAAATTAAATCAAAGGATTAAAAAAACCTAAAAACATTAACAAAAGAGCAAATGAAAAAATAAAATAAATGAAAAAAACAATAAAAATTATTGACTGGAAAAAAAATTATGTGACCTGAAAATTTATAAAAAAATATTACACTACTTTGCGGATTGAGCAAAAAATTTGTATAACTGTTAAAAGAATAAAAATTATCAAATTATCCCGAGAGAAAAAAAACATAAAAAACATTAACAAAAGAGCAAGTAAGAGAAAAAACATTAAATTATTATTATTATTATTATTATGCTTATGCTAGTAATGAAAAAAAATAAAAGACTAAAAAAATCATAAAAGCTTTAACAAAAGATCAAACAAAAAAAAAATTAGGTAAAAAAAGTCATATGACATAAAAATAAAAAATAAAAAAGGAAAAAAAACTAAAAGAAATAACAAAAAAAATGCAAATATCAATTTCCAAATGATCATAGATATAAAATAAAATTTAAGAACTATTGTTTTTGAAAAAAATAATACCAGCCCAACAAAGAAGAAAATAATAAAAAAAAAAAATCAAAGCTAAGCACACTTATATATATATATATATATATATATATATATATATATATATATGGACAAAAGTAAGGATTATTCTTGAAATTAAAAGAAATAAAGGTATTAAGATAAAAAAATTAAAAGTAATAGGGCTGAAATGAACATTAAATATAAAGGGATTAAAATCAAAATTAAAAGTATAAAGGCCGAAATGAAAACATCGAAGTCTTAAAATCTAAGAATATTATTACTATTACAACTAAAACAATAAAAATTATTAAATTATTACGATGAAAAAAATAAAAAAACATAAAAAAAGGAACCAATAAAAAAAACTAATATTATTATTCTTATTGAGTTAATAATTGGAAAAAATTCAATGAAAGAGAAAAAATATCAATACATTGTTTTTTTTTTAAAAAAAAACATAAGTGCAAAAAAACAATTAAGGTAAAAAAAACATCAAAATAAATAAACAAATAAAAAAAAATCAAAATAAATAAAAATGAAAAAAAACATAAAAAAGCAAAAAATAAAAAAACAATCAAAATAAATAAAAATGAAAAAAAAACATAAAAAAGCAAAAGTGAAGAAAACAATGCTCCCCTCCTAGACACAGGCGTGTCTTTGCCAGTGAACCATATACCTTTCATTATCTTTCTTTGTAAAAGAATATATAAATAGTATATTTACTGTTTAAAAACAAAAAAAAATACTATTGAAATTCATAGTTTTTTCACTCATAACGCACAGTATTTTACTGAGCTTTTTTAATTTATTGTATAATAATTGATTTGGATGCTATGTGTTCGGCTGATGAGTTATGTTTTTGGATGTTTTATGTTCGGTTTATGGATTTTGTTTTTTTGTTATTGTTTTGCTTACTGTTTCTTGGCTTTGTGATTTGTGTATACTGGATAATCGGTTTGATTGAGTTGAAATTATATGTGTGTAATTGGAAGAGGGAATATTTATATGGATAGCTGGAAAAATAAAGTAATGGGGTGCAACAAAAAGCAGCAATCTGCACTGTCCTGTCATCTTCTTTTTTTCTTCTGGCAAATATGATCTTGACTGGTTTGAGTGGAGATGAAGATAGTTGATGAAGGCAATGCTTTTAAAACATTCATTTAATTCTCGTCTGCCATGGCTCCGCCTTGTTTGTGCTCATCTAATGAGATTTTCGGCGAAAGGGAACAGAGTGGGGCTGAAAACAATTCTAGAGCTTATAAGCACGGCTGCTCTCTGCTGCCCACCCTCAGCTCTCAATAAGTTTGCTCTATGCTGGGTTCTTAGTGTTATTACGTGAAGATATCATTTTAAAAGTGTTTTTATAAAAAAATATTTTTATTTTTTATTTTAAATTAAAAATATTATGTGTTTTTAAATCATTTTTATATATTTATGTCAGAAAAAATTCTTAAAAAATAAAAAATATTATTTTTATAAATTACTGAACTAAAAAACAATCACGTTGTAAAGTTACCTAATTTTAAATATTTAAGTGCTATAAAACCTAGCATAACATGTTAACACCTAATTTTAAATATTTAAGTGCTATAAAACCTAGCATAACATGTTAACGTATGTGTGGTGACTCATTTCTCTCGAGCAAGCAAACCCAATTATTATTATTATTATTATTATTATTATTATTATTATTATAAAAAATAACATTATTTTATGGGTTTTTTCTAGAGAAAAGATTCAAAGCTCGGGTCAATTCGATCCACGGCTCATATCATGGACTGTATCAACTCCAGAGCAGAGTCCTGTAACTTTAACAACGATGGATACCTTCCTTGTTACCTAATCATACCGGAGAAAATGCTGGAAAAACCACCAGAACACAGAATGATTAGGGTTAGGATGGAAAAGCAACAAGAGGGAGAATTGTGTTCGCCAGGATATCTTTTCTGGTCAAATAAAAGATAGGAGCAGCGATCAACAAGAAAGATTGTAGACATAAATGGTGCCAAGAAAGTAATTGATATCGGCCTGAATTTTCGGCATCGGATGGAAAGTGATGTCCAAGTGAGGACATCTTAACCACATTGATGCCAACTAGTGCGCTTGAAAGCAATGTTTTCCCCATTTCTTCAAGTCAAATCATCTACTTATAATCCTTTTGGCAACAAATTTCAAATGATTAGTGCTGGAGATTGAAAGATCTCTTACCAGATGATGTGATGGCTGTAAATCAGTTGAAATTCTTTTTCAATTTTACACCCTTCATCTCGCAACAATCTCAAATATAAAAACACCACATCATAACCATGAGATGTATAGTTACATTTGTTGGGTTTTAATTTTGATATCCGAGGTTTGAATCTTATAACATTTTTCATTATTACATACTTGTATAATCATTAATTTATAAGATTAACTGAGATAATTCATCTTAATAATAATAAAAAAAGCATCAAATCATGTAGTAAAAAGATTTTGATGTTACCCCAGACCCCCTCTTTTTCACTACCCGTTTGCAGAAAACGACCCTTTCCTGCAGGAAGAAAAGAAGAATTTATGTTAATATTTCTTGACGGGAAAGGCGATGCAAACAAATTATCTCTGATTTCATCGGCATTGCCGACAAAAACTTCATGGGTGATTTTAAAATGAGTTACAATCTAGTAGTCCCATCTCTTCTTCTTTCTCACATTACAAAACACATCATCAATAGCCCTCCCCGATCACAAATTTGGCATCTAGACCACCTCCCCTCACCCCTCTCATGTTTGATTTTTTGTTCAGTGGCCCTTTAGCTTGACGTTGTTAAATTCTGTCGATAGAATGAATGATGAAATTGACAGCAATGATGGGTTCTTGAAACTCACCGATGAAATGGAAAACCCAATGGAGATCCTTTCGATGATGGCTCTCCATCAACAATTCCATCGGCATTTTTCAATGCCAACAAAACCTTCACTATACACCCACATAGTATTTTGTTGGTATTTTTTATTTTTCTTGCAGCGAAATATCACTGTGTCCATTACGTACTTGCATGAACACCGACAGTTAAAATAATATTTAGGGCTGACATAGTTAAAAAGTGTCAATTAAATAATAATTAACTGTACTTAGACACTGTATTATATGTGAAATAAAAAGGTCAAGCAACTATTTGAATAAATTGAAAATCAAACACTTAACTGTGAAAGTCATAAAAATCTAGTCACTCAAAATCACTTCACCCTTTTTCTTCAACTAGATAACACGTCACTACTGCATAGAGTATCAATTCTTTACAGCACCTGAAAGACCTAAGATTGAGCTTTCACAAGTAAACCCCCTGTGATGCTTTCACGGAACATTATGCATGGAGTTTTTTTCTTACAAAAAGAAGATTATTTTCTTCGACTAAACGATTGATATGATCTGAGGCGGAAGTTGTGGATTTATTATAACCCTTACAAGCATCCCACTTCTTGTAGGGGAAGAAAAAAGTAAATCGGGGGAAGACGCTGTGATCAGGAGAGACTGATGGGATGTGTTTGTTTTTGTGGGGTTATTATTAATGATCATCAGAGGGGGTCCAATTACCAGGCTGTCAATCTGTCTCTCATAGTTTTTTCATCCAGAACGTCTTCCTTTCGCTTTATGTCTCTTTCTTCAATCTAAACAAGCACTTGGCTATAACTCGGGTAGGTATTACCTTTGATGGAGGAGGTGGTGGAAAACAGAAGCTATCATTTTGTTTCACCAAACATAACCACAACCCGCCCCAGTACAAGTGTTGAAGGGCACCCCAATCTTCCAAACTACTTTATGCGAACCTAAAAGGTTAAAACCAGCCTAGAACATGATTCAGCTTTTCAAAGTCAGTTTGACAAGCCTATAGAGGTCTCAAACTGAAGTTTGTTCTCCGAAGCAATTACAAAATAAATAGTAAATAGATATGTAGAAGTTTGTTTTCCAAACAAAAATTTCTCTTTTACCTTCATATTGTAATGAATAGTTAGGCAGATTTCTAATCTGGTAACAAAAAATGGAATGCAGATGTGCGTATTTCATCCCTCGAGGCTTTAGAAATGGCCCACAACTATGGCAATGAATGGTTAGGCAAATTTCTAATCTGGTAACAAAAAATGGAATCCAGATGGGCGTATTTCATCCCTTGTGGTTTTAGAAATGGCCCACAACTATGGATAGACTCGTGTCAGAGAAGACAAGGCCACAAGCTTCTTGTTTCATGGTCTCCACCATGATATGATAGACTCCTCCTTCCAATGCTATGAATGCGGCCCTAAGTATGAAAGTATTAATCTGCTTCTGCCTTTCGTATACCTAAAGCGACCATGGACATACACTACTCTGATCTAGTTGAAGATTGCCTCCTATCCTCTTGACATCCAAACCAAAGAAATAAATGAGATCTAAAAGGATGGCTGCATCATTATAGTTTCTTCAAATCTTTGTATGGAGGGGGGGGGCATATCCATTACACCAAAACACCCGAAACTCCCATTTGAATACAAAACAACTGCCTCCCCTTCCTTGAGCATTTAGCACGGCGTGTGTCCATGCGAGTCTTACGCTGTGACAACGGTCTGTATTTGACGGGACATGGGGGGCAAAGCCTAAGTCATCATTACGGGTGCACCAAAACTAGCCTGTTCTTTGTCCTAGGATTTAATGTTTCGAGGCGCTAAAACGAGTCCTAGGATCCTTGTTGTGTATATTATGTGCCTATGCATGGATAAGAAATGCATGTAGGTGTGAATAAAAGAATATATTCATTCTATGAACTGCAAGAATAATCTGAATGGAATACAAGGCCCAACAAGAGAGCCGAGAGGTTGGCCCTCACAAATGGGGAGAACTCGCATCACCGATATAAATTGCAAAAACTAGCAGCACAGGTTTGGCCATATATCAAATAACAGTTAGTAATACGTACACTTTTTATATGTTGCATCGATCATAACCAGAAAACCACGATGAGGGTTCTGCAAGTTTTGACAATTCACCATCTTTGGAAGTATAAAATGGCTCAAACTCTTCTCTCCATTGCTGATCGCCTTCTCTAAGAGGCTCACCTGCATCGTACTTGGGCATATTACAATCATTGTCAGTAGGTCGTATTCCTTCTTTGGGCAAACGAGACTCTGCCACTGGCTCCTTTAGAGAACTGATCTCGTTTTCATGTTTTCTCCATTGCTGACCGCCTTCGCTAAGAGGCTCACCTGCATCATACTTGGGCATATTACAGTCATTGTCAGTAGGTCGTATTCCTTCTTTGAGCAAACGAGACTCTGCCACTACTTCCTTTAGAGAACTGATCTCGTTTTCATGTTTTCTTTTTAACTTGTTAATCTGTTTATTTGCCTTTACTGCTTCTTGTTCTGCCTCCATAGCTCGCCTCTGCCCAAAAAAAGCAAGTTGAATACGAAGTTCATAATTTAAGGTATAAACTGGATTCTGGAAAAAATGAGGGTTCTGATTGGTACATGCAAACTATAGCGCAAGGTAGGGGACATAATTCGGCCTTTTTTCTATAACGTGTTCATAGTACTGAGCAGCATTGATCATAATATACAAGTTTGAAGAATAGGCGGTGGTTTTGAAGCTTCTCCATTTAGCTGAACAACACGTACAAGGGTGTTGAAAAGCCAAATATTGTTGAATTTGCAGGGGTCTAAATCAGATTTCACGAATTCAAAAATTATACAATAATTCAAAATGTTGAGGAGACAAGGATACGAGTTTGGCATCCATGCTCGAAAAGAAAACCTAGATCAAGTAATGAATAGACTGGGGAAATAATTGCACA
Organism: Salix exigua; assembly: GCA_032356905.1. Taxonomy (NCBI): domain Eukaryota; kingdom Viridiplantae; phylum Streptophyta; class Magnoliopsida; order Malpighiales; family Salicaceae; genus Salix; species Salix exigua. Next base: position 9,324,617 of record CM063601.1, read on the forward strand.
AAGCAACGAAGTAAAAGGCACAAGTAGCAGCTTGAGTAGGCAAAAAATGAAGAGCAAATGTAGCTGACTGCTGACCCTAATTAGTTCGTTTAGAGCTAGAGCACAATCATCAGTTAAAAGTGATCCTTTCGTAATCAATAGGTTCACGTGCATCACTTATGGTGTTAAAGGCATAATGAGTGTGAAAGTTCCTTTTATCAGCGTGGAATATCAGGGTGGATAAAAACAATTTGATTTTTTACCATTTAGCCAAAAAAAAAAAACGTAATTAGAATGACATGACTATGTCAGTCAGACACAATAAACCCAGAAAAGGTGATATGCTATTTGTGTCATTTTCTAGACCTTCCTATAATTGTTTCTGTAAGCAAGTGAAACGAGACTTTCAGACTAGAAGATGTATCGCCCAGGGAATTAATTGAAAAATGGTCTTAACAAATAATACTAGTATCAAAATGTGGGACTGATTTGGCACTGACCTCAGCAGCAGCAGCAGCTTCTTCTGCTTCTTTCAACCTCACAAGCAATTCACCTGCAGCTTGTACAGCTTCAGCAGTATCCCTTAGTTGAGACTGAAGTCCCCTGCTTTCATCTATAAAATATCGCCTCTCCTTTTCTCTTTCAGCTTTCAATGCTGAAATTTCAGCGGCAAGTGCATTTATGAACTTGGATTCGGCACCCCTAACTCCAGCTTTAGAAGCTGCTTTCTTGACATCGTCTATTCCTTCATGAATCTGCCTGTGCCTCGCAAGTAATTGAATATGTTTTTCCTCGAGATCTGCATACTGCTCAAGCATTCGTGCATGTCCCTCCATGGCCATTTGCATTGCTTCATTCAGCTCTTCTGCACACTTCTTCTCTGTATCTAATTCCTGCTTCAATTTCTCAGTTAGTGCTCTGCTAGCATCAAGTTCAGTTCTCAATTCTTCAGCAAGAGAAATCCACTTGCTCTCAGCCTCCATCCATTGCGTTCTCTCCAGTTCAAGTTTCTCATCAGTACTCTCTTCAGTTGATTCCTGGATTGTATTAAGAAGGGGAGCCAAACTGGACTCACATGGATAGGTCAATTTCAAAAGTGAATTTCCTTTTCGAACAGATGGGGAAGAAGAGTCTGTATAATACTGTAGTTGGCTTCTTAAATCTTGAATCTCTTCCAACAAGATTTCCCTTTCACCCAAATCATAGAAATTTCGATAATGTTCTAGCTCATCCTGAGCTCTTTTCAGTTCAATATTTGTCCTTGCAACTTCAGGATGGTTTTCGTATTTCTCTTTCAAAAGCTGTAAGTAAAAAATTATGTATATATCTAAAAACTAAGGAGTATAAATTAAAATCTGACAAAAACAGTCATACCTCGTGCTCATGCATGAGTGCTGCTAACTCTTCATCCATGAAATCCTTAGAAGGTAAAACACCATCCATAAGGCTCTCAAGCCGAAGAATTTTATCTTCCCTTGTCTGCCCTATTATGGCATTGCACTCTCTCTCGTGCTTGTATTGTTGAACCTGTAAACAATGGACAAAAACATAATTTAAGCTGTTAAAAGAAAATAACGACAACATTGTTGTTGTCCAAAGTCACTACCTACCAGACGGTTGAGCTGCGTTATCTCAAAAGCTTGTTTGGCACAAAACTCTTCCAGGGCCATTTCTCTCCTGATTGCTCCTGCCAAAACCTTCTCCACTGCCTGTGTGTTGAAACAATAAAATGTTACACAGTCAGTTCACAAAACTAAGGAAGCATGATCATTAAAACCAAGACATCATGATGAAGCCATCAAACCCACCTTGGGAACTTGTGTTTTGTGTATATCATTAGATTCTGAGCCATCAACAGGTACTAACTGCAGATTTGTGCTGTCATCTGCATCTTTCACCTCTAGTTGTGTTTTGCAATTCACACACAACAATGCTGTTTCTGTTTCTGATATCTCATAATCTTGAGGGAAAGTTTGCACACCCACATCAACTTTGTCAACAAGCAGAATCGGCTTAGATTCTTCAGGCTTATAGGAAAATCTGAAGGTTGATCGCCTCAATATAGAACTCTTGCGATGGCTATCAATAATTTCCAAGCCACGATGAAGGCTAGCCGCTAGATGTTCAGTTGGTGCAAGGAAACTCTTACTGGTTTGAGGAATTAGAGCAATTGAAGATTCAGATTTTGCAAAAGGTATACAAAAGTTCTCTGGTCCTGACTTGCTCTCATCCATGGCATCTTTCTGGGAAGCAGTTAACATTGATGAAGTCCGCAAACTTTTCCTGCTGATGTTAGGTCTAGGCGAAACACTTGGAGTTGGAGATTTAAGAACAGGGGATATTTCAGAAGGAACTATACTGAGGCTAGAAGGAGACACACAATTCCCTGTCTCTTTTTGAGAACCATTTGGTTCGCCTGTGGAGGAGATGCTAATGGAAATTCCACTTTGGGAACCAGAAGAAGTGTGGTCGGACCTGAACTCCATTTTGTTTGGTGATTCTTCTGTTATCAATTTACTGATGGAGGAACTAAGAGTCCTTTTCTCGTCAGCTGGCTCCTCGCAGGATTCTGCATCGTGTGTGTTAACAAGTAAATCGACTGGACTTTCTAGTATCTGTAAGATTGTTCATGTAAATCCAAATCATGACAAATATTAGTGTATGTTGGAAAAACCTGACGTGTTGTTTCTAGCAGGTTCAGCACAACCTGAAATCAGAATTTCAAGTTTTTCAGCTTGTTCAGGTATTGTTTCTTCCATGTCCACATCTGTATCCTCAGTACCTTGGTCTATGATAGATCTGCCTTCATCAACATAATTCTGATATGTTGCGCCTGCCGGTCTCAGACCTACTTGAATGCAGAGCTTTTCAACAGCTTCCTCGTCAATTTCCATCATCTCGTCACCATCTTCATCTACTTCAGGTAATCGAGGAAGTGGATGGATAAGGCTTTTCAGTATATTCAAACTTTTACGGGGATCCCAACCTGTTGGATTGTTGCTATTTGCTTTCACTCGGTGCAATTCATCCTGTTGCATTCATCCGGAGTCATGTGTGTGCAACTATTGATGAGACAAAAAAAATTGAAAATAAGAGTGTACCCTTAGCTGCCGTATGACTTCTCGCAAGTGATTCACATCACCCTCCATCTCCTCATTAACGACAGCCTTGTTCTTGACAGCCTTAGCCCTCTGTGCAAATCGCAGGGTGCTAAAAGTCTCACTCTTACAACTGCTTGATTCACAAGAACTTCCATTATGAGAGAGAAAGAAGGAAGAGGATGCTTCAAGACAGCAGAGTGTCTGCATTGTTTACCTTTGTGCTGGAGAAATAGCACACACCATAGCTAGTTTGGCATTTCCACCAAGTGATTCCTGCAATAAGAACGTCAACCTGGAATCTCGGTAAGGTATGTGTCTTTGCTTTCCTGTCTGAGAAACCTCAGCAAGAATGTTTATCAAGTTCCTGCAAATACAATAATCAGTCACAATTAGATCTCTCTTGATGCATGGTTAGGTGAGCATGTTGATTATAAATTGCATCTATAAAGAAGCTCAAACTCGTTTTCTGATGACCATTGAAAACGCATCATTGAACATATTGACAGAACAAAAGGCAATCAGGAATTTATCATTTAGCTGAAATCCCATAAACAGCCAAGTAGATATCATTTCATTGCTTTCCCTACTGATATGTGTTCGATGATTCTGATATGTACACTGCATTTTGCTCTTAATTTCTACCGCCAAACCATCCTACATAATTCTTTTAAACACTCTACAAACTTCCTGTCTTGTTTCTCCAGTTCACTTTTTTTTTACCAACAAAGAAAATCCAGGAAGAGCTTTAGACAAAGAAAAATTTCATTAACATTATTTCTAAAAAAACAGGTGTACAATTATAGAGAAGACTGTCAATGCTCACTATTGTCACTCCAATTCAGATGGCATTTTTCACACTGTCAAATTGATTGTTTATTTAAAAACCAGCAATTTAGTTATGGACTTGCTACAAATAGATTATCAAAATTACAAAGTTTCTAAAAATCATAAAACTGAGCAGGACAGACTTCGAACCAAATCAAATGAGATATCCTTTCTTTTAGTTATTTACTTGGTCCTCGCATAGATTTGACCTGGTTCTTTTTTATTTATAGAAAAAATCATAATAATTTAATATGGATGATCCACAATTTAGAGTGTGGGCATTCCAATCAGCTTGTCCTTGCATTGATGAGTGTATTCTTTGAAAGTTTGAACATAACAATAAGATCTCAGTTCCTTTATTGAGCTTGTTCTTTATCATGAGCCAAAACCTTTTTCATATGTGTGTATAAACTTTCCCATCTGATCTATTATCTGTTTTGCATAGTAGCATAACAAGATCATGAGTAGAAAATAGAGTTTTTATACTTCATTTGTAGGGGAATTAACTTCAAACAACTGTTCAAAGGCGGTTTATGCTAATATCTGTAAGTGTCACAATTGTGGTACTAAATTAAAAGCTCAAACAAGTTCCCGATTATTGTATGTTTTGCTGTTCTCGGAAACTCAATATTGTAAATGCTGTAGTATCAAACTTGAAAAAAAAACAGAGAAGATCTGCTGTTTGACAGCAATATATATTATTTTCTTGAGGTGCAACTGATTTTACAGCAACTTGAAACTCATCACAAAAAAAGCAGTAGATAAGATATGACCATACCCAAGCTGTGAGAGAGATCGGTTAATATTCCCTGCTTCCTTCAACCGTTCCCCTGCAGCTCCAGTTAACTTCTGTCTCTCTGATCCAGCAAGATCAACAAGATTTATTCTACTTGTTTTCAAGCTGCTCATTCCACCTGCCACGCTCTACAAGATAGTAATTTAGTTTAGAATCCCTCCGGCAGAAAATGCAAGACAAAATCAACAAAGAAGCATTTTCATGAATCAAATATTTACAACTTCACAATATACCAGCTTGCTTAGCAAATATATTTTGGAGGAAAATAGAGTTTGAATCAAACCAACAAATTCAGAACCTTTTACTAGAAAGGGAAAAACCAATAAAAGGAATAAAAATCTGACAACATACTTCATTCGATTGGATAAAGAATAAATAGTATTGTTGCATATACGAGTAGTGAAAGTCTTACCTTGCACCGGGACTCAACAACACAAGTGAAAACACTATGTGAACGGGAACTCTCAGTATTTATACTGGTTGCACCAGTCCTCCTGTTGGACAGTCCCTGAAGAATTTATTTAGCAGTCATAAACATAATGCTCGACTTCATTTTGAAAAATAAAATTCCAAACTACGAAAAAGTTTAAAATGAAAAGAAGCTCAGCAAGAACATGAGGCAATTCCTCCTCTAATATAAGACTATAAGCAGTGATGAAGGTAAATAACAACCAGAGACAGCAGTAAGAGTGTATCTGTGCACGTCTTCAGGGGATCAAAAACAAAAAATTAATATAGTAGATAATGACAACTAGTCTTACATGTTCACCATAAGAGCAGCTCCATCAACAATATATCTCCAAATACTTTTAAGAATGATAAAGCAAAACCCACATTCATTTCTTAATAAAACATTTTTTTTACTGGAAGTCAACAAAATTTCCAAATTCATTTCTTCCTGGTTAATTCTTTCTTCTCAAACACAGACTTCCCAGAATAAGATTGCAGTAAAAATGCAACGACATTCCAAAACTTCTAAAGCTCCATGCACTTAAGATTTTGAAATTACTTGATATAATCTATGGATTTCAGCCATTTTTCCTTTTCTGTTTTCACTCTAGGATGTAATTAGAAGTGAAGATGATTTTCATCCTTCTAGAAAGAGTTGAAAATTGAACCAGGTCTGGGACATTAAAACCACCAAGGTCTGTGATTGAATCATTCCCTTCCTTATTTATGCTCTAAAACAAAATGGGATACAAGTTGTTCTTCCTCTAGCCATGTTTACATCTCTTTCCAGTGAGGAGATCAAAGAAATTCACACAAGATCCTTGCCAGTCAATAAACTCTCTAAAGAGAACAAAAATTGTGGTAAAATATCAGCAGAAAGACTCCCAACCTTTACAGTCTAAACTAACAACAAATCTTCATTTTGCTACAGTATTAAACAATGTCAACCTCAACAATTTTTTCCATGGGAGCCTTAAAACTTGTCTCATAGAACTATTATGCCACAATCAATATTTTTTAACTTCATATTAATTTGTGTAAGAGCAGTGCTTATAACAGCATGTTTATCTCAGTACACCATTTGAAGTAGTCTAAACAACATGCTTAATATTTTACTTCACAAACACTCTTATTTCTTCATAGCAAAAGGAAATTGAAATCAAACCTTTATCAGGAGCTGAGTCACATCTTTCATTGTATATACACACTCCTCTCTGAGATTGTCAACATAAACACCAGTTCGCATGTCTTCTCTTATCTGGAAAAGAATCGAGACTGGCAATCTGAGAAAACCATTTTGTATTTATTAAGGGTAGATTAAGATGCAAAATTTTCCTGTTTACCTGGAGGTTTCTTTGACTTGGATCCAGCAAATCTGTTATTTGTTCATTATAGATCTGCAAAAAAATAGTTGAATAATCAACTGGTGTAAAATACAAGGCTAAACAAGCTAAGTGTACCAAAAGAATCATTTAGAATTACTTCACCTCAAGAAAAGAACAGCGACACTGATACTTAAGTTGTTTGTCAGTGTGTTTAATTTGCTCCTGCAAAGGAAAATAAAGCACTGACAATGATAATCTTCAACATAAGACAATCTTCAATCAGCTTTCAAAATGAAAAGAATAAGTCTTGACCTCATTTATACGGTCAAAGAGTCGCTGCAAGACTCTGGGGGTCAAACCTTGTTGATCACACAAAAAAATTTCATCCGATAAAACATTGGCTGGGCCCCACATCGTGTATGTCTTTCCACTCCCGGTCTGAACAATACAATTTCAAGAGTAGAAAGAAGAGCTGTGAGCATTATCTCATGTAATATAAAAGAAAAGGCAGGAACTAACTGTACTAATTGGGAAGTTACCTGTCCATAGGCGAATACAGAACTGTTAAACCCAGCAAGACAATTCTCCACAAGAGGGGCTCCTATAAGTTGGAACATGTCTAGCTGTGGAAAACAAGATCCAAGAAAACTTAAATGAGTTTTCAATTAGTGATCATCAATTTGTACACTATGAAGGAATACATGGATAGAGATCATGCCTGGGTGGCCCCCGTATCTGCCACTGAGTCAAAAGTGAAGGTCTGTCCATTGACTGACAGAGAATTATCAGATATTTTCTGAACTATTGTCTCTCCTTCCTCCTCTTCCTTTTTTAAAGGCCGCATTCGTACCACTACCTGAGACATTTTTAATATTGTAACACTAAGTTGCCGAAACTGTTTGAATCTAAAAATCAACAAGTAACCCGAGAAAATGAAAAGAATAAAGCGTGGTGATCATAATGCAAATATTCTTACTCTTCCATTGGCTAGTAACAGATCATACTACAGAAATTCCAGTACAATCCGTTCCACCATACAATTTGGAAGCGGATTGAAGCCGCTCATAAACAAAAATTTTAGAAAAATGAGTGAAATCAAACTTAAAACATTTTTTAGCAATAAAACACTCATATTTATAACCATAGATACCTTAAGAACACAATCGAAAAATAGAGAGCTAAAATCTATTTAGTGGAATCAAGTAAACTACGGTTTATAAAAATAAGAATTGAATAAAATTATCAAGATAAGAAGAAAAAAATCTATTCAGTTTCAGTTTCCAAATAGATATATGCATAAAATCTAAAAATAGCAATTAATTCAATTGAAACCAAAATTTTCTCGGTAACCAAACCAAAAAAACGAAAACCTAAGCGGTATTATAAATTTGGTAACAATAAATTACCTTGACGCCAGAATCGGAGACCGAATTCTCCGGAAAAGTCTCGATACTGAGCTTGCGCTTGAGAGGATTTGAAGACGGAGGCCGCGGAGGCAAGGGACTCTTCAACTTGGCGGAGGCAGTACACGGCGAAGGCTTTAGATCGGGCGTAATGGAGTTCGGATCCGGAGGCGGAGCGTTCTCTTTTGACGATTTGACCCTCCGTGAAGGCGATTGCGAGTGTTTCGTCTTGTGAGAGCTAGGGTTTTGTGACTGCTCATTGTGTGCTGCTGCTGCTTCTCTCAAGATCGTGTTCCTGGGTAGCATGAAGTGCTTCATCACTAAATTTCTAGGGAGAGAAAGAGAGAGAGAGAGCTAGTCACTTCCGGTTATTAGTTATAGAGAGAGGGGGGGGGGGTAGGTTTGGGCAGAGCAGCGAGAGAAGAGGAAGAGAGACAGGAAAGGAGAGGGAGTGTAGACTGTAGAGGGAGAGGGTGTGTAGCCGTTAGCGGGGGAGTTCGAATTTATTTTTTTCTAGTTTCTTAAGAGAGGGAGAGGGTGATTTTTGAATTTTTTTGGATCCAGACCAGAGCGTTGAAGGGGGTGGGGATCCTAGGCATATATGACTAGCCTATTGTCACTATTTGCACGGTACACATGGTGGCCCAGTAACTTGATTCTTTTTTCTGAACACAATGCCTATCCTATTGGTTACAGATTCAATATATTTAAAAGAATTTATTGTTTTTTTTAAAAGAAAAATATTAGGCCACTGTAAATGTTGTTCTAAAAGTTTAATTTTGATTAAGATATAGGCATGTTTGAGAGTCAAGGTGATTTTTATTTAAAAATATATCAAAATAATATTTTTTAAAAAATAATTTTTAACATCAATATATCAAAATAATTCAAAAACATCAAATTTTTTTCATTTAAAATGAAGAAAAAAATGAATTTTGAGCAAACAGCGGTTGTACCGCCAAAACAAACAAGCCCATAAACTAGCTAAAAATATCATTTTCATACAAAAATAAATCATATATTCATATTTATTTAAATAGAGATAGAAAATAGAAATGTATAAACTATTATAATCTAACTTATCTATCGTATAATATCATATCCAATTTGTCATAACAAATTATCAAAAGAACTAAAACAGCTCGGGTTTTCACTGTGCACTGTGACTCATTGTCGATGTTCACTCGCAATTTGATTCGGTGTGTCGCGCGAGTTCATTCACCTTTTCTATTTTTTCCCGTTTGTGAATAGTGGATTAGCGAATTTACCCCCCATTAACGACAAAAAAATGCCGCCAGAATCAGGGACTCCGTCGTCATTACACACATCGGCTCGGACCAGTCTGGTCCGGCCCGCCGGTCTTCTGCTTATTTTAATATTATTCGAAGTTGGCTAAATATGGATTTAGCCCCTAATAAGACAGAAACAACAAGTTGGGAACAAGGGCAAGCGGGTGATTGACCTCATTTTTTAATTATTTCTTCTGTTGCATGTTTAAACGTGCTTTACACGTGCGAGGCGTTTTTTCTCCCCACTCCCTGTTTAGGTGGCGCGTGCGGGCTCATACGGTGGCCGAAGAAGATCTTCCAGAGTCTATCTCGTTGTGCCTCCACATGGGCTTCCTCCTACGGTGGCGCATGCAGCCTAAAAAGGTCTGTAGACGCGAGGGAGACCGGTTGAAGGCGCTGGCCATGCTTCTCTCTCTCCTGCACGTAAAAGTGCAGGGGAGTCCCCCGTTTCACTTAGGTCCTTTGATTTTCAATTTTTTCTATCCTGATTTTTAGTATATATGTTTTGATTTAGTTCGATTGGGTCCTCTAATTAGAATTGATTGAATGTCAATATCTCGCTTCGGTCCTCCTTTTTTTAATTTTCGGATTGAGTTTAAATAATTCAATAAATACGATATAGAGGTTTCGATTTATTCAATTTCATCCTTTTATTAAAATTGATTTTATATTCAATTTTTATTTTGGTCCTTATACTTTTAATTTTGGATTTTAATCCCTTTATATTTGATTTTTATTTTGGCCCTTATACTTTTTAATTTTTTATTTTAATCCCTTAATTTCTTTTTTATTTATAGAATAATCTCTACTTTTGTCCATGTATATATAAGTGTGCTCTTCATTTTGATTTTGATTTTTTGATATTTTCTTATTTGTTGAGGTGATATTTTTTTCAGAAAAAAATAGCTCTTAATTTTTTTTTTGTATCTATGGTCATTTGCAAATTGATGTTTGTATTTTTTTTTCTACTTGTTCTTTCTTTTTGTTTTTTATTCGTTTTTTTATTTTTATTTTTATTTTTATATCAGATGACTTTTTTTACTTGATTTTTTTTTTTCTTTTGTTAAAATTTTTTAAGATCTTTTTAATCTTTCATTTATTTATTTTTCCATTATTAACATAATAGTAGTAGTAGTAGTAGCAGTAGTAATAGTAATTTTTTTTCTTACTTACTCTTTTGTTAATGTTTTGAGATTTTTTTTTCTTGGGATAATTTGATAATTTTTATTGTTTTGATAATAATAACAGTGATAATTTTTGTTTTTGTTTGATCTTTTGTTGAGGTTTTTAGGATTTCTTTAGTCTTTCATTTTTTTTTCTTTCATTATTAACAAAATAATAAAATATATAATAATAATAATAATAATAATTTAATTCTTTTTCTTGCTTACTCTTTTATTAATGATAAAAAATATAAATTTTATACTCTTTTGTTTAAATTTATTTCTTAATTTTTTTATATATTTCAAATCTAATATTACTTTGGAGAAAAAACAACTCAAATTTTTTTCTTCTGGCAAATTTACCTAGATTATCTACAATGAAAAAATATACGAGTCACTTCCCATTTCGATTACACTGTTCCTTTTAGACAGGGAATAAGTCATTATAGCACGCAAAAAAAATTATGTTTATTTCTTAAAATATTTACAATATTCTTATTTATAATATGTGAGATCTAATATTATTGGGGGGAAAAGGCAGCTCAAATTGTTTTTTTACAAATTAATCTAAGTTCTATGCAATTAAAAAATATCAGAACCACTTTCAATTTTAATTACTCTATTCCTTTCAGGCGGGGGGAAAATTTATTTGTGATATATTTGATCTATTATAATGTTACTAGTTATGTATTTAAACAACTAATTATAACATGTCAAAAATCAATAAGTTTTCTGCATAGAAAAAAACATAGCGCAATGTGCTGACAACCATACTAACTATACAACGAAAAAAAAATATTTCTACCATATTTTATCTATTGCAATTTTAGTAATTAAACATTAAAATAAATAATTATAGCACACAAAAAATGTAAGTTTATTTCTACAAAAAAAAATTATTTATAATGTGTCGAATCTAATATTAGTGGGGAAAAATGCAATTTATAAAAATATTTCCTACATTATTTGCAATTAAAAAATATACAAACCACTTTCCATTTCAATTATACAGATTTCATGAATTATAATTTTACTAATTAAATATTAAAATATTAAAATACAATACATATAAAAACAATTAATTTTCTATATAAATAAAAAAAAACTCTGACAAAAAAAACATAAATCATGTTTATTGATGCAGTCAGTGAATGTGTTCCACAAGCACTCACCATGAATTAGATTACAGGTTTTGGCTTCTTGTGCGAAAATGGAAGACAACAACACTTCCATGCTACTGTGCATTATTATTAATTAATAAAAAACTAAGTGTGACATAAATATTGAAGCACGAGAAAGAGTTTTTTTTCCACTTTAATCATGGAATATCAATGCAGCCTGTTACACAATCATGAAAGTGTAAATCAATCTAGAATGCATTGATATTCGTTGGCAGTGACCAACCTACGAGGGTGTTTGTTTGAGAGTATGGTATGACTAGTAATGTAAAAAAAAGTTGGTATTTTAAATGTTTAGTTGGCGTATAAATTTGAAAAAAAAACATGCGGGATACTCTTTTGTTTAAATTTATTTGTTAATTGTTTTTACAATATTTTCATTTCTTATATTTGAAATCTAATATTACTGGGGAAAAAACAACTAAAAAAAAGATTGAAAAATTTACTTAGATTATCTACAATTAAAAAATATACGAACCACTTCCCGTTTCGATTACATTGATCCTTTTAGGTTGGAAACAAATTATTTTATTATAATGTTACTAATTGAATATTTAAACAACTAATTACAACATGTAAAAAATTAATTAGTTTTCTACATAGAAAATACCCTAACGCAATGCGTGAGCAAGCATACTAATTATTCCACGCAAAAAACTCATTTGTAACATATTTTATCTATTGCAATTTTAGTAATTGAACATTAAAATAACTAATTATAGCATGCAAAAAATATAGTTTATTCTGGGGAAAAAATTACAAACCATTATTTTACATATAACTATTTTATATATAATGTGTCAGATCTAATATTACTGAGGAAAAAATATAACTCATAAAAAATGCTTGCATCATCTGCAATTATAAAATATACAAACCACTTTCTATTTTGATTATACATATTTTATCAATTATAATTTTATTAATTAAGTATTAAAATAACCAAATACAATATATATGAAATCAATCAATTTTTTACATAAATAAAAAAAAACTCTGTGCATCGTGCAGGCATATAGCTCGTAGTTGACTAGGACTCGTTCCATTAAAAAATAGAATTTGGTTTAATATATATTATAATTAAAATTGTAAAATTTTCAATCTTCTCGATGCTATTATATTTCTATTATACAATTAATATTTTTATGGGGAGTAAATTAAAGAGTTATTCAAGGTTTTGAATATATTAGATTAATAAGAAAAAAAATATCTAGATATTAAAAAAAAACATGATTAATGAAGATTAAAGTGTGAAACCTTAAATGTTTCACTATAAATGTTTATTGGGTCTATTTTAAGATCTAAAACGAGGTTAATCAAAAAGTTGTCTGATGAATGAAGTCAAGACACTTAGATTAAAAAGATTTAAATGTGTTCATTAAGCCACGAGATGATTTTGGATGAAATTCCGAATGAGTTATAAAGGATATATTTACCTTTTCCCATTAATAGATGGGGTTATTTGGCATTGTGATCGGAAAATACTTATAAAAAAAATAATTTTATTTTTTATTTTAAATAAAAAAATTAGTGTCTTGGATCATTTTGATGTGATGATGTAAAAAATAATTTTTAAAAATAAAAAACATCATTTTGATGCATTTCTAAACAATTAATACTTTCAAAAATAACCGCAATCACACTCTCAAACAAGCACAATTTTTTTTTATTTTAAATAAAAAAATTAGTGTTTTGGATCATTTTGATGTCATGATGTCAAAAATAATTTTTTAAAATAAAAAATATCATTTTGATGTATTTCTAAACGATTAATACTTTAAAAAATAATCGCAATCACACTCTCAAAGTATAAAAATAACAATATATGTTTTTCAGGATTACTAAGCTGAGATGCTAGAATACGTGTCACTACCAAGCTAAAAAACAATATATTTAACCTCAAACTACCACCCAACTCTCATTTAGGCTCTTAAATTAAGGGTGTGTTTGGTATTGCTTTTGCTTTTGCGATTGCGGTGGAAAAAAAGCAGGTTTAAAAAAAGCACTTTTAGGGTGTTGCAAAATAAGCAGTTAAGTGTTTGGTTAAGGGTGTGGTTGAGTTGGAGATTGCAAAAAAAGCAGTTTTGGGTTTTTGGTTACCAAACTTTTCATATTGCTTTTAACTTGTGAAATTACTTTAAAGGGTATATATATATATATATTGTAAATTTCATTTATTATAATAATATAATGTAATTAATAATTAATGAAAAAACAATAAAATGACTAATAGATTAATTATTTTTTAAATTTTGTAGATTAGTAATCATAACAATAAAATGTATTGTTATTATTTTAAACTGACTAATAGATTAATTTTATACAAAATTAATAGATTATTATTATACAAAATTATAATTATTTAATTATAATTTTGTATATTAATTTTTTTATGTAATTTTGTCATATATATATATATATATATATAAATTTATAACTTCTAAAAATGCATTTAAAAATAAATAACAATTTCTATTAATGTGAATACTGCAAGTAACATGGAAACGTCATTTCATTGTCCCATCAAACTATTTGCAATGCCCTCGCGAACAATATCCATACGTGAATTTCTGCGCTAACGCTGACTAGTTTCACACGCAACAACATCCGGTAATAACTCATCTGGGATATAATCGGGATTACGATCATCATATTTTGTCATCATCATATTTTCTCTGTATAAAAGTTGTCTCATCGTCATCGTCATTGCCATCGTCGTCGCTACTATCGTCGTTGTCATCATCATCGCCATCGTTGTCGGAAACACCATTTCCACCATCTACATATGCGCTATTGTTTCCTTCATCAGCACCATAGTTAATGTGCTCAATAACACGATCCATAACATTGTCATAGTCACCTTCAAAATCCCCATTAAGTAGAGCATTAAAATGTGCATCATCCATATCTAGAGAATAAGCGCAAACCTGTCGACATTAAGAAATTTCAGTCACGATATACATTATAGATAACAATATGATGTTCAGAATATTCGTCACGATATGTTTTAAAACTAGTCAAAACAAACATTCATAACAATGAGCACAACAATTTCACATTCCTAATAAAAAAAACATTTGCACAACAAATTACTTGTTTGTGACGTTATAATCCAAAACTAAGACAAATATGAAAACCAAATAGTCAAACAAAGTACGAGCATTGCAATTAATAATTTTCTCAAAGCGCGACGTTTAGTTGAAGCCAACGGTATTTTTTTTGAACACCTATGATGCTAGCTCATATTTCTCTATTTTTTCGCGCTTGTAGAAACTTCGTGGCGCGAAGCAAAAACTGTTCGTCATCTGTCGAACCAGGTATTGATTGGAGCTCAGTCATAACTTCAGGAATACTACATCCTAGCAAGTCTTTATTTGCAGAAGTTGAATCACTCCTACTAGACATGTTGTCGAGAAGTTGTTGCTGTATTGATACAAGTTGAGCACCAATGGAAGATGACTTTTTCTTTCTAGCTCTTGGCTCCAGCTGCTCTCTTTCTTTTTGTTTACCACTGCTCTTGGTGTTGCTGCTACTAGATATATAATCCCCCCAAGGCCTCTAGAATGATATGTCGCATACCCATTTCAATTGCCCTAATGCATATATCACAAAATATATGCAATTGTTCTTTAGACCATTTAGCTTTCCTACCTGACTTAGAAACGTCCATGATATGTCGTGAAGCTTTGCAAAGAACAACAAATAAACATTACAAACCGGCATTACATACTATGAATGAACAATTACTATAATCAACCACATAAAATAACAACTAAATGCATATCCTTTGGACCCTTAGGCCATATCACTTTTTGTCTAAATTATCAAGTGGGTCCAAACCAAAAATTATCTTCCTAATATAAGTATTAATAAATAATGATCTTAATTATAAATAAGAAATTTCATTTAAATTTCTCATTTATTAAATTTCATTTATTATAAATTTTATTTATTTATCGTTTATTAAATTACATTTATTATAAATAAATAAGAAATTTCATTTAAATTTCTCGTTTATTAAATTTCATTTATTATAAAAAATTTTATTTATCGTTTATTAAATTACATTTATTATAAATAAATAAAAAAATTCAATTAAATTTCTTATTTATTAAATTTCATTTATTAGAAATTTTATTTATTTATAGTTTATTAAATTACATTTATTATAAATAAATAAGAAATTTCATTAACAAATAAGAAAGGTTTTGTTACAAGTTTTTATATTGAAAGGTTCTTTTTATATATAGTTTTTTTTAACAAAACAACTATATATAAAATTCACAATGGCTAGGGTCAATTATGTAGAAGATAAATAAGAGAATTTATTTATGAAAATTAAAAAACAAGTTGAAAAACTAGTTGTATGAAAAGTAAAAAGATCATATCAATATGAAAATATGTCTCTACTTGATTATATTCCGTTGATTATAATATTTTATAGTCCTTCATTATTGTATTTTTTATTTTTTATTCTTACACATCAATATTATTCTGAATCGAAACAGGATAATTTACTGAAAAAAATTCACAATTCAATGCACAAATAAATTCACTTTCACGTTCATAATAATATCCCACAATCTTCAGAGTCTCCGCAAAATCCTATGTAACTTTGTGGTACAGTACACAACACCGCATTCAAGAACTGGAATTCAAAAAAACGTGCAATCATAGAGCATTAAGAAACTTCTTAACGTAAGGAAATGCAACTGCTCCACGCTAATCAACCAATAAACTTTCAGATGAGAAAGCAGACCTGAGCAATCACAGTAATACAAAGATCAAACAAAGAACAATTAATTAATTGTTTTAACAACATCAATGATGAAACATGAAAAGCAAACTAACATCGATAAAACCCAACATCTCCAGGAATGAAAGGAAATAAACAATTTCAACAATTTCACATAAACAAAAGAGCAGCAATTTCAACAATTTAACAGAAATTTCACATAATAAACTCATGGTAATTTCTCAAGAGATTCACAGAAAAAACTCACAGTAATTTCAACAATTTCTCCGTATAATGACATAAAAAAAACACAGCAATTTCAACAATTTCAAAGAAAATTCACAGCAATTTCAAAAAATTCACAAAAATTTCACAGAAAACACTCACGGCAATTTTAACATTTTCACAGAAAATTCACAGAAAAAAATCACAACAATTTCAACAATTTCACACCTATTTCATAACAAAAACCCACAGCAATTTCAACACAGATCACAGAAATTTAATAGAAAAAATTAACAGCAAGTTCATCAAAAAAATCACGGCATTTTCAAAAATTTCAACAGAAAATATATAGTGCAATTTCATCAATAAATACACAAATTAATTCAACAATTTCACACATATTTCACAGCAAAAACCCACAACAATTTCAACACAGATCACAGATATTTAACAGAAAAAATTAACATCAAGTTCATCAATAAAATCACGGCAATTTCAACAGAAAATATATAGTGCAATTTCATCAACAAATACACAAATTAATTCAACAATTTCACACAAACAAGAGCTTACAAGTTATAGCTGTGCTGGTGAAGTGCGGGTGTTGCGTGGAGAAGATGGGATCTGTGGGCAGAGGAGAGAACATGACAATTTTTTAAATTGCAAGAAATTGAAAGTGACTTTAGAGAGAACAACTTTCAAACTCACCGATTTCAGGCAGATCGTTGCGAATCACAAGGAGAGTTTGTGATGTCCGACAGGTCGTCTTCAACTGGAAGAGAAGGAGAGTGCGGTGGTGGTGAGCCCAGATCGTCTTCAACTGGCAGAGAAAGCAGATCGAAGGCTGTGGAGAAGAAGAGAAGGCAGATCGTCTAGAGATGATGCTTGGTGCAGACGAGAGAGAGGGAAGAGAAGGCAGATCGAAGGCAAGGCAGGTTGAGAGAAAAGAAGATGCTCGGATGATGAGAAGATAAGATTTTAGTGAAAGAAGAGAAGGCAGATCGTCTAGAGATAATGCTTGGTGCAGACGAGAGAGAGGGAAAAGAAGGCAGATCGAAGGCAAGGCAGGTCGAGAGAAAAGAAGATGCTCGGATGATGAGAAGATAAGATTTTAGTGAAGGGTGTTCCGTGAAATAACAACGGATATATTTTAAATCGGAGGTATAAACACAAACAGTATTAAACACAAATCGGCAAAAAAAAGCATCAAAAGTTAGCTTTATTTCAAACGCTGCGATGCTTAAAAAATAGGTGTGGGACCCACCCTCAAAACGCAATTAATATGCTTACCAAATATTGAAAGTGGGGCCAGATCGCACCACAACCCCAAACATGGACTAAAAACAATTCCTCATCGCCCCTTTTTATGGGACATTTAAAAGCAAACCCTTGCCTTAAAATTTATGCCTTTAAATTATAAATTAAGAGGACCTTTTTATCTTCAAATGACAACGTTTCACCATTATCTTCAATGTCATGAGTTAATTGGATAACATCTGATAGATGAAGGACTCAATTTCTGAATTCACAAGGACTAATCCGTTAATGTATCAATAACATAGTGACCGAGTTGTAATTTACCCACCCGACGGGAAATCTACAAAAACTTCCCAGAAATGACAGGAGATGCGGCCAAGTCGTCAAAGGGAACTAAACTCCAGACTCCTCCTTTAAAATCTTTGCATGAAAAAGGAAATCAGCTACTCACCACAAATAATAATAATAAAAATAAAAATTTAATAATAATAATAATAATAAAAACTCTAATAAGTAGAAATACCCTAGAAAAAAAGAAAGGAAAAGGAAAGAGTATGAGCCAGAGCATACCTTAGAGAGAGACACACAGAGCCACGCAGCCCACCCCAGGGGAAAAAAAATCTCAATCGGAGACGCTAAAAGGGATAAAAGGAGCTGGAGAGAGAAAGACCTGTCAATCAATCAATCCACTTCAGCGGGAAGCATACCACACGATAGGTATATCTCTCTCTGCTTTTAACTTCTATGGATTCAGAATTTTGTTTACTGTTGTTTTACTCGCGAATTCTGTAACTTTGTCGCTGTTTTATTTCATATACAGGTTTTGCAATGGCAGCTACAGCTGCCTCAAGCTCTGTATTGATGATGAGCGTGCCTCAAACCCGTACATCCCTTACTCCTCATAAAGATGATACTTTCTCAAGGAAGAACCGGATAAACCTAATTCAGCCTCGCCGTTCCCCTTTGTTTCGATTCCACTCCAACCACCATCAATTTTGGAATTCCATTTCCTCCAAAAGGTAATCAACCATTTCGAACTCTTCTTGGAACTTGAACTGTTCTGTGCTGCTGAGAGTACACTCTGTTACGATTTTGTGGTATTTGATGATGAGTTTATGCTTATGAACATGTTTGTTTTGTTATCTGAAGAACGGCCTTTTTTTTCTTTTTTTTAAGGTGGCCATGCGAGATTGCTACGGGTGGACCAGGCTCTCGTAGAAAGAAGAATAATGCTCGGAAACAATGTAGTTCGTTCCTGGGAGAGAGAGTGGCCGAGGCATCCTCTCCAGAACAATTTAAGTGCATGTCTTGCTCCCTTAACCGCCGCAGAAGCCGCTATAGCATCAAAAGATCTATACCAACTATACCAAGAGCCTTTGTTGACAAGTCTGCTTTTAATTTGTCTGGCCATTCATTTTATAATACTTCTGTAAGTAAATTGCTCCCGCTCCGATTGCTGATGACCATTTTCCCTGTTTTGAGGTATCAAAATGTTTTGTTTTTCTCTACTAATTGAAAGAAGAAGGTTATATTAAAAAGATGCATCCACAACTAGGAAAATAAAGCGTCTTACCCACAACCAGGAAAATAAAGCGTCTTATTGCTTGGACAACTAGAGCTCATAGTTTCATTGAGTATCATTTATAAAGAACCTTTAAAGACCCCCCAGAGTGGCACGAAAAAGAAAACAAGATGCCACTGTTTCCCACATTAGTTGCCTCTAAAAAAAGAGGTCTTTGAAAATCTTTGCTTGTTGAGAACTTTCCAGTTTCTTAGATTTTTTTTTTGGAAACAGAAAGTTGTAGAAAATATGTTTATCAATCCAAATAAAAATATTATTTTTTTGGAAATCCTGTTTCCTATGATGCTGGGCACATTTGAGATTTCTGTCCTCGTGTTCTATGGCGGGTTAGGCTTGGACGATTTAGAAATTTAGGGCTTGTATTAAAGAGAAACAAAAGTATGGTCTGTGAATCGAATTGAGAATGAATATAAAGGGCTACTAGCTTCATTCGTCGTAGGTTCTCTTGGAATCATACCTAGAGAGAGAAAAAAACCTAAGCATCACAACCATGATTCTTAGAAATCACACTGAAAAGCGATTGCATTGCACAATCATGGAAGCATAATTGCTGGAAATTGTATTCATAAATTCTTCTTCTTCATATTGAAATATTACATTGCTAATAGCTTTATATAGAGTTCCTATTACTCTCACTCCATCAAGGAAATGGACTCGTAAACAATATTTTTTTTTAAATTACAATACCTATTAAGTTCATTTTGCATTAGTTCGCAGGAAAAAAATGAAAATAAGGCTTACTTTGTATCAAGCACTCGGTTCAGTGGCTTTATTCTTTTATACGATGTCTGTCAAAAGCATTAGTTAAATGATAAGAATTAATAGATTTATCTATAAAAAGAAAAGAAAAGAAAAGTAAGTAATTTAATAAGCTGGCCTGGAATTGTACAAATCTGTTTTGGGAAGTTCATGCCAAGGTTGAGCTTACTATAATTGTTCTTTAGATTAGATCTAAGCCAACAATAATAAGCTTTTGCCTGCTCAAGTGGAGCATAGGTTTTGCTTGGTGCTATTACTGTTACTAGAGTGCATTCACCGTGATCAGGGAAATAAAAATGATAATAGTTGGAGAGTATTTCATCATTTATGAAAATTGCATGAATGCTGTCACTGATTGTGTTAGTTCCAAAGTCTGTTGAATTCCAGTGTACCCCAATTTTAATTGCCTGCCTTCACAGATAATTGCAAGCTTGCAACCTGACGTATTTAGTCTTTTCATGATCATGATGCGTGCATGTTCTTCTAGATGGCTGATTGTTGTCTGCATAATTTCCAGGTGAAGCATGTTCATGTTCCATGTACATCGGTGGGTCCAAATGAACCACATGCCGCAAGCGTAGCCTGCCCAGATGGTATTGTTGAGAGACAAGATTCTGATTTATTAGATTCAGAATTAGAAAATGCAGGACTATTTGAGTTTTTGCATTCTGAACTTCCATGTCACCCAAAGTTGCACAGAGGGCAACTGAAAAATGGACTCCGTTATCTTATTCTACCAAATAAAGTTCCACCAAACAGGTATATTTCATGCCCTCTTGTCTGGCTTATGCTTTTCATCATGTTTGCAAGGCATGCCTCTTTAAAATTTCTAAATACTTATGGTTATTTTAAAGATGGTGACTGCATGATAGTATATGCTTGATCTATAGTTCATTCAAAAAAAAATTATTCACTTCTTATAGAAGCTTAAAATATCATTAGGCATTCCTTTACATTTTATTTACCGCATGCCGTTATAAACCAATGTGTGAGACGATTTGGCGAACTCCTCAACACATGAAGGAAAAATAAACCACAATAAAAATTCATAATAAATAAAATAGCCACTACTCTTCCTCATAATCATTGAACAACAAGCTTCTTTATTTTTATATAAAAATAACTCTTCCATTAACATCAATTTAGGAAACAATCATCCATTTTTTGATATTACGGATTGGTTTCAAAATCCTTAGGTAATTCCAAGACTTATACTTTTGAGGAATTGGTTTGCTCAATGTATGCTTGACCATATGGTTGAAAGTTCTCATATGTTCATTCACCAGCAATGCATGATGCTGATAACTAATTTATTGTCCGAACCTTTCCTTCAAATTCAATGTGATTGGCATCTGGTGTTGTACTTGTGGGAATCTAATGGATTAAAAATGTGAAATATTTTAGTCTATCCACCAAAAAACTTCTAGTATAGCTATACTTTAACTTCAATATTTCACTAGAGCAAAGCTAACATTACAAGGAGCCTAAGGTAAAGTATGTTGAATTCATGACCATGTTGAAGTACAATGTAGTTGCAGGGTTTTAATACTAATTTAGCTAGTGAATCTTTCTTTAGCTTGCCAAATGATATTAAAACTCAGTACTTAATATTAGATTCTTGTTTTGCAAGTAGTGGAGTTTGCTAAATCATATATATATTTTTTCGCACTCTAAATCTAGGGTATGAAATTATATATTTTTGTTCTTTTCACTCCCATCTATACAAGACCCTAAGGTTTTCTTCTCTCTCTCTCTCTCTCTCTCTCCATCTAGTGAGTTATATAAAGAAAAAGAGGACATTATCCATAATTGAGGCTTCTAATTTCGAAGGTGATACTTGTGGTCAGTACTCACTGTTCGTTCTCTCATACAAAACTAATTTTCAATTTGTTAGGTTTGAGGCACACATGGAAGTTCATGCAGGATCAATAGACGAGGAAGATGATGAACAAGGAATTGCACATATGATTGAACACGTTGCATTCCTGGGAAGTAAGAAACGTGAGAAACTTCTTGGAACAGGTGCCCGATCTAATGCTTACACTGATTTCCACCATACAGTTTTCCACATCCATTCACCTACTAGCACAAAGGTTTGTCACTTTTCTCAAATTTTCCTTCCACTAACACTTGATTTAATTAATGGTTTTGATTTGGGTTCTTGACACTTTTGAAGTTCCAGTTGTTTCCCTTCACTCTCGTGTGTATTTCACTTGATATTTTTTTCCTGGTTTTTTTCCTTGCAGCTCCATTTTAACTTTTGATAGGTTCAAGAAATTAAACAACTAAAGTTTGAGGATATGGATTAATATGAAAAAATAAAATCCATCTAGAGATTCAATTTGCTTATATAGCGGAAAAAGAAAAAGAAAAGCTAATGTTTCATTAATTTTGTAGTATGCTTGAATTTTGGTGGAGTTGCAAAGAGTTGTGTAGACCCAATATGGCAGACATGCGATGCTATAAAAATCAGTATCTGTGCAACATGTTGAGAGGATTAAGGAGATGTATTAGTATGTCATGTGATACAATATCTTCTTGTGTGCCTATTGTAATTGTATTCTTGTAATATAAACTGCCTTTATGTCTTGCTTTCTCTTGCTTGCTTCTTAAACCAGTACTTTTTTTTAATTAAATTCCATCATGTGGTATTATTGATGCAAATGGTGCTTGCCAGGATGCTGATGGAGATCTACTCCCCTCTGTGCTGGATGCCTTGAATGAGGTACAAATAAAGAAATTGCTCTTGTATTTGAGATGCTTCCCTTAGTTTGGTAAAAAAATATTTGTCATGAAGACAAATGTTTTCTATCATAATGGCTTGTGGAATAGAGATGTGATGATTTGTGTTTTTATTTAACTTGTTTATCATTGAGCAGATAGCTTTCCACCCAAGTTTCCTTGCTTCTCGAGTTGAAAAGGAAAGACGCGCTATACTTTCAGAACTGCAGATGATGAATACTATAGAATATCGTGTTGACTGCCAGGTACAGACTCAATGTTGCCTATATGTTGAACTTGCTAATGTTTGAACATTTCTGTTTAGTATCAATGTGATGATTTTCTTTAAATGTAGTTGTTACAACATCTACATTCAGAAAACAAGCTTAGCAAAAGGTTCCCGATTGGATTGGAAGAGCAGATTAAGAAGTGGGATGCAGATAAAATTAGGAAATTTCATGAGCGATGGTACTTCCCTGCAAATGCAACTCTATACATTGTTGGCGACATTGATAACATTTCAAAGACAGTTCACCAGATCGAAGTATGCCCAAAATTTTGTTGATCGTAATTTGTAGTAATTAGCTAGTGTCTGGCTTTGTAACTTAGGTATCTTTCTTGAAAAAAAGACTATAATTACTTCTTGCTATGCAGAATGTCTTTGGACAAATTGGCCTGGAAACCGAGACAGTTTCTACTCCTTCTCCAAGTGCATTTGGTGCAATGGCTAGTTTTCTTGTTCCTAAACTCTCAGTCGGGCTCCCTGGAAGTTCATCTCGTGAAAAGTCATCCAGTTGTGTAGACCAATCTAAAATCATTAAAAAGGAAAGGCATGCGGTTCGTCCTCCTGTGGAGCATTATTGGTCTCTTCCTGGAAGCAATGCAAATTTGAAGCCACCACAGATATTTCAGCATGAGTTTCTTCAGAATTTCTCAATTAATATGTTCTGCAAGGTAGGAACAGCAAGAGTAGCATCAACATCATGCATTGTGCTGGCTTTCATGATGATGTTCTTGTTTTATTTTATCCTCCTATTTATAGGGGTGATGATAATTACTTCATGCATCTCACCACATTATAACTTCAGTAAAAAGCATCATTTTATCTGCATAATACTGTTTCTTCCATTGTGAACATGCTGTGATGCCAAACAGTAAAATTGAAGAGTTATCAGCTGTAGAGAATCTAGTCCAAGTTAATACTCGAGATTCTATCAGCTTGGAAAGGGAATCTTGGCAGATAGTGAAGCAATTGAGTTGTGTTACTGTTTTATTGTTTAATATATAGTACCTTTGATGTTAGAAGAATAGCCAGACTTTTGACAAGGAAGGACTTCCTTTGCATTGGCTCAATGCTTTTCTCGAGAAAGTACTCTGACTGGATCAATTTTTCATCATTTAAGAAACTCATTTGACTGTATTTTTTGTTCTGAGGTTTTAATATCTGGCTTGTTAAGTTGAATCTCAGGTCCCCTTGATTTCTTGATCTTCTGGTGTTTTAATTTTGATTCTTATGTGAACTCTTTTTGCAATTTGATTCATGAATTTGATTCCAAGCTGGGTGCTGTAAAAATTAAGAAGACTTTTGCTTATCCCAACAAACAATTGCTGACATATAAAGAACAAAGTTCACTGTGAACATGTATAAAATCTTCAACACCAAAAGATACATAATCTTTGATTTTTTTTAAGGTTTTACAACCTAAGTGTGTTTCATAAGTTTCTTCAGCACTAAATGGCCTCACTCTTGAAATTGGTCTCTTGATGGTTTCTAGCTCCCCTTTGATAACCCAAGTTCATATGTATTAGTGTCATGGAATTGTCAATTATTACTGATTTCTTACTTTTGAATGGTGAGACCCTGAAGCACTGGCACTAACAAGGCATGCGTGGATTTATGGCTACTATAGTGAACTACCTGTCAACTCCTCACAGAGGACTCAAACTCAAGATTTTATTCATTCATACATTTGTCATATTTCAAACCGATGCATGATATACAGATGACAGTCTCAGTAATGCTGTTCGAAAGGGTAGTATTGTTTTCTCATCATAGTCGAAGGCAAAAAATAGTTGGTTAGTAATAACCTAGCCTTCCCATGCTACTGTTTCTGTAATCCTTAACTGCTTTTCATGGTATGGAGTGTTGAAGAATACTTTTCTACTCCCATAAACATAAAAACATGAATATTTTCTCCTTTTTGTAATTTAAGAACTTCCCCGACTCTGGTTTGTCTTGGACACTTGCAGTTAAATGCTGTTATATTCTTTATCTGCATGAAGAAACTCATCTTCTCTATTTGGTTGCATGTTTTTCCTGCTGGTATTGTCTAGTATCATATGTTATACACACCGAAATATTAGCCTTTGGAAATTGAGTTTTATTCTTGTTTATATGGCTTTGGATTGACATCATGCTCTGGATTTGCTGCAGATTCCGGTGAGCAAGGCCCAAACATATGGTGACTTGCGTAATGTTTTGATGAAGAGAATTTTTCTATCTGCTCTGCACTTCAGGATTAATACTAGATACAAGGTTTGTGTATGTTATATTATATTTTAAGCCTTTTGTTGTGATTGTTTCTTTTATTTCCTTTTGTATCCATTGCCATTTAATCTATGATTGGTATGGCCTTTTATTAATCTCTCCAGAAATATCAGTTTTAATTTATTGTGTTGCTTTACTTCCTTGTTTGCTTGGGCACTGCCTTTAAATGGCTTTTAAATAGGATAATAAAAATGGAAAACGAGTTTGGCTCCTTGTAAACATAGATATGAATGATGATGTTTTGATTGTTGACAATGCTTTAAGTAGATTATGAATGATGATGATTTTATTGTTGGCAATGCTTTAAGTTTCTTTTGATTATTGATCATGGATTTAGCTATACTTTCGCCTCAATGGTCAGGATGAAAATCTCTGCAAATTTATCAATTAAAATTTGAACCCAAACATATAGCAATTCTGCAGACTGCTGGTAATAATGACGGAAGTCGGTAAATTGTCTATATCAGGCGGAATTCTGTTTGAATCCGTCCATATCACGTAGTTTGATTAGCCCTCCTAAAGTTTTTTTGATTCTTCAAAATTTTCAGAGTTCAAATCCACCATTCACTTCAGTGGAATTGGATCATAGTGATTCTGGAAGGGAGGGATGCACTGTCACTACTCTTACAGTAACTGCAGAACCCAAGAATTGGCAAAATGCAATTAAAGTTGCTGTTCAAGAGGTCTGTATATTTCTGCTCTTGCTGTCCCCACTCTTCATTTTATAGCTAATGCAATTCCATGTAGTAAATTTTTTTTTTCTATTTCCATTCTTCTTCTTGTTCCCCTTATTTGCTAATTGTAGAATAGGCATTCTTTTGCTCGATAAGATTCATTAGCAGCTGCAAGTATTAATAGCAGTCTATGGTATGACATGCATCAATTTGTGTATGTAAAAGATCTTAGAGACAGAAAGCACTGTCCTATTTGATACTGCTACTAATTCTCTTCAATTACATCCAGATCCTTTTCCTTTTCTCATTCTTCATTACAATATTTTATGTATTTTGTTTGATGCAGGTTCGAAGGCTTAAAGAATTTGGTGTCACAAAGGGTGAATTAAATCGCTATATGGATGCTCTTCTTAAAGACAGCGAACATCTGGCAGCCATGATTGATAATGTGTCATCTGTTGATAATTTGGAATTTATTATGGAGAGTGATGCACTTGGCCACACTGTGATGGATCAGAGACAGGGGCATGAAAGTTTGTTTGCTGTTGCTGGAACAGTCACACTTGAAGAAGTAATTTTCACCCATAGTGGCCCTAATTTTTATTGCCTGTTGTGCTACACAAGTAACATGAGTGTGCTCATAATCCAGGAAGCCACAACTTCATTCATTGTCATAAATGCTTATATTTTTTATTGACTCTGACTGTCATATTTATTCCCTGCATTTTTTTTCAGCATGTAATTTTGAAATTGATCAAGAATCCTATTACTGGTAAAGCGATTGATATGGAGCCATAGTATTGTGCCAACATCCAATATGCTAGATAATTTTCTAATGGTTTGATGCTTCACAAATTTTCCATTACCATTTACCAGTTGTCTTGATTTCTCGCATTTCAACTTGAATTTGTATGCTGATTAGGTTTTCTAGGAAATATTTGAAGTTGTTTATTCTGAAGGTGATATTTTCCTTCGGGCAGTAGATGCTTGTTGAATGTCTTGTTTGCATAGACAAGTGTGCTTTCTGAAGTTTTTGAAGTAGATAATGAGGATTGTGAGGTTATTTATATACTCTTTTGTTTGTGAAATTATATTTTTTTTCATGAATGTTTCTAATTACTCTCTCTCTCTCTTTCATAGGTCAATTCTATTGGTGCCAAGTTATTAGAATTTATCTCTGATTTTGGAAAACCAACAGCACCAATTCCTGCAGCAATTGTTGCATGTGTTCCTACAAAAGTGTATATAGATGGATTGGGTGAAACTGAGTTCAAGATATCATCAAGTGAGATTACAGCTGCCATAAAATCAGGATTGAAGGAAGCAATTGAGGCTGAGCCAGAGGTGTCCACATGGAACTTAGCATGCTTTATTCTTTCAACTATTATTTGTTTTTGCATTTCAATATAAAAAGCCATTATTGAAATAAATTCCATTGGCAAGTTCAATTATTTGATTTTATGTGCAGCTTGAAGTGCCAAAGGAACTGGTAACTTCAACACAGTTAGAGGAGTTACGATTACAACGCAGGCCATCCTTCATCCCTTTACTTCCAGATGCAGGTTACACGAAATTGCACGACCCAGAAACAGGCATCACTCAGTGTCGTCTTTCAAATGGGATTGCTGTAAATTACAAGGTACCCTTTTGCATGATTTTATTCCGTTGGTTGCTCCGTCAGGCTGATATGTTTTGATGCTTTTGTAATATGCTGTTGGATTTGGGATCCTATTGTGTTTCCAATTCCTAGCAATTATATAGTTAATCCCTAATTGCCATCCATTGTTGTAGTGTAACAGTGCTTTTGGTATTTCATTTTGAAGACATGTTGCATTTTGAGTTTACGCTTCACTGCAAAGCAATATTTGTTGTCTGCTCCATTTTTCATCCCCATGTTTTGCAACTTGATGGAAGTATGATGATAGAAAACTTGATGGATATATAATGAAAATATGCTTAAATATATCACTACCAAATTCATTTGTAGATTAAGCCCATGCTGTTGTACAGATATCCAAAAGTGAATCCCGGGGAGGTGTCATGCGGTTAATTGTGGGTGGGGGGCGAGCAGCTGAAAGTTCTGAGTCAAAAGGAGCAGTTGTTGTGGGTGTTCGAACTCTCAGTGAGGGTGGTCGGGTTGGCAACTTTTCAAGAGAACAGGTTAGTGTGGTATTATATGTTATGTTTCTTTTTAGAATCAATTAGAAAGTTCTCCATTGTGTCGGTTAGGCTATTAATTCTGAAATGAGTTATGAATGTAAAAAAGTAAACATCAATATTATTATTACTAGTGATGCTTGTCATCAATTTTTTATGATTAAAATTTTAATTTTTCATCTGAAAGATCTGCTGTACAAAACTCAGTTTAATGGTAGTGCAGGCTGGTTGTTTGAGACTTGAGCGTGCACTTACAGGAGATGAACTCATGCCTTAGTTGTTGCAAAATTGCTCTAGACTTTTAAATTGCAAAAGAAAAAAAAAATTGAAACTGTGATGAGTGTGCCTGAAATATGAACAGCTATGTGAAGAGAGATTGGGGAAATCATCAGGAAACTATGTAGCTGTTTATATGGACATGTCAAGAAGATTATCCAAACCATTAAAAAAATGGATGATTGGGATTTAGAAACAACTGAGCTTTAAGTGACAATTTTGTTCAGAGATGCTATCAGGTTACATATATACTCTATTTTCTAAATAACAGATTTTTTGAATTGCGTTGATCATTTTTACCAGTAAATTAGCTCCGATAAGGAATCATTTGCAGATGAGGGTTTGTTGCAGTTGGATATTTAATGATGAAGAATTTGGAGGGAAACATATATATAATGTGAACTGTGCATACTAATATGCCTGCGTTTAAGAAAATTAAAGTTTGTAAACTGGGGACAACATACTAGAAAAGTTCATTATGAGTACGAGAAATTAATATTATGAAGATAGAATCGTGGTCAAAATCTTAATCTATCAGGTTTGAATTTGTAATGTATGATGGGTTTTCAAATTTATAGAACCACTACAACATTATGTGAAGTCAGTTCCAAGTTTTTGTGCAATCATACTTTTTGTGCATGTCAAATTTTTCTCAGCAATTTATTTTAATCCTTGTAATTGTACAATATCCTTCTTCAGGTAGAACTTTTTTGTGTGAATCACCTGATAAATTGCTCTTTGGAGTCAACTGAGGAGTTTATTTGTATGGAGTTCCGCTTTACTCTGCGAGACAATGGGATGCGAGCAGCGTTTGAGTTACTTCATATGGTGCTTGAGGTAACCCCATCAACAACCAAAATTTGATAATCTGTAAATGTTTGGTCTTTCATTTTTAGGTGGTGTTTGGTTGTTTGGGTTGCTTTTGATGTGTGCCGCATTCTTGACTTCTGATACTGATTTTTTGATACATGAAATTACTGAATTCCCAGCATAGTGTTTGGCTGGATGATGCATTGGACAGAGCCAGACAACTTTACTTGTCATATTACCGGTCTATTCCGAAAAGCTTGGAACGTGCAACAGCTCACAAGCTCATGACTGCGATGTTGAATGGGGATGAGCGATTTATTGAGCCAACTCCACAATCATTACAAAATTTAACACTGGAATCTGTAAAGGATGCAGTGATGAATCAGTTTGTTGGTGGAAACATGGAGGTGTGTGATTATCTACTTGTTAATCCTGCATATCACACGTGGATACAAATATTTCATCATATAAAAAGTGCATGCCTTTATTGATCAGGTCAGTATTGTTGGGGATTTCTCGGAGGAGGAGGTTGAGTCTTTCATTATTGATTACCTGGGCACAGTTAGAGCAACAAGAGATTTTGATCATGAACAAGAATCCAATCCTATCATGTTTCGACCATCGCCATCTGATTTGCAGTTTCAACAAGTAAGGATCAAAACATTTTGTCACTTGAAAATTCTCACATTTGAGAATTAAAATGTCAGGAATCTTCATGACGATTATTGTTAGTAGGGTTGAAATGAGCTGAGCTTGCGAGCAACACTGCTCAGCTTGTTTGTAAAACAAGGCTTGATTTAAAAATAAGGCTGAACCAAACAAGCATGGACTTGACTGGCTCAGCTCGAGAGCCTGTCTATACAGACAGGAACCTTCATTCAGTTTGACTTGTTAGAGATTAACATCAAGTGAATTAAATAAGTTCAGTTAAGTTTCCCACGTCAGAGTTCCAAAATTGACCTTGCAGAGGCTGGTCAATAAAACACGCCAGTTGGTGTGCTGAACATGTCCTTGAGCTGGCTTGTTGGAGCTTAATTTGAGCTTGAGCAAGTTAGAGCATTTCATCCATGTGATCTAGCCAATCCTGCAAGCATTTAGTAATTGGCCTGGCTTGGCTGCAGCCCTTGTAACAGATATGCTAGTGTTTTTTTCTTAAGTTAATGGAAGTAACCTGTCATTTTATATTTACATGGCAAATAGTTCCTAAAGTATATGTCTCTTAAGCAGGTCTTTTTGAAGGATACTGACGAGAGAGCATGTGCATATATTGCTGGCCCTGCACCAAATCGATGGGGTTTCACTGCTGATGGAAAAGACCTATTTGAGTCGATTAGTGGCATTTCAGTTACAGCTGGTGAGTTTTCGTTCTATAAGCAGAACTAGTATATTTGCTGCTTGTATTTTGACTCTTATAAGGCTTCTTAAGATATGCAAGGGCATAATGGAATGAATCGAGAAATAAAAAAAAGGAAGAACTGTATTGCAAATGCCTGGATAAGTTGTTGTCTGGAAGGATGGGGATAGGAAAGTATTCCTTTCTTCTTTGTGGTGTCATGCTTCAGGTGCTTTTAGGACAGTTTCTTTAGCTGATATTTAGCGGAATCGGGCTGCTCATTTATGGTATTCATTTTGCTTTATTATTTTGAAGGTTTACTTATTCTCCATCAAGCTTTTGTAGTTTTTGCTATTAATACATTCTTCTCTTCTTTAAAAGAAAAATATGTTTGGGAGAAGTCCTTTATGTTTAACCCTTCATCACTTTTCTTGTAATCTTGTCATGTATTCACCAGCTTATTATTTTCCATCCTGAAATTTTGTCACTCAGCAAGGATAGCCGAATAGCCTCACCAGGGTAGCTGTTTAAAGATGGAATTGTGTTAATATCTCTTTTAAAATCTGTATGCAAAATTAATGGTCATATATAGTCTTGTAAATAGGATATCTGTCTTGGTTAATTCGCTGCATTTTTTATAAACATTTAAAAACTTGCAAGAAATGTTGCTCACTTTTCAGAAGGCATGGATTGTCGAGTAACCATTTGGTTTGGTTTCCAGTATGTCTATTGAATTTTCATGTTGCATATCTTTTGGATTGAAAACTATTGATCCTGTCTGCATACAGACGATGCTGGTTGACAACTTAATATAAAATGTATTATTCAGGTTTACCTTTCTTTGTGAATATTATCTGGCTCTCACTTTTGAACTGTTTATATGTGTAGACAGTTGAAAACAACTCTACTTTCCCCCAATAAACTGAAGTCTTGGAATCTCATAGCTGGCCAATGTTTTGCAGATGCACAACCAAATTCTGACCCACAGCAGATAGACAGGAAGGATGTCCAGAAGGATATGCAAGGAAAACTTCGCAGCCATCCTCTATTTTTTGGCATAACAATGGGGCTACTGGCTGAGATCATAAATTCACGGTAATTTTTCTGACTAGCAGTGCTTGGAAGCACATACATCTATATGATATCAAAGCATCTGTCTAGAATGGTGTATGAGGGCATTTAGTCTACTTGTATTGTACTCTGCAAAACAGCCTTTCCCTAAGGATGAGGGGCCTTTGATACCCCCCAAACATAAAAATAACAAGCAGAGAAGTGTGTATCGATTTAGTGCTACAAAAGTAGTTTAGAAAGTTATTAAAGTTCTTACTATTGTACCTTGAATGCTCTGTTCATTTTACTCTGTCAACATTTCTTTCAAATCTTTAAGTACAGATTAATAATATTCTGAAGGGCCTTTCTTGATAGCAAATGTGTCATTAATCTTTTAGTTTTGAATTATGCAGCCTTGAATCTGAATTGTTTGTATCTACCATAGCTATGAATTATTTGTATTTTCTCTCAGCAATCTCTTTGTTTTGTGCAGGCTTTTTACTACAGTCAGGGATTCTCTTGGGTTGACATATGATGTATCGTTTGAGTTAAGCCTGTTTGATAGGCTTAAACTTGGATGGTATGTGGTATCAGTAACATCAACTCCAGGAAAGGTAGGGTTCATTTCCCTATATTTGCATTTAATAATCTATTTGTCAGTTCTAACTTATTCACTTGCTCTGGCTCTATTGACATTCAGGTACATAAAGCGGTTGATGCATGCAAAAGTGTTCTTAGAGGGTTGCATAGCAACAAGGTTGCCCAGCGAGAGTTGGACAGGGTTAGATATTATACAACTACTTGAATAATCTATGTTTTCTGTGATCAACAACATTTAGCTTGGGGCATAGGATTCTAATCCATTGAAGCAAATATGATTAATGGAAATGATGAAAAACTTTTCCAGATGTTCGTTGGTGTTACCCTTAGCAGCTTTTTCTTTAATTAACTTGTCAGCTGGGATTTTTTTTCTTTTTTCTTATCAGGGAATATCTAATTGTATGATATCTTTTATATATGCTTTTATCTATGTTTTCATGGATGTGTACATTTCAATTAACACTTGCAATTACAGGCAAAACGGACACTGCTAATGAGACATGAAACCGAGATTAAGTCCAATGCCTATTGGCTTGGATTGCTTGCTCATCTGCAAGCCTCTTCTGTTCCTAGAAAGGTAAAAAATAATATCTTTGAAGCTTAGTTTTCCATCCTTCAGTTCTTGTCTTCTAACTAGAGAGTATCGACTGCATATGACCTGTTCTTTTTGGTTTTGGGGTTCAGGACGTCTCATGTATTAAAGATCTCACCTCACTATATGAAGCAGCAACTATTGAGGATGTATACGTTGCATATGAACAGTTGAAAGTAGATGAGGATTCTCTTTATTCATGCATCGGGGTTGCTGGGGCACAAGCTGGAGAGGAGATTAATGGTAAGTTCAGCCATCCAATGTTTCCTCGTATCTACAGTGTATTAGCACATCAATTCATACTCTCATTTTTCCTGGACATTCTGCACGAGGAACATCATGTCTTTGTTTTTCCATTTCATTTTTGGCATATTTTATTTTCCCTTTTCTTTTCCCCTCCTTTTTCTCATAACACCCTCTGCTTCATTTATTGAAGAGCTTTTCTTAATTTCTTAAATTGTTTTCCCATCTGATTAACTCGTACTTTGCAGCTTTAGAAGAGGAAGAAACGGGTGATGGTTTTCAGGGAGCCATACCTGTGGGACGTGGTTTGTCTACAATGACACGGCCAACCACTTGATCTTCCCGGATCTAACATGATTGACAGCAGTGAAATCATTTTCACTCGGTGTTGGAAGGTATGTCTGTTATTGGCATTAAATCTTATATGAATTATTTTTATAAAACCAGTCCTGTTGCGAACAGATATATAGCAAGTTGCTTCTCTATGGTTTTGGCATATGCAATGAAATTAATAATTTTGGCGATCTGTCTGGAAATTCCTTAAAACATACCGAGGCAGATGCACGTGTATCATGATTGAGATTTTTCATTGATTGAAAATATGAGATAAGAACCTTGAGTTATTCTTTTTCCTCCAGAGTCCTGAAATATAATTCTCCTTGTGTGGAGTATGTGGGTTGATGTTGATTCACTTTGTTAATGACCAGCAGATGTCTTTACTAGAAGATCTTTGTTAAACCTTTTTGAGGGTTTTCATTTCTGTTAATCATTAGGTCATATGTTAG
This sequence comes from Salix exigua, assembly GCA_032356905.1. Taxonomy (NCBI): domain Eukaryota; kingdom Viridiplantae; phylum Streptophyta; class Magnoliopsida; order Malpighiales; family Salicaceae; genus Salix; species Salix exigua. The sequence goes on from CM063601.1 coordinate 9,358,473, forward strand.
AATTAGTGAGGAGCAGTTGGATGTAAGGGTTCTGATTCATTCTGTCACACAGGAGCCAGCAAAAAAGTATGGGTTTCAAGATGATGGTTTCTCATTATCAGGACATTTTCAGAGCCACACCCATCTACCTGCAGCCTGCTTACACTGTTAAGACTCTGTAGCTAGCTTGCACCCATTCCCACACACCTGCTCACCTCCACTTAACATATGCATCATGTTCAGGTCTCAGTGATTAACGGAGATGGTCTTTAAGAGAATCAAATGGTGAAGGCAGGGCTAACTAGCATGAAACAAAATTGATAATGAGAAAGATAGTCAATTAGGATCCGAGCAGGAGAGTTGGTTTGGGGTGGGGGGGTGCACTACTCCGCACACCTATATGATGATGGTTCAAGTTCTCTTCATATTGCTCATGTAGTTTATTTAAACTGTACTTGGAATTTCCAACATCACGGGTCCATGGTTCAATAAAATAATAGGATGCTGTATTTCTTGTTTCTTCATGTTAACAAGAAGTAGAGTGATTTCTGCAGGACTGTGGGAAGCTCTCCACCTGATTCAAGGGTTGTGTGTCTGCTGATCAACAATCAGGGCTGTCCCATAAAGCTTCACCTAGACTTCAGCATAGTCTAAGGGGTGATACCTGCACATCATAGTGTTTCTATTATATCAAATCAAATGCCCAGAAAAAGCAGTTGTGGAATTCCACTAGTTGATAAGGATATTTTGATTGCTAACAACTTAAATCATTGGGATACCAGAAATTGGACAGATAGTGTAGAATGTACAGCTGCCGCCATTGGCCACTTGAATCTATGATAGTTCACAGCATGCAGCGGTGCCAATTATTTCTCATGTGAATTAACAAATAGTGTGTACGTGATGGTATTTATATACTGCATTCGAGAAATAAAAAAAATCATAGTGCACGAGCCAAGTTTCTCATGTGTCTGCATTCATGCACGCCATTTTTTGTTTGCTGATGCAAGGGCATTTGACATTAGAGGCTGGGTGGAACATGGCTTTTTAATCCCTAGAACACTATTAACTCTGAGCTCGTTGGGAGCAAAAACAAGAAACGGTGAGGATTTCTTTTGGTATTTGCTGTGAACAAAATTCGTTTAATTCAGGTTTCTACAATTGATGTCGAATCTTATCAGTTGTGAAACCCTGAAAGATAGCTGAGAAAGAAAGTATGCAGAGGACGTGTTGTGAATCAAATTCCCGAAAATGTCCCCCAAATCGCTGTGGTATAGTTGAAGGGTTTTCTATTGGCAGTCTTGTGGGTGATTTTGACGAAATTGCGGGGGTGAATTTTATATATTAGATTTTTCTATGTAGATGCAATTATTTGGTAAAAAAAAGAAAAATAAATCTTCAGGATGTATTTGTTTTGCGAACACTTTTCTGCGTTTTATGTCGTCTATAATCATTATAAACTCCTGCATTTTCTTGTTTGAAATAAATGTTGAAAAATTGCCCAGTCGATAATATTTTCCAATCAACCCTTCCTTGTAAATTTCATTTTTGGAAAAATATTCCAACCATTTGAATGAGAGATTTTTTCTATGAAACTACCAACTCATCATACATCACTAGCAATATGATGCTCTTAGCAAACACTTCCGGCCAACACTATAATTAGTGTAATAGCACTCATTTTCTTCTCCAATTTTGTAATAAAAAAAAACATTTTTGAGAGTCAATTAAAGTCCACATCTTTTTAAAAATTACATTTAAAATAATATTGTAAAATATATAACAAATATGAAAAACAAGAAAGAGTAATAAACTTGTGTATAAAGTTGGTTTCATGAGGTTGAAAATAAAACATCATTATCATAGTAGTATTGAACAAAATATCCAAGGATTTTTGCGTTTGTTTCCTCTTAGGAGAGATTTAATAATACAAAAAAAGGAATAATCATAAAAGGAAATTCATATGTCCAAAACATGATAATTCATGAACAATATCGACTAAATTGATAGTGTACATCTCCCAGTCTCGATAGTTCATGGATAAAAAAGAAGTCATCGAACCATAAACCACGAGAAGAGGGTTTCGAGGGTGCAGCAGTTCTCTATGGCGCAACGCTTAAGAAAAATATCGGAGCAGCCCCTAGAAATTATAGAACCGGATGAAGGATGAAAATTAGGGTAAAAGATGCAAGAGACAAAATAAGAAAACACTGTCTCATTATGGATGATTTACAGAAAATAAGTTTCTTTATTACAAGCATCACAACAGGGATACATGGTTTTCACAGCCGACCAGCTCAGCTCAAGTCCATAAGCCATTTTATATTTTTACTAAAAGATCGAAACGCACACGCACACCCATGATTCTCTTCCTATGCATGCGAGATAGAAATTATGGGGGAAGAGGACGCAAGAAGCTGCTAAGCCTTGCTATCTATGGTCATTGGCATTGGATCCTGCTTTGCTGCCATCTGCATTTCCATACCAAACACCGTGCACAAGAAAAACAGTCAACAACAGGCACAATGTCACCATAACAACATACTTAAATAAATTAGGGTTTTGCCTATTTACATTTGAACTTGTTTGCTCTAACTTATTCATCTTCGCAAATATGTTGCTATAAAACTGCGCTTCCTTCTTGTTGTACTCCCTCACTTTATCCTTCAGGATTTTGTACTCCAGCTTGACGTCCCTGGAACGAGAAACAAATGGCAATTCAAGAACGGTCAGTTTCTAGCTAACTTTCAGGGTCAATCTGTCGTCAACGGTCAACCTCAAGCGGCAACTCACCTGTTGTCTGGGTCAATCTCAAGTGCCCTTTTAATATCTATCTCCGCCAGGTCCAAATCGACAAGCTGTATATACGCCTGTGCCCTCCTATACAGGGCTTTCACATTACGACCATCGAGCTCTAGCACCTGCACGCACAAATCTCTCCCAACGTTTAGCATGTATCACCGAGTCAACCATCGAAGGATCAAAATGAATGTGGATGAAATTATGCATGAGACCTTAGAGCAAAGCTTCTCAGCTTCTTTGTAGTCCTTGAGCTTCAGCTTGCAAGCTGCATTATTAAGCTTGCAGGAAATTTTCAGCACCTTTGATTGCTGCTTCTCCTCGTCAGTGAAAGATGAGTCATACTCGATAAACTTCGCTGCCTGTCGCACAGCAATTAACATTCTGTCAATGTTTCATTGCAATTGGACACCACCTGTATATAGCAAGTACCCGCTGCCCTTAAATATACCTTCTCATATCTTCTTGAGGCTCTTTCATATTTGCCTGCCTTGAACCATGCATTCCCTTCTTCTTTCTTCTTCCCAGCAGCTTCAATCTTCTCTTGTGTATTCATATCCCAAGATTCTTTTTCCTATACCAAACCGTTAACAATTTGTTAAATCACCATGAAAGCAGTTTTTTTTTTTTTTTTTAAATCAACCAACCACGTTAAGGAAATCAGATGTACTATACCCACCTTGGTGAAAGAGATCATCTCAACTTCATAGTACACGGTTGCATTAACAGGAACAGTAGCCAAATCTTGTTGAGATTCAGATCGGCCAAAAGCATATTCTGGTTGAATTGTCACCAGAGCAACTTCTCCTTTCTTCATAGTCTTCACAGCCCTATCTAGTCCATCAATAACTTGCTCTGTAAGGGAAGCCATTTCAAATAGTAGTTAGTATTAGAGAATGACACTACAAAGCACGTAGAAACTTCACTAAAAGAGGGGAAAGGGGGAAGCCATTCTAATTATATTACCTTCATCTATCTTGAACTCAAATGGCGGCTCCTCTTCATGGCCCTTCTTCACAAAGATAGTCCCATCTTCCAGCTTCCCAATTAGTTTCACTGAGAGAAAACAAAAAAGATCATGAAGCACGTAATATAAAAACAAGTTGAGCCAAAACTATCAGACTTTTTATTGCAAACATACCTTGAACAACAGTCCCGTCATCGGGTCGTTCATAACCTTCTCCCTCCTTCAGGGTCTTTTTCATGACCTTCTTGTCCTTCATAACATCAGACACGGTCTTCCAGGAAAACAGCTCAAGCGTTATCTCTAGGGTAGCATTCGGAGGAACAGCACCTTCATCACCGACTGCTGCCTTGCCATTCTCTCCAAACCCATCTGCAAAAGGAAACAAGCCATTAATAAACCAATATACCATATAATTAAAAAATGAATCTAAAAACGGGATCGAGCTTACATTGTGGTTTCACTGTCAGTAACACTTTCTCCCCCTTTTTCATTGTTTTCACAGCCTTCGCCAAGGCGGGGCAGAAAAAGCCTACACAAGGAGACATGTCATTGAACTTTCTTCCAAAAATGCATTCAGCGTAACAAAGTACATGCTTGTGAGAAAGGAGATTAACCTTCTCCAACAGTGAATTCAACCCCGTCAGACTTTGAGACAACTGTGCCATCTTGAAGCCGCGCTTCATACTTAACTGCATTGAACAGTAAAACAACCGTCACGAGACAGTGAAAAAAAGACCCATCCAAGCATTGCACGATGTAAGGCAGCAGCAAATAGAAACCGTACCAAATACTTCATCGAGATCTTTGGGATTATCCCATTTTTCTCCCTCAACAATTATTTTCTTAAGGATTCCTCCATCTTTGCATATGTCTTTGACACTAGTCCAAGATAGCAACTCCACATCGAACTGAAGAGTAGCATTGGGAGGAATTGTTGGCGGAGAACCAGATTCACCGTAGGCCAACTCTGGAGGTATAGTGAAAACAGCATTCTCACCCTTTTTCATGGTTTTGATGCCCTCATCCCATCCCTTAATTACTTGCCCTGAGATGAAATAACGCCATCCCACAGTCACAAGACAGGCAATAATAAATCTAATTGAATGGAAAACAAGAACAAAAGCAAACTTATATCATTGATCCTAGTTGTTATTAACAGACCACTCGATTCATTTTAGCATAGCACACTGGGAAAACAATCAAGATTTATATAATTCCACTGCAGCAACGGTATATGAAGCATATTCGATCCTAAGTGTTATTGGCACCTTTTCTTGGGATCAAACATGTTGAATCCCAATACATTTAAAATGTTCAAAAATATATATATGTATAAAAAAAAATCTTCCTTTCACTAGAAATTGACCATAAACTTAACACTGATGGCAGACTCGCGGGAGACATTAGTCAAAGAAATCGACAACTAAATACATGACCCAGAAAAAAAGAGAGAAGAAAACAGAAGTAAATAGCATATAACAGTGATAAATTAGTTGATTACCTTGGCCAAGCTTGAACTTGAATGGAGTCCCTCTCTCACGGCTCGAATCAAACTGGGTTCCATCAAGTAAAGTTCCGGTGTAGTGCACTGCAAATTGAGCAAGAGAGTTACCATCACGCACCCATTACGAAATCAATTGATTAGGTGACACTACAGAAGGCAGGTAGGTGAAAAGCGGGTAGATACCTTCAACTTCATCACCGGCACTGGGGGTTTCCCATCCTTCACCTTCCTTAACGAGCTTCTTTTTCAGCCCATTTTTGCCAATCTCCTTCTCTTCACCCACATTGATAGTAGCATCATCTGCATCCGGGATTTCCGTGTCCATTTCGTCTTCAAATTCCATGTTGTTGCTTCCAGTTGGGAACTCAAAGTCTTCCTCCATCTATCTGATCTCGAGCAGCAGCTAACGAAAGACAAGTAAGAAGATCTTGCAGCAGAGTAATGCAACAATATCGGTTGTGTTGATTTTGTTATTGCATGAAAACGCAACAGACAAGTTTGTAGTTTTATAGTAGATCTCGGGGTGGTTAATTCTCTAGAGACTTCTCAAGTCTAACAGGCTCGGGATGGTTCCAGAATTCTCTCGTCTTCTCCTCTTTTTCATTATTTCTGTTATCTGCCCGTGTGCTGCGAATTTTTTTTTTTTTTATGAGATAGAATACATGTTAATTTTATTTTAATTGGATAATAATAAAATAGATAATTAAAATATATTCAAAACAACTTAGTTTTGAAAGTATTTATGGTTTAGAAATATATTAAAATAATATATATATATTTTTAAAAAAATCATTTTTGACATCATTATATTAAAATGATCTAAAAATATTATTTTTTTAATTTAAAATAAAAAATAAAAATAAAAAATTTTCAAATTTTTCCATAAATATTTTCCAATCGCAATGTCAAACAGCCTCTCATTCAAAAAAACAAAACTCGTCACTATAAATTAAATTATATTAATATTTATTAACTTTTAAAACTTCTAATCTAGGTTGTTAAAAAAAAATCATTAAACTTAATTTTCAACTTATCAAATTATAAATGATGAAATTAAAAAAAAGCAATCAATTATACAGAATTCAAGACAAAATATAGCAATTAAAAATTAAATATCTAAATTACAATTAAAAAAAATAGAGCAGAACTATATTTTTTTTGAATGGTGAATTAAAAAAATCAATTGAATAAAACAATCAATAGAAAAAAATAAAAATCTAAATTACAATAAAAAAAAATAGATGAGAACTATATTTTTTTGAATGGTGAATTAAAAAAATCAATTGAATAAAACAATAAATAGAAAATAAAATAAAAATAAAATATCAGAAATAATATTTCGTATTTATTAAAAAAATAATTTACCTTAATAATTTAACTCGATGAGAACAAAAAACAAAAAAACATAATAAAAGAAATTGGGCCGCAAAAGGTCTTTTTGGGTTGGGAAGACATATTCAGTACTTGGGCCTAACAATTTCCCCGACAGGCTTACTTCATCAGGACCCAAAAACACTCCCCTCTAATAAGTAATCCTAACCACCTGTTGATTTTTCTTTTTTTTAAAAAAAAAAAAACATTATGATTCATTAATTACTGCCCGTTTTGCATTGTGATCCCAGTTTTTAGCTAAAATTTCAATTATTTTTTTTGCATCTTAAATGAATATGTTTTTGTGTGTTTTAGATCATTTTAATATGGTGATTTCAAAAATGATTTTTAAAACATAAAAAAACATCATTTTGATATATTTCAGCACCATAAGCACTTTGAAAAGCTACTGTCACAACACTCCCAAACAGTCACTAACCTCAAACAATCCATTATCCCCTATCGATTTTTGCTTTTAATTTATTCCTGGGAAGAAGACAACTCCAAGTATACATAACGAGTCACTTGCTTCGCATTTTATCACATGTAGAATTAAAAAATTTATAACATAAAAAAATATTAAAAGTTTGAGTTTTTTATATATAATGATTTACATTTGAGCAAAATAATTAATATGAAGATATTTTTTGTTAAATAATATTAAAAAACTAATTATAAGACAGTTTAATACTAATGTTAAGTAATATAATTTTAAATAAATAAGATAAAAAAATTAAAAATAACATTGAGTTACATAAATCTTTTCAAAAATTAATATGTGATATTAGATTTGAAAGATTATATATAAATAAATTGTAAGACTTAATTCTTAATAAATACCATTTCGAATGATAATTAGTTGAATTATTATTTTCAATGTTATTATTATGATTGAAGGAAAAACCTCAAAAATATTATCAGTATAAAAAAATATTATTTGATTTGAAAAAAATGAAAATAATTAAATGACAAAAGGAAAATATTAATCATCATCATCATTAAATAAAAAAAATGTTTTTATTGCATAAAAAATGAAAATTATGAAATTATCTCGAAGAATAAAAAATAAAAACTTTAACAAAAAACATACAAAAACTCAAATAAATATTATGAGAATAAAAATATCATATGATCTAAATAACAAATAAAAAAAGAAGAACAAAAGGAAAAAAGAAGAAATATGATCTTTAAAATTATCACCAACATAAATTAATTTTTCAAGACTAAATTGAATAATAAAAAAATGACAAAACCAAAAAACCAAAATTAAAAATATAGACACATAAGCACGGATAAAAAATAAAAATTATCCAAGAAGGATTAAAAAAATCAAAGGATTTAACAAAAAAATAATAATTTAAAAAATTTGGACTGAAATGAGAAACAAAATATAAAATTAAATTTAATTAGAGGACAAAACTGCAACAAATGAAAAGTTTGAGACCAAAAAAATAAAAAGGATCGATATATATATCTTGCATTGTAAGAGAGAGAAAAGAGGTGAAAAACGCAAAACCTACCACCGTACACCCTCTTTATATCGACATACCCGCCACCATATGGAAGAGCTCATGGTTGCGCTTCTAGAGAAACGACATATGAGAATTTTAAACAGTCGCAGGGCACCGATGCACCGCCTGAGAGGAGGATAAGGAAAATAATAGGTGACAAATAGCAATGACACCCCTGGGTGACGATAATCAAGTAACAACTTGACATCAAAATACCATTATGCCCTAATTTGCAGCCTTTTGTTTTTGTTGTTTCAGAATGCATTTATGTAGTTTAATTGTTCACCCAATCGTGCAAAACCAAAAATACCCTCACCGTCGGGTAACTATTTTTGTATTATATGAGGGTAAAAAAATTAATTTTATTGCACAAAATTTAGTTATAAAAACTGCAAATACCTTGATATTTGTTTGCCTGTAAGGACCCAAGGATGAGAACAAGATCTTTTTTTCCGCCCCAAAACCTATGAAGATGCCAAAAGATGTTTTTATCTTTTGGCTTCAGTATTAAAATATATAGAAATAGCAACTCAAGAGCAGAAAAACTATTTTATCTGCTAATTAAAACAAAAGCTAAAAATATAATTTTTTAGCTTTGACCCTTCATTTGCGTCATGCAGCGTTGGAGTTGCTAAAAGAGGGTAGCACGCCTGGCAAATGTTCCTCTCCTCTTACAAAGGAAGGTAGCTCTACAATGGTATAGCCCTCTCCAAGCATACTGTAACAGGAAAACACACCAGGTTGACTCTCACATGGCATGGACAGCAGCCATTAACGAGAGTAGTAAAGGAGAATTGGGCTCAAAGGCATTGTTTCATGGAGAAAACCACGGGTGGCACCAAATAATACAAGTCACAATGGACAGCTTTCCACATCAAGCTTCCCATGCAAAGAAGTGACGCTTTAACTTATGAACAGGAATTGAAGATCTGATCGTTGTAATCTCGATGATCTCAGTTTCATCAGCGTCCATTCATTTCACCTTGTGCTTTGCTAGTCACCAAATTTATGAAATCGAAATAAGTCCACCTTTTCTTTTCTCTAGCATCAGATTCAAGGGAGGAGTAGCCCTCTTCACAGCTTCTGAGGAAGCTCCCCTTGCCGAAAGCAGAGACAGCCAGAGGATCGGTGTTCATTTCTACACGTTTATAAAGCTGGCCCGTCTTTCTCCACATCTCTAAACACTTTTTTCCATCAAAACCTATTTCTTCTGCATCAAAAAGAATTCCAAAAGTGACTATATCAGGTTCCACACGACTTTCTGGTAACTTAGAGAGCAAGATCCTCAAGCGGGTGAAATCTTTCATCTTTAAGTATGCCAGCAAGATAATGTTTGCAACTGTTATATTCCAGCAAACCTTTGCATCTTCCATCTCCCTAACAACAGTATCCATGCCTCTTCGACTCAAAAGACAAGCGTGAGAAAGGAGGTGTAGGCACCAAACAAAATCAGTCCGACCAGTTCTACAAGTAAGATCTACAGCCAAGTCGTGCAGTCTCGAAAACATGTAGTTTGCAATATAAACCCCAGCTAATTTCCTAACCAAATCCTCCTTTACAGTGATCTTTGAGTTCCATGCCCGTCTTAAAATCTTCTCCATCTTCTCCACAATCCCGAAGTTTGCATATGCCTCAAGCATCGAAATCAAAGTCGAAGACTGCAACGTCATCCTTTTGGTTCGCATAGACTGATAAACCCTTTCCATTTTTGTCAGCAACCCACCTTGCGCATACTCTTGGATAAGCAAATTATAAGTACAGCGATCAGGTGAACACCCGTCCAGCTCCATCTTCTTCAGGCACATAGCCATCTCATCATACATTCTACACTTCCCATAAGCTTCGATCAAGCCATCATAAGTATTACTTCCCGGGATCAAATTCATTTCACGCATCTGATTAAGGTAAAACAGAGCATCATCAAACTTTCCATTTCGTGCATAGCCATGAATTATTGAATTGTAAACCTCTAAGGAAAGGCAAAGACCAAAACTTTTCATTTCCATAAACGCTGTAACTGTATCTTCCATTAGACCCTCCTCACCTAACAACCCTATAATCTTCTCATAATTGAATTCATTAATTCTTGTTTTCTCCACTTCCATCCACATATGAAACACCTGTTCAGAAAACCCACAACAGAAAGAGAGAATTTGTTTTTCAATTTTCCCTGCTGCTAAAAAACATAAATGAGCGAGAGAGCGCACCTGAAGAATCTGATTGGATCTTGCAGAAAGTTTAAGGAATTTGATGACAGCCCAGAAGTGATCTTTGGACCAGTCTCTATCCTGCTGAAGCAGCTGCAAAGGGTTTTGGTTGTTGTTAAGGTTGTGAAGCAGGGACTTGAGCCTCTTGTGTTCATGGAAGCTGTCAACAAGAAGAGTTGTGTGTTTTGTAGAGTAGTCCTGGCCATGGGAGATGGTGGCATGGGCTGCTGGGTGGCGAAAAGAGAGAGATAAAGAACGGGTAGTTGCTAGGGTTTTGTAGTAGTTGAATTTCCATGTCCACGGTGGTATCGAATTGTTTTGGAACTGGAGTGCCATTTTAGGGTCCTGCTTAAGAACAGGTCCCGACTCCGCCCAACAAGGGAAGCCCGTTTTCTGAGAGTAAATACCCGAATAATTATCGCGAGTGCATGAAATATACATACTAGCCATTAACTTGTGTGGTGGTTGCTGAAATTATATTTTTTTTGAGTGTAAAAAAATATTAATTATATATTTTTTTATAATATAAATTTGAACAAAATAATAAATATATATAAAATTATTATGAAATGAAAGTTTTTAATTAAATATAAAAATTTTAAATTGTTATAAATTTATTTGTTTAGTAGGTTTAAATGAAATCATCAGCATAAAATTATTATTATCATTAAAAAAAACAAGCAGATTTGGATACTTGAATTATCAAATTCACTGTATTAGGATTATTATTTTTAAAATCCAATTTAAATTAAATAACAAATAAAATATAAATTATGAAAACACCTATAATAATAAAATAATAAAAATAAATAGTTAATTTTCTATCTATAAAAAGAAAAAAAACATCATTGAAAATTCATCCCTATGTTACTGTCATTACCATAACATTAATAGTTAAAATTATTATCAACATTGTTTTTCAAACAATTAAAATCATTAAACTAACCTAAAGAATAAAAAATATTTTTACAAAAAAAAATCACTAAAATTATCATTATTAGTGCACAAATAATGAAAATATAAAATCATCTGATCTGAAAAATAAATAAAAAGAACAAAAAACATTAAAAAAAGAACAAAGGGAAAAAAAGAAATATTAATTTTAAAATGATCACCAACATAAATTAAAATTTCAAGATTGAACCCAATAAAAAAATCCCAATAAAAACTAAAACTCCAAAAAATTTAAAACAAAAGGTAAAAGCATAGGTGCATAAATATGGGTAAAAAATAAATATTGTCCAGGAAGCACAGAAAAAGTAAAAGGAATTAATATCAAATAAAAAAATTAAAGAATAAGGGCCAAAACAAAAAATAAAATGTATAATTAATTCCAATTGAAAGACAAAATTAAAACAAATAAAGGCATTTAAAAAAATGTAGTTTAATTTTGTTAAAAAAATTAAAAGAATAAGGACCAAAATAAAAAGTAGCATATATGACCAATTTCAATTGGATGACAAAATTAAAACCTACATACCAAAAAAATTAAAAGAACCAAAAACAAACTAAAAATCAAAATAATAAGGACTAAAATGAAAACCACAATATATAATCAATTTCAAGTGAAAGACACAATTGACAAAAATCAAAATTTTCATTGAAGAAATCAAGAATAAAACCGAAATCAAAAGAGAAAGGACTATAATAAACACAATCACAAAAATGAAGGATTTACACGTAACTTAAGGCTGTAGGAGAAAGAAAAAAACTAAAAACATTCACCAGTAATTCACCGACCACCGACACGCACCGCACCAAGAGGCAGAGGACATAGAGGTGCACCAGGTGACACGATGGACGGTCAGTTTCCACCCCCAACGACGCATGCACGTGCCACCTAAATAATGCATGTTCGTGGAACAATGCTGACATGTGTGCAAGACACGCCTGCAGTGTTTCTGAAAAGTAATAATAAAAAATAGTAAATTACCTATATACCCCTGAATCCAATGATAATTATAAAAAAAACCTGGGGTGAAAGTACCACCATATCCCGACTCCAGGCCTTCTTTTTTGTCTTTTTGTGGGGTATTTTTGTAGTTGCATTGTGCTTGATTTTGTGAAAAACTGAAAACACCTCATTGTTCCGTATTCTTTTGTAGGAACCCAGAGGGTAAAATGATAGTTTCATTATGCAAAAAATTCATAAAATACTATACATGCCCTCTCTGAAAATGTCGAAAATGACTTTAATTCCGGGGATTAAATTTTTTTAACCTAAGGAATAAAATTGTAATTTTATTGTTGCAATTTAAAATAATCTATATCTATGTACATAATAAATAACACTATAGTGAAACTGGCATGCAAATTATATTTTAGTTAATATTAAAAAAAGCGTGATGTATGTTTTTGCTACATGTGCGGGCCTGCCAACAAGACCCAACAATTTTTTTTCTTTCATTAATTTAATTTTAATCAATATCCTCTTTTTAATTTTTTTAATTATTTAGTTTTTTAAACAGTAATAAATATTTTAATTATTTCTATAATACTTCAAAACAATTATTATAATTTATCTTTCAATTTTAGATAAATAAATTATATTTGCATGATATCTCTATAATATATATATACATAGAGAGAGAGATTAAAATTAATTTTTTGAGATAAATAAAATAAAATAAAATATATAAAATAAAAACTAGACGAAGTAAAATATTTGTACATATTTTGAAGCAGTATCAACAACCTTTTTAATTTTTGATTTCACACATATTTTTATTCATTTTATTAAATATAAAACATTTTTTATATAATAAAAAAATCCACAACACTGATTTGTTTATTTATTCTTACATTAAAAATCAATTTAAAACTCTATTAGCTTAGGTATGGTACGTATACTTAATATTATAATATATGTTATTTAAAAAAAATACTTTTTAATTAAGAACATATTATTTTAAATTTTTCCTTTATTTTTACATCAACACATCACTCACATAAATATATATTAATTTAATACCAAAACAATTTGAAGTAATGCAAAAATAAATTCATATACATGTCGTAAAAAATATATTTGTCGGAATTTATTTCAGAGTAAAACCTAACCATTTAAAATTTTAAATACAACATTCACTAGCAGTCTCTCTCCGTGTGAACAAGCACACGCGCGCGCACGCGCGCACACTCTCACCCTCTTCTTCTCTGCATTTCCTCACTATCTGTCTCTCTGTCCGCCCCCACTAAAAGCCAAGCTGAAGAAGAAGAAGAAGACGGCCTATCCACCCAGGGTTTAGACATATCCAAAAAAGAAAAAAAAGGAAAAATTCTGAAGACCGATAATTTTTAATCCACTGATCAGCTGGATAATAATAATAATAGTAGTAGTAATAATAATATGGATCTCCCTGGCCTCGCTGTTGTCCTACAAGCAGTTCTTAGTCCCAATCCAGATGAACGCAAAGAAGCTGAGCAAAGACTCGATCAGGTTCAAGATTGAATAAGTGATCAATTATAATATTGCTTTATTACTTTTTCGATAATCAATTCAGTTAAAGATGTGCTTTGATTGCAGTTCCAGTACACTCCTCAGCATCTTTTGAGGTTGCTGCAGATTATCATGGACAATAATTGCGACATGGCTGTGCGTCAAGTAGCTAGTATTCACTTCAAGAACTTCATTGCTAAGAACTGGTCACCTCATGATCCTGGTATGCTATCCTCGTCGGTTAATTATACTAACAGCTTGTTGTTTTTGATCAGTTGGTGATTTTTATTGCTTGGTATGTTATTATTTATTGTAGATGAGCAACCGAAGGTCTCACATAATGATAAAGCTATGGTGAGGGATCACATCCTAGTGTTTCTTGTGCAAGTTCCACCTTTATTGAGGTATATTTGTGTGATTTCTACTGTTTTATTGATGATTCTGATTTTTACATGTAGGGAATTCTCTCTCCCTCCCTCCCTCTCCCCTGAATTACAATTTCTTGCTTTTAATTAGTGTTTTGATGGATAAATATGATCTCCTTTTTTTTTTTTTTTTTTTTTAAATTGACAAAAATTGACTTTGTTTGTAGAATGTGTATTGGAATTTAGTGGACCATGTAGAGGTATTTCTGAGTGTTCCTTGTAATAAATATCATGCCATGATCTATAGGGAACAGCTGGGCGAGTGTATCAAAACAATGATCCATGCTGATTACCCAGAACAGTGGCCGCATCTTCTGGATTGGATCAAACATAACTTACAAGATCAGCAAGTTTATGGAGCTCTCTTTGTGTTGAGGATTCTTTCTAGAAAATACGAGTAAGGATGTGCTAGCTGTTCATATTTTGATTTACTTCCAAGATAGTATGCCAATCACTAAGCTTTTTGACATTTTCTCAAGTTCTGAACATGCTTGTGGTTCTCTTTCCTCATTTCATAAATATCTAAACATTTATGTTGGGATCATTTTCCACAAAAAATAGGAAAGACACAAATAACTTGCATATGGCCTTTGAGCTTGAAATAGCTCAAATATGACGACCCAGTTTTGAACAATGGGCCTGTGGTGCTGATGAGATGCATATAAATTATTCTTACCTCTGTATCCTTGCACGTAAAAAAAGAAGAAGTCATTTCTTGGCCTAGTTTTACTATATATTAGCACAGATACCTGTCTTGTTACTTAGTTAGACTGTGTGGATTGGTTTTCCCTTATTTCATCAGTGATGCTGTTTATTATCAGTGAAAAGAATCTTTACCAAGCAATAAACTGTGGTATGCGAGTCTTGGGACTCTGCTTTTCAGCCCTCACTTTGGATTTCCAGTCTGAAGGACTTGCAACCTACCATGTCCTAGCATATCACAACAGTGTCTATGGATTCTTTAAGTGAGCTGCTGTACCGATTTGACTTCAGGATTATCACAAATGATCCATTTAAGAATGTTGTAATAAAGAAAATGTCACAATAAGGTTTGTTTTTGTTAGAATGCTTTGCATCCATCGTATTCTTCCATGCAGTGAGTACATTGCTTGTGAGTTTGGTTGAAGAGCTCAATAAATCGTCTGATTAGTGGAATTCCATTTATAATAATTCTAATTCAAAATCTGTATTCACCTTCTTATCTGGGATATACTATATTAAACATCCTTTCTAATATCACCAAATTTTCTTTTTCATAGAATCAAGTCGGATGAGGAGAGGACACCTGTTTATCGCATTGTTGAGATGACATTCTCTCATCTCCTCAACATATTCATCAAGCTTGTCCAGATTCCGAATCCCTCTCTGGAAATAGCAGATTTGATCAAGCTTATTTGTAAAATATTCTGGTCATCTATATATGTAAGTTCTGAAATGGTAGTTACAATAGTGAACTTGCATAAGTTCCATTTAAGGATTCCTTGTTTACTGGATGGTACAGTGTATCTATCATGGTGAGCATCCCCCCCCCCCCCATTATCCTGCTTTTTGCTCATATTGAGATGTTCTGTAAGACATGCTGAAGTTCCCCTCCATGTTCACCCCTCGGTTCAGCTTCTGATAATTATGAAATTTGTTCTCCCTTAATGGTTAGAGCAGTCTTGTACCGCTGTGCTAGGAAAGGAGTACCTAACGTTGGCACTCTTTGCATATGGATAATAGTACGAAAACAGTATGTTCAATACTTCTCTACCACTTAAAGCTGGTGCAATACGTTTCTACCCTGTTTTGGGAATAAATTAAAGTTTGATCCTATGCAATTTCTACATCCAACGTTCAATAGACATTAAAAGGTTTGGATGCTGTCAAATGATACATATATTATTTGTTAGAATTAGGAAATATCCTAGTGTTGTATGTAGTTTGTTCTTACAGAAAATTTCTCTGACATAGCTTATTACAGTATTTTTGATGTTATGATCTACTAGTTTTAATTTATTGTCACTTATCATCAGTTAGAGGTTCCAAAGCAGCTGTTTGGTCCAAATGTCTTCAATGCTTGGATGGTCCTTTTCTTAAATGTTTTGGAGAGGCCTGTTCCCATTGATGGCCAGCCTGTGGATCCCGAGCTTAGGAAGTCATGGGGATGGTGGAAGGTGAAGAAATGGACAATTCACATTTTGAACAGGCTATACACTCGGTAATGTTTTCGTGTTTGAAATAAGTTTAGAGTAGTTGGTATGAGCATGTCGTTCAGTGTCATAACCATTTAAAACACCTGTAGGTTTGGAGATTTGAAACTTCAAAACCCAGAAAACAAAGCTTTTGCCCTTATGTTTCAGAAGAATTTTGCTGGGAAGATTTTGGAGTGCCACTTGAAATTATTGAATGTGATCCATGTTGGTGGCTATTTACCTGACAGAGTTATCAACCTAGTTCTTCAGTACCTAAGTGACAGGTTTGTACAATATGCTTTCTCACACATACTGCAGTCATATTTTTGTTCACATTGACATCCCATTCTGTCTTTCCATTATCATATATACCAGCTCCAGTTTCTTAAAACTCCTTTTGGCAGTGTTCAAAACTAGTTTGTGTCTGCATACTAGCTGGGGTCGGGGGAACTTGGGATTGAGGCTTGTTGTTGTTGAATGCACCTGGTTTTGGAAGGTTTGAAATTGAGGCTAGTTGTTGTTGTCTTATGCATCATTTCAGGTGTGAATGGCACGCCTGCTTAAAATCCAAACAGATGCACTCATGATTTTTTTTTCTCATTGCCTTCCTTAGGGTTTGATTCTCTTTTTTGATAGTATCTCCTTGCTCATCTTTTTTACTGAACTGTTCTTATTCCCCCCCCTTGTTTTGGTATGGTGATTCTAAAAGCATTTATCATTTGATTGCGAGAGGAAAGAAACTCAAGCTCATGTATGCAGCAGAAAAATGAATGTGCCTTGGTTTCTAGAGCATCTGACTTTTATGCCTTTTGCATTATTGTGACAAGTTGTTCATCACATTTATATCAGTATGTTTTGTTGGGTTCGCTTAATGGGTACCCTTAGGGAACTTGTGAAGAGTTTAGTTATTATTAGTTTGTGGTAGTTAAATGTTGCTACAATTAGGGAATTATAAATTCTGAGCTTTTCATCCACTGCATCACAAACCCAATGCTTAAGACCCAAACAATGCACTTCTCAATTATTCAACTAGCTACCAATAAAAGGGTTTCTTACAAAGTTCCAAGGGCACCCACTGGCATTTCCTTTTTTTATATTTTGTGCTATGTTGCACTGCCACTATGGTGTATTGTTGAAGGCTAATGTTGTTGCATTGATTTTTGCTCTCATGCAGTGTCTCAAAGAATAGCATGTACAATCTACTGCAACCAAAACTTGACATTCTTCTCTTTGAGATAGTTTTCCCCCTTATGTGCTTTAATGACAGTGATCAAAAGCTCTGGGATGAAGATCCACATGAATATGTGAGAAAGGGTTACGGTGAGTATCAATTATGGATCCATTGCTTGAAAGAATTAAGATGCTTGGCATTTTTGTTGGACTGGTGGAAGGCACTGATCCTGCATAGAGTGCAATAAACCATTTGGTTAGAAAAAGACTCGAGTTTCAAGTGTACTTTTTGGCTTTAAAAAGAATTTTGAATAATGTTTTGGAGAATTATTAATTCGATACTTTCAAAGGTGCTATTCAACATGAATTAATAAACAACAAAAATATCCTTCAATCTTTTTTAATAATTAATTAACTTTAGTAATTGTTAATTAATTTGTGTTTTTATTTTCTTTAAATTTAAAAATGTCGCATTACCAGCAACATTACCAAACACTTTCATGAACAATCATGAACCCTTCACAGCCACAACCACCTTTTCTCCATAAACATAAAAAGTCTACATCATTCCTTAAAAGATCCTTAGTTTTAATGGTGATTAATACATGACATGCCTTGTTTCAGATATCATTGAAGAATTGTACAGTCCAAGGACTGCTTCTATGGATTTTGTCAACGAGTTGGTTAGAAAACATGGGAAGGAGAACCTTCATAAGTTCATTCTATTCATTGTGGAAATTTTTAAGAGGTATCTATCATTTTGAGCTTTGAAATAGATTGAAATATATTTGGATACTTAATGTTTCTCAGATTGATATATATATTTTGTTTTGTAGATATGATGAAGCACCATTGGAATTTAAACCCTATCGACAAAAGGATGGTGCTCTACTTGCAATTGGAGCACTTTGTGATAAGCTGAAACAAACTGACCCTTACAAATCTGAGCTGGAGCATATGTTAGTGCAACATGTTTTCCCTGAGTTCAGCAGCCCTGCTGGCCACCTTAGAGCAAAGGTTCATCGCTCTTTTATTTCCGTTTTCTTTGGACTCATTTTTCTGTTTGGCATTTTGTATTTTAGCTATGCCCTGCTTTTATTGGCTCGGGTACTTTGATGTTAATTGCATTTCCTAGATTGCAAAGTCTATATGTTAGTTCATTAAGAGTCAGCTTATTCTTCTCTTTCTTTTTGTTATTGGCGTGGATATCAGGCTGCATGGGTTGCAGGACAATATGCCCACATTAACTTCTCAGACCAGAACAATTTCCGTAAAGCTTTACACAGCATTGTTTCTGGGTTGCGTGATCCAGATATTCCTGTGCGTGTTGACTCAGTTTTTGCACTGCGAAGCTTTGTTGAAGCCTGCAAAGGTATGAATCTGCTACACTTTCTAGCTTTCTCTCTCTCTCTTTCTATATATCTAAATAAATTCTCTATGCATGACACAGATTTAAGTGAGATCCGTCCAATTCTTCCTCAACTTCTTGATGGTATGTGGTTATACTCGTGTCATTGACAGTTCATTTTAGTTTGTGATGACATTAATTTCTGAAGTCACTTAAATAGAGTTGGCTTCTCTTTGTTCACAGATCTTTTTATATATATATATATATATATATATCAGTGTCACTGCATTTTTGCTGTTTTTTCCCTTACATTCTATTCTACAGGTTATCAATAGCATTAGACCAATTAGCCTTTGTTAAAAAGGTTCTAAAAGTGGTGATGTAATTCATTTATTTTTCTTCCGAATCCAGAGCTCTTCAAACTAATGAATGAGGTAGAGAATGAGGACTTGGTTTTTACTCTGGAAACTATAGTGGACAAATTTGGTGAGGAGATGGCACCCTATGCTCTTGGATTATGTCAGAATTTGGTAATACTCATCAGTTTTGATTGTATGCTATGGTTGTTGGACATTTATGTCTCACTGAGACTGGCAATTAACCTTATTTCAGGCAGCAGCATTTTGGAGATGCATGAATACTGCACAAGCTGATGACGAAGCTGATGATCCTGGTGCTTTAGCTGCAGTTGGTTGTTTGCGCGCAATAAGCACAATTCTTGAGTCAGTCAGCAGGCTACCTGATCTTTTTGTCCAAATTGAGCCAACTTTGCTTCCTATAATGCGTAGAATGTTGACAACAGATGGCCAAGGTATGCGAGCATCCAATGACTTGTCTTATCTTGTCTAAGTGGCACCCATTGAAATCTGCAATGACTGCTTGGAATATTAGGACCGACTTGTATCCTTGTGATATGCTCTGATTAGTAGAGTTTTTAAAATTTTCTTGTCATTCTTGTTCTGCTTGCCAATCTGGCTGCCTCAGATCCAGTGATTGGTTTGGGATGCGGTTTGAAGGCCAGTCGAGGAATTTTTTTTCTCCAGCTCACTCTTGGCAATCCAGTCTTCTTTCCTGTTACTCTCCTGGGAATGAAACATCTATGCCTTGTGGGATGTAAATCTATATCCTGTGTTAGCTTGTCACTTGATTGGAAAAATACTAAAGCAGGATCTTATTGTGTTTTGAAAACTTAGACTATGCAATTGAATTTCTCCATGTTTTTCCTGGAAACTTACCTGAAGAGTTTTTTCTTTTCTTTTTTGCCATGTCAAAAATGTTGGAAGTAAATCTACTCTGGGACAAAATCTCTGATTAAAGCTTAATTGTCTCTGATGGCATGATACTGATTGAGCCTTTTGTTCTATTGGTGAAATTGTGATATTAAACTCTTTTTATATCTTTCTGCAGAGGTGTTTGAAGAAGTTTTGGAAATTGTTTCATGTATGACCCTTTTCTCTCCGACAATATCTAAAGAGATGTGGTCTCTTTGGCCCTTGATGATTGAAGCACTGGCAGAATGGGCAATTGATTTCTTTCCAAGTACGTATTTAGTTCATCGACTTCTTCTGCCACTCATAACATCTTGGCAGCTAATGCTGTCACTGGTATTATATACCCTCATTGATATGATTTGCTAAATGTATTGGGAAATTAATGTTCCTAAACTGCTACTAGTATTTACTAGCTTGAACAGGATAACAAAATCAAGGGTCTGTGATTGAATGAATTAAATTTGTATCTTGATTCTTTTAAATTCTTAGTCCTGTAACAGTTTTCATGCTGTTATGGTCTGCTGCAGACATTCTGGTTCCCTTGGACAACTATATATCCAGGGGGACGACGCATTTCCTTGCATCCAGAGAACCAGATTACCAACAAAGCCTTTGGAAAATGATTTCATCTGTTAGTTATTCTAGAATCATTAAACACCCTTTTCTTTTCTTTTTCTAACTGTGCAATTGAGGCATGAAGAGACTATTTTCTCGAACATTCTTTAATTTATTTTGTCTACGTATCTTTGTTTTTGGGTCTATGTTTTTTGATCTTTTGCAGATCATGGCAGATAGAAACTTGGAAGACAGTGACATAGAACCAGCACCAAAGCTTATTGAAGTGGTTTTTCAGAACTGTAAAGGGCAAGTGGATCAGTGGGTTGAGCCATATATGATAATCACTGCTGAGCAGTTGCGTCGAACTGAGAAATCACACTTGAAATGTCTTCTTATGCAAGTGGTAAGGAATTATATTGTTACTTTACAAATGTTTGATGCATGACTTCACCTTTTTTTTATTATACTTATCCCCTGAATTCCATATCTTGCTCCATTTTCTCTTGGGGATTGCTTATTTCTCAGGCTTGACTTTTTCAAGTAGTTTGAAACTTTGAATATTCACCTCGTACTAGGTTTGTGTAGAAAGTTATTCCTAACCTTGACTACGAGCAGACAGGCCTAGAGTGTGAGATTGTGGAACAAGCTCGTGTTTCACACTATAATTAATCATGTAAGTTTTTTTTTTTTAATTAGGAATTTTAGGTCATCAATGGTAAACAAGAGGTGTTGGATTTTGGAGTTTGTTATGATAATGAGGGCAATTTTTTATTGGTACTTCATACTCTTTGGAATAAACACACAATGTTGCTTTGACTATTCATCCTTGTTGATATTCTGCACAAATATTGGAAGCTGGCTTGTCAAGGGTTCTCCATGAGATAATGGATATTGTAATTTCATGTTATTTTATCAAAGACCCATTTCTTGAGAATTTGAGGTTGTTCAGTCCACTTCATTCCCAGGGAATTTCTGCCTCTGGTCACCTCGTTTACTTTTATGCTGTTGTCTTTGCATGTGTTTTCTCTCTTTGACTGAGAGGCAGTCAACTATTGCTGGTGACACCAAAATTTTCACTTGACAAACCTGCACTAGACTTTCTAACCGATAAATTTATAAGACAAGGCACCTATTAAAATCCCATGTCGCATACGTTCCTAATGTTGGGGTAACAGAAGAATTGATTAGATCTGCCATGTCCTAGCTAATCAATATTCTATTGAGAACATTGTAATTTGTTGTAAGTTTCATACTACTCATTTTCCTAGTTCGCAGGAATATAGAAAAACCTATTGCAACTGTTAAGGAAACATCTCACTTAAAAGCTTAAGCTTGTAAATGAGGTCCTATAATATGATTTATATTATTCTCTAACATACCCCCTCAAGTGAAAGCCCTTTGGGCTTGAAACTTGTACAGGCCACATCACTTTGTGCTTAGTTTTTATCAAATAGAATGGGGGTGGTGAGATTTAAACTCATGACCGCTGAGTCAACAAGACTCAAATATCATGTTAAGGAACCATAACCATCTCACCTAAAAGTTTAAGCTTATAGGTGAAATGGTTCTTTAACATAGTATTAGAGATTTCATTTAAGGGTGTGTGTGTTAGAGAATAATATAAATCATATTATAGGGCCTCACTTACAAGCTTAAGCTTAAACTTTTAGGTGAGATGATTTCTTAACATGGTATCAGAGCCTTGTTGACCCAGCGGTCACGAGTTTGAATCTCACCACCCCCATTCTATTTGATAAAAACCAAGCACAAGGTGATGTGGGTCTGTGCAAGTTTCTAGCCCAAATGGCTTTCACTTGAGGGTGTGTGTGTTAGAGAATAATATAAATCATATTATGGGGCCTCACCTACAAGCTTAAGCTTTTAGGTGAGACGATTTCTTAACATGATATCAAAGCCTTGTTGACCTAGTGATTATGAGTTTGAATCTCACCACTCCCATTCTATTTGATAAAAACCAAGCACAAGGTGATGTGGGCCTGTGCAAGTTTCAAGCCCAAAGGGCTTTTACTTGAGGGGGAGTGTTAGAGAATAATATAAATCATATTATGGGGTCTCACCAACAAACTTAAGCTTTTAGGTGAGATGGTTCCTTAACAACAACTGTATGTGTTAGGTTAGTTCCATTCTTTGTAAAGTTCACTTATGGGTCTTTGGGTTATATGCTATAACTCTCAAGTTTCTTGAGTTGCCTGAAAAAATGATTTTGTGAACTTATTAATATTTATATATGAAGTATCATCATTTGTGTCATTGAGATTACACCTTTTCTTTCTCTTGCATACAAACCTATACTATCCTATCCTGATTTATTGATGAGATTTGGCTTCTATGAGGTGGGAAATCAAAATCTGACATTCAGATTTATCTGGTATTTTTGTAAACATGTCTCATTTTGAGGTAGCTAGTAGTGAATGCTTTTGGCAGCTTAACAAGATCACTCCCTTTTAAGTGAACTTCCTTTTTGTCTGTAGTAGGTACCCATTGTATTTGTATTGAAATTTTGTTAAAATGATATCCTTCTGAATTTTCTGTGCAGGTTGCGGATGCTCTTTACTACAATCCAGCTTTGACCTTCAGCATATTGCAAAAACTTGGTGTTGCTACTGAGATCTTTAATCTATGGTTCCGGATGCTGCAACAAGTGAAAAGGAGTGGTGTACGGACAAATTTTAGAAGGTAACTTTTCTTATACTTTTATCCTCTATCCTTGGGCTTCATATGAGCTGTGAAGTGGAGGCTTATTTTTCTTCTATTTTCATTAAATATTTTCTATGATTTGGTGGAGCATACTTAGTGATTTCTGTGGTGCAGGGAACATGATAAGAAAGTTTGTTGTTTGGGATTGACATCACTACTTGCTCTCCCAGTGGATCAATTGCCAGGAGAAGCTCTAGAGCGAATTTTCAGGGCCACTCTTGATCTCTTAGTTCAATACAAGGATCAACTTGCAGGTCGGATTGTCTTTCTCTCTTCTGTCTGGTCTTTTCCCCACTACCATGATATTTTTTCATTATATGTTAGGTAGAATATTAATATTCTTATGTACAATATGTGTTGGGACAGAAGCTGCGGAGGAAGAAGCTGTAGATCTTGATGATATGGACGGTTTCCAGACCGATGATGATGGTGATGGGTCTGATAAAGAAATGGGAGTTGATGCTGAGGATGGGGATGAAGCTGATAGCATTAAACTTCACAAGTTAGCGGCACAGGTGTGATCATTTTCTCATATTTCATTCTTAATGAGAATCCATGGTTTTTAACCCCATGTTTTCTTCAGTATGATGGTAATATTGGTAGCTTTGATCTATATTTTGTTTTTATTGGAAATGAATATTAAACATGCTGTACTTGTCACTTCCATCGTAATATCCAGCGAGTGTTTAAAAGAGAATCAATTTACTCCCTATCCCAGGAGAATGCGCACTCAATTTTATTCATTTTGCATCCTTGCTGAAAAAGTCAAAGCCTGTACTTTATCACTATCACTCTCAGTTCCTGCATTACCTTTTAGATTTTCCTCCTGATTTCTTTCATGTTTGCACTTATAAAAGCACATTATTAAGTGCAAGCTTGCAATGCAAGTTGATTCAATATTCTCCTTTGAGCCTGAACTTTTTCTAAGAGAACAGTATGTACTTAAATTGTTGAAAATCTAAAATTTTGAGAGGTCAAAGATCCATTTTAGAGAGAGTGAAGCTATCTGTCATGATTATTTTTTAACAAATGACACAAATAGACAATCAATAAATTCTCAAAGAGTTGACTAAAATAACATCTCTTGCCATTGTCTCCATTTGTGATTTTTTCATTAGGTTTTCTTTGTAATATGTAACATCACTCTTGGAAAACCAGCATTTGATTGACAGTATGACCGCCTTGATATAAAAGAAATTTCAAACTGATATTTGCTAGAGTTTTAGTGGCTCAATCATTTCATTATAACACAGAACAGTAGCTTGCCAAGTGCTCCGGAGTTTCTTCAGTGCCTGTACCCTTGATAGTCCCTGATGAAGGTGAAACAAATGGAGCCAGCTTCTCTTATGTTTGCTTGCCCATTTATAGGATATTTTGCATGACCAAAATGTTGCCATGGCCCATAAGTCTCTGACCTTGCAATTCACTTTAAGCCATGCATATACCATGATTCCTGTATCTCACAGGTGAACTTCTTTTGCTGGGATTGCTAATTAATGTGGATTATATCTTTTTCCCATATTGATTTGTTATGTTATCTTCAAGATGCATTGAGCTATAACTTGGTAGTCTGGATGGATTTTACATGAGATCGTTTTCAAATTTCTCATCATATGAAACTATTTTTCAAAACTCTGGTGTATGGAGAAGCTGATTTGGTGTATGGAGAATTCTGATTGAACTTTCACCAAACTGTTTGCCTCATGTTTTTCCTCAACTCTTTTATACTCTTCACACTTTCTTGGGCATTTTACTCATCCATCACCTTCTACTTACACCACAGGCAAAATCTTTCCGTCATGTTGACGAGGATGATGACGACTCTGATGATGACTACAGTGATGATAATGAGTTGCGATCACCAATTGACAAGGTGGACCCTTTCATCTTCTTTGTGGACACGATCAAAGGCAAGGGGAACCTCTTCTGCGATAATGCATAAAAGATTCAAGACTAAAGTCTTGGTGCCATCTAACCATCAGCTTTTGTTGTTTTTGGTTCTGTTGAATCAGCTATGCAAGCATTGGATCCATTAAGGTTCCAGAACCTTACACAGACACTTGATTTTCATTTTCAAGCACTGGCAAATGGTGTTGCCGAGCATGCTGAGCAGAGGAGGGTAGTGATTGGAAAAGAAAAATCGGAGAAGACATCTCCTTCTGGTGCTTCGTAATTTAGAGGCTTGGAGGCCTTGTGTTTCAAGCTCATTGCTGTCTAGTTCATGCATATTGCATTGGAGTCATTGCCAGTCTCATTAAAGCATTTTCTTAGGTCAATGGTCACAGAGGTCAATCAATCCTGAAGAATTCTCAGGTTCGAGTTATTGTGGAGCTCTGCACATTTGAGTTCCCAATTAGTCTTCCGATTGTGGGATGTGGGTTGTGACTTTCTCTGCCATGGGTTCTGGTCAATTCTACTTCAGAAGAGGCCTGTCACGGCTACTTTGTGTTCTCTTTATTTCTCCTTTTTTTTTTTTTTTTCTTCTACACACACACACACATTATATGTATGTATTTTTTTTTAATATAAAAGGTTGCCAATATTCATTTTTCTACCCGTCCTATTTTTGGCCCATTTTGTAACGAGTATAGTCTAAGAAGGATCCGCATGGGTTTTGGAGTCCTGGGGTTCACATGCATAGAGTTCATGTCAAAAGAGTAGCTTGCTGCAAGCTGTAAAAACAGTTGATATTCTCTATATAACACGGCGGGAGGAGAAGATTGGTTTGTATATAGAATGTTCATTTTCATAAATCATTTTGGTGGAAACGTAGTTTTCTTGTTTGCTGCGGACTTGCATTGTCAGGCAACATTTCAATACGATCTGCATGGTTCCCTGGTTTGTACAACATTCTTGCTTAAAATAGTGCTCTAGTTTGTCGTCGGAAATGAGGTTGTCTTGTGATGAGTTCAACGGATAAATGGCTGCCGGCTGCATAGCAACTACAGAAAATGGCCTTGCAAGGCTAAGTGATCATAGTCGGCCCTTTTCGTAGAATTAATTCTAAGGAATTATGTTTGAAAATTTCTCATTCTCGATTCATTCATTACACAAATATTAATATCCAACACAATATATATAATAATTATTTTGCAAAACACATTATCTTTCTATCTTAATTACTTCTTTTAATGGTCAGCTATAGACTTTCCTAGGAGATCCCTCTTTTCATTTTCATTTGTCTTGCCAATTATATCTCATTTCATACCACTTCATGTCACATTCATTTATTACATATAATTTCATATTTCCCACTTAATCTTTCAAAGAACCCTA
Organism: Salix exigua; assembly: GCA_032356905.1. NCBI lineage: Eukaryota > Viridiplantae > Streptophyta > Magnoliopsida > Malpighiales > Salicaceae > Salix > Salix exigua. Next base: position 9,385,190 of record CM063601.1, read on the forward strand.
ACCCAAATATCATAAAAATAATCATACAATTAAACAATAACAATAAATTTTTTTATATGTATGTAACAAACATCATACCAAGAAAGATTTAAAACTCTAATTGCTTGTGAAATCATAATTTCCTTCCTTCCTTTTTTCTTCTTATTTTTGTCAGCCCTGATCCTCTTTACCCCTCCAATTTCTTCTTCAAATAATACTCCAAACCCATGTGTTTTTGATATTTGGATGTTTTGGTAACAATTAATTTATTTTTTTTCTTTGAAAATTCTTCTTAAATTGGGTTAGAAAAATATTAAAATCTCCCTCCCATAATAGAAAAGAAAGGGAGTATTTATACCCCTTAATTTTTTTATTTGCAGTTTGCCCCTCATTTCCTTTAAATTTTATCATTTTGTTTACGATATTCAATTTTCATTTTAAAATATGAGAAAACTGCAACATATTTTTTTTACAAAAAATATGATGAAAAAACTTTGGGATCCGACCGTATGCAAGAAAACAACACATTTTTATGTTTTTGTATTTTTATATTTTATATATTTTTTTGCCATTTTTATAAAATAAAACAAAAATAAAAAAATAAAAAAATTGTTGGGCTAACTGTCCAGCCCTGATGGGCTAGATTGACAACTCACTCTCGCATAGGCTGAGCTAGGCTGACAGTCCAAGTGGGTTGTTAGCCCACCTCTCTTATTTTATTTTTTTGGGCTGGGCACAAGGCTCGACTTGGCTCACTCGGACCTAACCCGCATGAACAATGGGACATAAATTACATCCCATTGCATGTAGTGGGTTTGAAGAAGATGATGAACAGTAGAATTTTGAGTGTGATGAAAGATGTGCTTGTTAATATCGTTGGGTTGAGGAGGTCGAGGTAATGATTCCTGTGGCGGCGGTGTTAGAAACGAAGGCCTGTGATGGCTGGAGGAAGCTTCCAAAGTCGTTGGGGCTCACGTTGCAGCTATTGCAACCGTGGCTGTTGTCTCGCCGGAGAGTGTGGTTAGGTTGCTAGTGTGCAGGGAAAGTTCATAGTGGTGATAAAGATGATGTTAGGTGATTGAATGACCTTTAACGGTGGGGAGAGAGAGAGTTGCCGAGAGACTGAATTTATAGAGAGAAAGAGCCTGTAACTTGGGAGAGAGAACTGATGCTGAGGAAGATGAAGGTGATGGTGTTATTTTGTGTGATGTTCCCTTGTTTTTTCTTGTTGAAAACCTTTGTGAACTTTCCAAGAACTTCTCGTTTTCCCCTCAGTTGCTTTGTTTTTTCCCTTTCCCCAGCAGCATTCATGGCTGTTATTTATAGAGGGAACTTGGCCTGCCACGGTGGCTGATTGTCGGTGGCATGGTGGCCTGCAATGACGACGTGGTGGCCTGCAATGACGACGTGCCTGCAATGGTGGCTGGTTGATGTTGGGCTGTCGGCAGGCGTGGTGGCTGGTCGGTGGGCAGTGTAGTAAAGGGAGAAAATGGAAATGCAATTTGGTCTTTCAATTTATAATTGTTCTAATTGCACCCTTAATTGGCTTTGAATTTTTAATTTTGTACAATTATATCCTCGTCAAAAATTCAATGTTAGCCTTGACTTTGCACGCCTTTTTTTATTTTGGTCATTCTCTTTTGATTTATGCATTTTGACCCTTAATTGACCATTACACTCTCAATTGTCTTCAATTTGACCCCTAACTTTGCACAATTAGCTTGAAAAAATTCAATTGGATCTCCAAAAATTCCAATTTTCTCAATTGAGCCCGAATTAAATTCAAGAATTGTTTTTTTTATCAATTAAGCCTTTAATAAAATTAATTTGACCAATTTAAAGTATAATTAAGTGCTTGCACTTAATTAAATCCTTCATTTGGATCCTAAATTAATTCTCAAATATAATTATAGTTTAAATTGACCCATGATTAAATCAAATTGGCCTATAAAAAATATAATTATGATTTTTGGCTTAATTCTTACCTCGAGTTTGTATTTTCTCTCATTTTGAGTACAAAAGAGATACGATTCAGATCCGAAAATATTTAAAATTTTCACCGTGATTTTTCTACCTACACCAACCCTTTTATTTTATTTCAGGGAGTAACCTAAAAATTGGGTTATGATATATTCATCAATGGTTGCCAAAATTTAGTTTACATGAGTTTATATAGTTCTTGAAAAACTAACCCTAATGGAACCTCTTATGTGGTCTTAAATGATGTCCACTCAAAACTGACACAAAACCCTAAACTCAAAAGCCCATAATTTAATTCAAACAAGCCTTGAATCCTATCTAAAAACAAAGTATTGATTAAACCCAAATAAGTTTTGAGTTGTATCTAATAAAATTAAATAAAGCCCATAATATTAAATCCATGTTCTGCCATGAGAAGATAAGGAAGAAAAATATTATAGCACTGATATGACTTATTTATAATCTTCCATGTAACCCCTTAATCCTAGAAACAAAAGGAAAATGTAGACACCCATGTTGTTTCCAAGTTGCAATATGATTCTTTTGCTTTCTTTGTTGTCCTTATTTTATGGCCCAAATAAGATTGTATTGGACCTCTCTTGCACATGGATAAAATATACTAGAGTCTCCTCTTGATACTCCAATGAACTTTGTAATTTTAACTTGGATGAAATCTTCAAAACCAATGTGTTCAATGCTTTTTTCAATGTATTTGTCTCAGACAGAGTCGTTGGATCATTTGGAACATGTAATGGGCTCTTGCTTAAGTTTCTGGGTTGGATCATATCAAGTTCCTAGCAGTTTCTCTCACATACAACTCATGTTTTGAAGTTGTCAAACATGATAATTGAAAATCTTAAAAACATAGTTACAATATCAAATATTTTCAATCTAAAGGATTTAATCCTTGGGATCGGGGACTCATTCATGTTTTCATATTTTAATCTTCACTTTTCAATTTATATTACTAGTTATACAACAAGAACACAAATTTAAACTCATGAAATTCCTAGTCTTAAAATGAATGGGTTACCTTTAATTAGAACATGCTAAATTTTCATATACAAAGTTAGAAATAAAAGAGCAATATATTTGTATGTATATATAATATTGGATGCTGATGAGAGCAATAACCATCCTTTGTATATACATGTTTAAAGTTGTGTACAATAATAATAATAATAATCATGGAATAGACTATGTTGCTACCCAATTTTTGACCCACTTATTTTCATGTTTCGGAAAAAAATAAAAAATAAAAATAAAAACAAAAATCCAAAAAATCTTGTTACAGGGGCAAAATTGAATAAATTGAGATTTTAACAATCAAAATCGCGTCAATTAGAAATGAAAGACCAAATTGGAAGAAGCGCACAAGCTAAAGGTTGACTTTGAATTTTTGCCTTTTAAAACCTCTATAAATAGAGTTGTCCACACACAAATAAGAGGACAAAAAAAAATACACCCACCACCCTCACTTACACCCAAAACCCTAAAATCACAAAAAAACCTAATTTTTATCATTTTTGGGCTGCAGCCGCCGCCCACCTCTTGGCAGCAGCTGCAGCCCCTCCCCCTCACTCTCTTTTCTCTCATCCTTCTCCGATCTTCCCCACTCTAAACCCATCTCTTTCTCCCCGTCCCTGTCTCCTCACAATCGGCGACCACCCCATTCCCCTTTGCCAGCCGCCCATCTTCTTCACCTCAGCACCCCAGACAAACAACCTCACTCCCTCATTCACTCTCTTTATCTTCCCTTGCTCAGCCACCATAGTAATCCCCTTTCACTTTCCTCTCCTCCGGCCAGCCTCACTCTCCTACCCCTCTGGCCAACGGATCACCACAGCCCTCTCACACGACCGACCAGCCTTCACCCACAGCCCTTCCTCTGCCATTATCAGCCCCCATATCAGCGCCCTACTGGGTCTCCCCCAAGCCACGACCTTCTATTCCTTCGACTCCCTTCCCTTTCTCTCTCCTCTACAACACAACCTAGTCGACACCACAGATCGACCATCCACGGTGGTTCTCTCTAGGCCGCCTCCATCTTTTCTCTTCTCCCCTCCTGCTCAAACTCCCATAACGCTAAAGCCACCTGATGCTATAAGATTGAAGAGCAAATTTGAGACCGAAAGAAGGGAAGAACAATCCATATCTGTTTGTGGCTTTTTTCTTTTTTGTTTGTTATGTTGTCTTTAGTTTGCAGGCCTTGTCTACCTCTTCAAGGCAGCACAACCCTTCCCCAACCATGGCAGCAAAGAAGAGCCAACAACCGTTGACCCACAACAGCACCCACCATGGGTGGTCCAGCCCTCTGAAGAAGAAGCCGAGAACAAACCCGGATTTTGAAGAAGAGAACCGGTTGATTTTGTGTTTGCGATTGTGGTGTTTTGTCTTTGATGTGCAGGTCCTCTTTGCCACCCTCCGGTCAGCCAACTTCCCACGGTCATCGGGGAACACTTTCGCCGATAAGATGAATGAGAAGAAGAATGAACCGAGAGACGGAAATGCAGATCTGAAAGGAAGAGAAGAAGGAACCGAAACGTTGCTTGCTCTGTTTGTTGCTCTTTTTCAGGTAATCGTGGAGGCCACCACCGACGAGAGTTTGAAGAGAAGTTGCGGATCTGTTTGGTCTCCCCTGTGTTACTGTTCACTGGCGGCGTGTGGAACCACGCGCCACCAGTGGTGATGGCGCGTCTGCGGCCACTGTTCCAGATCTTCCCCCCAAGGCCTTTTATGTATTTTCCCTTATGTTTATGTGTTTTATTCAAACTTATTGTATTTTAATTATTATTTGTGAAATGTTGTCGCACCCCAAAAATGGCTGAGAGCGACGTCGTGGCAACTTGTCCCCATGAGTGGGGGAGATTAAATGTCGGGGGATTATTTATTTTTGTAACAAAGGGAGTCACCACCTAGTATTACGGTTACTAGGAAACCTAGTGCTGGTCTTTCAAAGATTCTAGGGTAAGGGACTGGTTGCGTAAAGGGAAGGTTTTAACACCCCTAGTACGCCCTACCTAAGGTAAGCTGCTTGGTATTTTTGTTTGTCTTATGATTGCTACGATATTGAAAAATATATTTACATGTTGATGATATCCAAACTCCGAAAGATGAATAATATGAATCACCAAAAAGTTTTTTTATATTTTTTTGAATATTGGCCAATACCCTTTGGATTTTACAAACATATTGTAAAATCTCAAAAATACAAGAAATGATTTTTTTCTTTGCAAAATCCATGCTAAAACTCATTTTTTCTCTTTAAAACCCAAGATAAGATATATATATTTTTTAAAAGAAAACAATTTTTAAAATATGCTAGTGTATTGGTCGTATGCAAAAAAAATAACACATTTTTTAGACAAATCTCGGGTCTGGGCCATGGCCCAGACAATCTTCGGTGTGGGCCGGGCACAGGCCCGACCCGGTTACTTCAACAGTAACCGGGTTATATTTTGCAGAAAAACGAAGAAGATGGATGCACAGTAAACATGGATTTTTCAAGTACAACGAATGAAAATTCTATTAATACCTTCGTGTAGAGGACGTCGAGGGGGTTCTTCCAGTCGTGGTGGTATCGGAAATGATCACCTGTGGTGGCCGGAAAACGAGTTGGAAGTTACGGGCTGGTGCACTGTGACGGGGCTGTTCTTCACCTAGGGAAGAGCTGATGGTCGCCGGAGTATGAGGAGATTATAGGGGTGACGAAATGGTGCTTTATGAACGGAGTGGCTGTCGGCGTTGTTATACCCGAAGAGGAGAGAGAGAGAGACTGGTTTTAGTGAGAGAAAAGGAGCAGACTGCTCGGGAGAGACAGTGAGGGAACAGGCAGAGCCCGAGAGAGATGACGGTGGTTCTAAGCTGGCGCTGCATGCGAGAGGAGGGTGGTCGACGGTGGTTTAGCTCTTCTTCCCGATAGAGAGGGAGACAGTTTACCGAGAGAGAGAGAGCTTCCTGGTTTCAGTCCGAGAGGGAGACGACCGAGTGGAAGACGAAGAGAAAAATCGAGAACGTGTAGAAGACCCCAACAACAGAATTCCAAGCCTTTTTTATGTGAAATCCTTTCCTGGTTTCCTCGGTTTTTTGTTGTTTTTGCTTATTTCCTTCCCTCTATTCTTCATCCCCTGTTCTTCTGGTTTTTTAGAAGATGGCTCCAACAGAGCCGAGCCCTCAAGAATGAAGGCAGGGTCGTCCCCGAAAAAGAAAGAAAAATATCAGGTTTGTACGTGAAGTTCCCTCTGAGTCTCCTCCCTCCCCCTCTTTTTTGTTTTTTTTTCTTTATATGGCGACAGGTTCAAAAACAAAACGGGGTGTCTGGCTCAAGTATTTTCGAAACATGGGTTTCGGGTGGCTCAATGAAAATGGGGATGGATAGCTCAATGTACATGCTTTGTCTGAAAAAGTGGGGGTTTCAGGTGGCTCAAGTTTTAGTTTTTAGTTTTTTTTATTTATTTATAAAATACAGTTTGGTCCCTCCATTTGTTACTCCTCTAATTGCATCCTTAATTGAACTTAAATTTATGATCTTGTGCAATTATGTCCTTGTGAAAAAATCAAAGTTAACTTTATTTTTGCGCACCTTTGGTCCTTGATTTTTATCTGTGCAATATAGTTTCCCTCTCGACTGTAAAATTCTTAATTTGTTCAATTAGGTCCCCGATTTCACTTAATTGGCTTGAAAAAAATTCAAATTGATCAACGAAAATTCAAATATCACCAATTGAGTCCGAATTAACTTTAAGAACTAATTTGATCAATTTAAAGTATAATTAAGTTGTCAAACTTAATTAAAACTCTCCAGTTGGACCTAAATTAATTCCTGAATATAATTACGTTTCTATATCAAACCAACGACTATATCAAATTGGTCCATAAAAATATAATTATATTTCAATGACTTAGTTTATGCGCGGATTTATCTTAAAATAAATTACTTTAGCTTTGGATCCGCGTTTTTTATTTTTGGGCACAAAAAGTGTAACTACCGTAAAATTTGTAACCGTATAAGTGTACTGATCGGGATAATTATATTTGTACGTATGTATATGGTATATAGGTACGTACGTGATAATCTGTAACCCGGTAAAAATATATACTAGAATATATGGTATGTACGTAATTGGCGTTTATGTACGTGATTGCTGGGATTAATTAATGTTTAGGAAAAAATAATTTTAGGAGAATTAATTAGTAAATCCTTTGTATATGTAATAAGTATAAAGTATAGTATATAAAATGTTGTTAGCCAAAAATAATAATAATATTAAAATTCATAAAACCTAACCAAATGAATTGCCTTGAAATTCATAAAAATTTAAGTCTAATTTAACTTTACATTTCACCATAACTCCTTGACACATGGCATAAGCATTAAATGGAAAAGATGTTTAAGTAAAGCAAACATGGGGGAGAGGGAGGCATTTTTGTTATGCATCCCGAAATTTTACAAAAATAAAAAAAAAAAGAGTGAAAGAGAAGGGAAAAAGGGAAGAAGAAGAAGGGAAAAGCAAGGAAAAAGCTAAAAGATTTTAGGGAAACTTAATCTAAAGTAAGTAGGTTTTATTTTATTTTTGTTTGTTTATGCTTTCCATTTTTATGAGTTGTTTAATTAATGTCAAATGTGATTATGATGGTTTTGTAATTATTTTACTCTTGATGTTGATGATGGATGGTTAAGCATGTATGATGAAAAATGTGCTTGGTCTGAATTTCTTTTAAGGATGGAAAACCCGAAATTTGGGTGAATTATTTCTGGGTCTTGGAGTGAGTTTTAGGAAGAATGCAAAACATGAAAGTTGTGTATATATATGTCTACTACATCACTGTGAAATTTAGTGATTTTTAGAAACCTATACATGGAGTTATGACTGATATGGTGTGGGTTGTTCAAATAGACATCTGTTGTAAAAATATTTTCTGTCCGAAATGGTGTGTGAATTATTTCGGGACCTTGGAGTGAGTTTTAGGAAAGGTGCAAAGAATGAAAGTTGTGGATATATATGTATACTATATCTATGTGCAATTTCGTGATTTTTAGAAAACTATACATAGAGTTATGACTGATATGGTGTGGGTTGCTCAAATAGATACCTGCTGGAAAAAAATATTTTCCATCCGAAATTGTGTATGAGTTATTTCGAGATCTTAGAGTGATTTTTAGGAAAACTACAAAGAATTAAAGTTGTTTATATATATGTCTAATATCTCTCCTTAAAATTTTGTAATTTTTAGATATATATGTAAGGAATTATGGCCAAATTGGTACGGGTTATTTAGACATACTTTTGTTGAAAAGAAAAAAAAATATATGTAAAATTAAGTGGGCTTAGATTTAGATAAATATGGGCATGAAATAAACCCATGGACTTAACCTAAAACATATGGCCTTGAAAGAAAAAAAAATATGAATTCTATTAAATGGACTTAAGTTAAAACAAGATGGACTTAAACTTATAACTAAGGTGGACTTAGATCAAAACAAATGGATTTGGGCTTGGATTAAAATAAATGAGTTTGAACTAAGATAAAGTTAATAAACTTGGATCAAGCTAATGGGCCTAGAATAAATTAAATGGACTTGGACTACAAGTAAAAAGCTTGGTTTTAAAAATAGATGGGCTAAGATTAAAAGAAATGAGCTTGGATAAAATAAATAAATAAATAATAATAATAAATAAATAAATAAATTTATTCTTTTAATAATGGAAATAATTAGATCTTAATAGTGATGGAATTAATGAGCAATATTAATGAGCGGAGGTTGTGTTCCCGCTATGAGAACCATGATTGGTATGTGAACGATGGGTGAATCCTGAGTGTGAGTTGGACCGTGAGTATGGTTTGAGAAATAAGAATTGATACCCGAGTTTGTTTGAATGTGATTAAACATGTCATCACGTGCATCACGTGCATTGGGGGAAATTAATTTGAGAGAAATCATTGAGTCTTGAATTGACACGGTTTGATAACCGAATTGAGTGGAATGGGTAATAGCAAGGAATCCATAGTGCGAGCTCTATTTACTAACACCGTTAGCGAGGATAATTCCGCTAACCGTGTGCTACAACGAGGAAAATGCCGTTGCGAGCGATGAGGTGATATTGAGATCACCGAGAGAAAGTAATAGAGCGAGTAGGTGATAACATGATCACCGAGTGATAGTATCGCACGGACTTGCATATACCTAGGTACCCGGATTAAAAATGGATGAAAATGTGGGAAACACAATAGCATTGCATATCACGTGCATCACCCTACTTACTCGAGCTTTGGCTCATTCTATTATTGTATTTTTTTATTCGAGCAAGGGTAAGGTTAAGTTGTTTGAGGATGCTGTCGGTTCTCGCTAAAAGAGGCTCATGTGTCACTGATAAAAATAGGAATATCTTTTGTTTGTAAAAAAAAAGGTTACGGGCCAAATTTGTAAATTAAATATCTAGGCATTTTGAGTATTTTGTAAATTATAGAAGGATTATAAGGATGTTGTAAATTATTCAGTATGTTTTCAACAATGTAGTTATCTATGTATTTTGTTGTTATGATGGAGGTAATAGGGACATTAGTCCCAACAATGTATGGCGAACCTGGTCACGCCGAGTTAGGTAACTGGCAAGGGAGCTGAGGCGCCACAAAAGGGTACAATCGAACTTTCAAAGACGTCTAACATTTTAACTCGATTTTCTTCCCGACACCACCCCCCATTTATTTATTTATTTATTTATTATATATATATATTTCAAGCTTTGGGGCATGACCCAAAATTGGGTTACAACAAATGTAATGAGAAAAAAATGAAAAAAAGATAATGTGTGTGTGAGTTGTATTTTTTTTTTAAATGTGATGAAAAAGAATAAAAACATTGTATGGGTGTGTGTTGCGTTTATTCTGTATTATGTTGTTTTGTTAAAAAAAATATATAATGAAATAAAAAATGTGTTTTCTTTGTAAAAATCAAAAAGATATCGGTTAATATCTCAAAAAAATGTAAAAATCTTATTTTAAAAAAAATTATTATGCACCGTCTTTATTTGGATAAATAAATCTTAAGAGATTAAAAAATCCAAAATATTTGGAGGAACAGTATGCTATTATTCACTTTTTGGTATTTGGATAAATAAATCTTAAGGGATTAAAAAATCTAAAATATTCGGAGGAACAGTATGCTATTATTTACTGTTCGATGTTTGGATAAATAAATCTTATCCAAAATATTCGGCGGGGATAATATGCTATTATTCACTTTTCGGTGTTTAGATAAATAAATCTTAAAGGTTTATACCCAAAATATTCGGGGGAAATGGTATGCTATTATTCACTTTTCAGTGTTTGGATAAATAAATCTTATCCAAAATATTCGACGGGAATAGTATGCTATTATTTACTTTTCGGTGTTTGGATAAATAAATTCTAAGGGGTTTATCCAAAATATTCGGCGGGAATGATAATAATCAATAAAATTCACAAGATTTTTTCTAAGCGGTGATCGATTTCTTTTTTTTTTTTATCTTAATATTTTTGTGAATAAATACGACTTATTGAAGCATTTTTAATCACATCGAAGTAGACAATGCAACTTACCTCAGGTAAGGCGTATTAGGGGTGCTAATACCTTCCCTTTACGCAACCAGTCCCTTACCTTTGAATCTCTGAGCAGACCAGTACAAATCGGGTGTTCCTAGCGACCCTCAACAGCAAGGTGGCGACTCCTTCTCAAAACTCCACTGCGAGAGCCAGGATCCCTCCCGGGACGCCGCGCGGGGACGTGCGACAGACTACACATGATACGTAATATATATAGTTTACGTCATAACATCATTTCCATAATATTCACCATTAAACTGAAATGAGAGATTCCACCCAAGGCTTGAATTAAAGATGAGCAAATAGAGCATGAGATAAAGATTTAATAAAAATGTCATCTAATTGAAAAGAAGAATTGAACCTGAATCTCCTTTTTGGCAACCCTACCATGAATGAAATGATAATCAACGTCTAGTACGGTAATGAAATACATGATTGACAAATAAAAAAAGCCGACACCTAAATCATCACACCATAAAAAAAGTCGTAAAAAAAGGAAGATGAAATTTTGACGATGACAAACGAAGCCATACAATTTTAGTAGTGCCACCAATCACAGCCCTGTATTTGATTTTCGCAAAGGATCCAGCAAAGATTCGTTGCTTCCTAGATTTCCAAAAGGCAAAGGTATAAATGCGATGCACAAGATAATCATTAATAGAATTATGATCATCAACACTTGTAGCCTAATCAGCATCAGTAAAACCATGAAGAGACAAGGATGGCCCTCGGGTAATATGTAATCCATAATATGTCATCGTCTGAAGATAATGCAAAATGTATCAAGGTTCTATCTAATGTTCTTTAGTGAGAGTTTGAAATAATTAATTGAAATACCACTACTATAAACAAAATCACCGATGAAATGTTACCAATAGAATCATTGTTAATATATATATATATATCGATGAAATTGAGCGAGTATTATTTTTTCGGCATGTTGTTTTGTCAGTAAAGCTATCAGTATATTTAATATCGATAAAATGGGTATTCTAAATAAAATAAAAAGCATCCTTCTCATAATATACAAGAAAAATGACTTAATATGTTGGCATAATTAACAAAAAATCTCACACCAGCTCGTATAGAATTAGAGCATTGCAAGTCGTTGTTGTTTTTTGGGTATCAAACTCTTGGGTGAGGTGACATTTGCGATGGAAACAGTGATAAGATCCTACCAATTGTCCCGAGAAGGACATGCATTATCACGATAAGTACTACACGGCCATGCAATGCTCGCAGCAGGACTGACTTTTCGACACATATGTCGCCCCACTCCTTTGCTTTCCCATTGACACAGTCAGAGGTTCTGTTAACTTCAACCTCATGCTGCCTCTCCATGTCTGATTAATTAGTTAATTAGCATAATTATATATTTTTTCCACGTTCTGATTGGCTCATCCCAGCAATTATCTCTTAATAATGCCCCATCTTCCAAGTACTTTTTGTTAGAATTGGCTCTTTGCTAGAAAGGAAAGGGACGCGATAATTAATGGTTGGTATAATGGTATTCTTCTTACAGTTATACATCATGCCTTTCTATTCAAGATTTTTAAGGAGATTTTCTTTTCCACAGCTTGATTTAATTACTGGCATAATGATAGCAGCATGCAGTGGTCCAGATGCTTTTCTTTCCAATACGTTAGAGAAATCTTTAATTAAATCATATATCTAAATTAATCCCATGTCTACCTAGATTAAATCAGTAGAAATACGAAAAATCCCATTTTAATGCCAACTTTTTATTTAGCCTATACTTGCCCGGAACCCTAATCTTGTTATAGACATTAATTCTACCTAAATTAAATCAGTAAATAAAAAAAATCCCATTTTAATCCCAACTTTTTATTTAGCCTATACTTGCCCGGAACCCTAATCTTGTTATAGACATTAATTCTACCTAAATTAAATCAGTAGAAATACGAAAAATCCCATTTTAATGCCAACTTTTTATTTAGCCTATACTTGCCCGAAACCCTAATCTTGTTATATAAAAATAAAAAAAAATCCCATTTTAATGCCAACTTTTTATTTAGCCTATACTTGCCCGGAACCCTAATCTTGTTATAGACATTAATTCAAACTGAATTAAATCAGTAGAAATACGAAAAATCCCATTTTAATCCCAACTTTTTATTTAGCCTATACTTGCCCGGAACCCTAATCTTGTCGTAGACATTAATATATTTTTGTCACTTTGCCACGTTTCCCCTTCCTTTCCTTGTTGGCATGACATGTATCGCTATCGAAATTGAGTTTTGAAAGTAAAATGCGTGGTACGAAATAAACCAATCAGGAAAAACAAGTTGCATGGTGAAAATGACGGGATTCTCCTTCGGTCACAGCTACATGCATGCGTGGACTATATGCTTTTACTAGTGTTTTATATTCGATGATGGTGTTTTAAGAATAATTTTGAAAAAAAAAATATTTTATTATTATTCTAAATTAATTAATTTTTTATATTTTTAGATATTTTGATTTGATGATACTAAAAAGAATATTAATCTCAATTATACTCTCAAACGAGAGATGAATTGTAAGAGCATCTCAAAGGGAAGAGATAAAAAGAAAACACACAAAAAAATGGATTTTATCCTTTATTTGCATAGCTCCAGGGAAATAACTATACTGAATAGCCAAAATAGCATTTCTAAATTCAATATTTATTCTTACATACTAATCAAAATAATCAAAAAATTATTTAATATATTTGTATATAAAAAAATTAGTTTTTTTTTATCGGGATTGTATTAGTTCCTTATTACCAGTAAATATTTATATCAATATTATAAATATTAAATAAACTTGACTTTACTAAATGATTTCTTGTTTTTATAATTAGAGGACATGTATTAAAAATATATTATATTTACAGTATTCAAAAAACAACATTACCAGTTTAACCTCTCTAAATACTTTGGATTTTTCTTGAAGATGCATGCTCTCACAGGAGAACGGGCACCGCCTTTCAAACTTTAGAGATAAGGATTTCAAGTTTCAGCAAATAACTAAGGATTTAAGCCAACAAAATATGACCCATTAATACACATCTTTCTAATGCGAAAGCTCCGCCTATGGAGCGTAACCTTCTACCTAATCACGACTAAAAAAGTGATTAGAAAGATTCAAGTTGGGTTATCAAAAAGGCAAATTTGCATTATTTCTAGAGACGACTTGATAAAAAAGAAACTTGAAAAGATTCCATAAAAGATAAAAAAGGACCCATCCTATAAACAACCATTTCTTTTCTCATAGGATGTACTCGGTTATCTCCTTAAATATCTGGTCAGCTTACATGCATCTCGGTCAATCTCGCGAGCCATGAAATTAATGATCATATAAAACTATATTAGTTATTATAATAGCAACCATACAAACCACTGAATACTAAGCTTGTATCAATATGCCTACTAGCTTCTAACATATCTAATATTCTAAGTTTAAAAATTGAAATAGGCAGTTTATTTTGTATATGTATAATAGAACTTTAATGAATAGGTAAGAATTCAAATCCTACCCATTCTATTTTCTCTTCTGGTTAATATAAAATCATTGCAAAGTAATGATAGATTGTATAAAGTTCGAGCTCCATGATAACATTCAATATAACACACACATAAAAATAATAATTAATTTAAAGCAATCATGAAGATCGTATAAATGATATTGTTTTTCTTTTCTTTAATTGAATTTGTTTGGACACGATTATAAACGTGTGTGAGACATTAGCTTCTTTTTTTTTATATAAACCACGCTGTGTCCCAGACGTTGACCTAGACTAATTCACGTTCGCATTGAGTGGACCCCGAAAGGATGAAAGTGCTCCCCAAAATGGTCAGTTCCATACAAGAAGAGAGATTGAACTCCTGACATCTCTTAAGGGACGAGAGTGCCCTCACCACTCACGCTAGGACATCTTGGGTGATGTTAACCTAGATAAACAAGAGTACACGTGAGATAATCAACCAATCGAAATTAATGATGGTAAATTTGTTGATAAAATACATATGCAAACCTAAAACAAAAGGTAGAAAGAATAAAACGGGGATATCTACTATTAAAGAATCAGTAGATCTACGTGAGAACAAAAAATAGTCTTACATGACGAGTTAGTGAGATAATGACTGAACAATCCTGCATAATGTTCCTTATGTATTTTTTTTACTCCTATAATTTAACCGTTTATCGCTCCATTAACAATGATAATAATAATAATAATAAAAACAACAACAACAACTTTCTTGCGTGACTTTGAATCTTTGTATTTGCTGCTGTATCTATCGAGCCACTCCCTTGCTGGCTCCGTATATGATTTCTTCGTCGTCGTCGTCTTCTTCTTCTTAAGAAAAGTCTACTATTTAAACCGAGTTATTCAAAATACGACCTGATCAATATATATAACAAACTGAAAGCTATCACGATAATGATGCTAACCCACTGCATGCCACAATATTGCTTTAGCGAAGATAAGGTGAATGGACTTTAATTTGGAAATAAATTATTAAATACACGTGGCCTACAATATATATATATATATATATATATATATATATATATATATATATATATATATATATTATTTCTCTGTTCTTGGCACTCATCTCTTGCAACTAAGAACTTGGTAGATAAATAAATAAATAAAATATATGCTCGCTAGTATTTATGCATGATGCGAATCTGGACGTTCAAAAGTCCAATCGAGTAGCATGAACGAAACAAACTTTGCTCTTGATTAATCACGAGATAGATAGCTTTTTCAGCTTTTTAAGTTTTCTTCTTTCGTTAATGAGGACGACATCCGACCCCTTAAACTAGTTTAATTACATTTTTCAGAACAAGAGAAGATGTAATTTTTTCTTTTATTTATCAAATAGATGAGGATGATAAGATTCAAATTCATGATTGTTAGGTAAATAATAAAATTTTGATACCATGTCAACGAATCATCTTACCTAAGAACTTGAATGATAAGTGAATTCTTTGAATATAATTTATATTATTCTCCAACACAACTTAAGACCAACAAACAATTCAAGGTTCCAAGTCTAATTCCTTGTTCTATTCTTGGAGTTTGATTGACGAAACTGAGCTTAAGAATCTTGGAAAAGAAGAGAAAGACATGACACCATTCCAGAAATCGATCTGCGCTACAGACAATGAAGAACCCCACTCGGGACCCCAATGGATGCTTCCTGTGATTGTAATTGTGAGGGAAAAGTAGGTTGGCGTTTCTTCATCAATTGTTATCAGCCAGTAATCATCCATAAATAACTGATGACTTTGAGGTCAACTTCTTAATCAAAGTTCTGAAGAAATTAGCTCCTCTGATTCCCAATTGAAAAAAATAAATGAATTATGGATAATTAATTTATTAGGATAATCCATTACTTGGACACTACGTTTCCATCCTTTCATCCACATTATCGATCGTCTTCTATCAGCGTGAGAGTTAAGCTGCTCTCCTAATAAAACACACCCCAAAAAGCAGGCAGCTAAAGAGACTCGTCGGCATTGCGTTTTCCTACTGTGATTTTCAGTCAAATAGAAGGTGTTCGCTACTTAGCATGGTGCTTTCATTATCATTAATGAAACTGGATATTCTTTCGTTAAGTAAAAGATTTTGTGGATTTGAATAATTTGAGAGAGAATAAAAATTATTAAATTTAAACCATCTTAATTTAATATTTTTTCATATTAAGCAACCAATAAAATTACTACTAAAGATGTTATATATATATATAACAAATCCTGATATATTTTGCTATGTTCTACATCAAATTATTAGAGCGGGTTGACTTATTTGATGGTCAAAGATGGTGGCGATATCTTTTCACTTTGTGATGCAAAAGTAGCTAGGGTTTATATAACGTACTACGAGGGCAGTACAAAGAACTCTAACACAGAGACTGGATTGGTTAGATAAACTACCAAGGGGTTACACAAACAAGGATGAGGAAATGGAAGTTTCCAAAGACGATCATGACTGTATGGAAAACAATATGTAAGAGAGGGAAAACACTAAAAACTTAATTCATATTCAATCTTAATTATACTTGTGTTTTTAGGATTTTTTTGAATCAGTAATTGACACGAGCTCGGAAAAAGGTCACGTCGAGTAAAAGCATCATTAATATTATAGACTGTCTCGATAAAGGTTATGTTTGGATAGACAATATCGATTGGAATTAAATGATTAAAGATATTTAGTCCGCCCCTGAATTTCGAAAAAGATCATAATCCATAAAGAGAAATCAATTAACTAAAATGGATGACAAATCCAAAGACGATCATGACTGTATGGAAAACAATATGTAGGAGAGGGAAAACACTAAAAACTTAATTCATATTCAATCTTAATTAGACTTGTTTTTAGGATTTTTTTTTAATAGTAACTGACACGAGCTCGGAAAAAGGTCACGTCGAGTAAAAGCATCATAAATATTATAGACTGTCTCGATAAAGGTTTTGTTTGGATAGACAATATCAATTGGAATTAAATGAATAAAGATATTTAGTCCACCCCTGAATTTCAAAAAAGATCAGAATCCATAAAGAGAAATCAATTAACTAAAATGGATGACAAAATAAATACTCGTTCTAGGGATACAATGTCATTTGCATCGTGTCAAGCTAATAAGATTGAGAAATAACCACCATGAGATAATGTCTTTTTAATTTTGTATTAAAGTGATAAGCAATCTATTACCTTCGTAGATAATAAATCTAAAAAAGGTTATATGTATTTTTATTTTTATGTATATAATTTAATTTTTATGTAAAATTCAAATTACATGTAATTATTTTGTTGGAAAATTATGAAAAAGAGATGATTTCAAAGTATAAAAATGATTGGAAAGATATGAAGCAACTTGGTATATGGTTTCAATAGGAAATACAAAGGGTAATGACAAAAACAAAAGCACAAGTTCTTATTCAATAATTGGATAAACTAAAAGTCTATTATAGCCTTCTACATGTTTTATTCTCTTATGGTTGTCTAGCCGAGACCGGGAATATGCTTGGATTAGACTTAGAAAATGATGTTTGGAATTTTATTTATTTTCATTATATGTTATAATTTTAATTTGATTTGGTTAAGTAGATTGGTCTAGCAACTATTTAAAGCTTATTAATAGCTTATTTTAAAAAATAATTAAGATTGATTATTCATAGCTTTTCCATTCAAGCTCTTAATTGTTTTTACAATTTAAAAAACCTTTTTTTCTTTCTTTCGAAAGCACGTCCGAAGCTATCTAAGCCGGCTGACCAAAAACTAGAACCCTAAGAACCACAGACAAAAAACTAACACGTATTGATCTAATGAACCTTCGCCGCCGCCACAAGATAGAGAATTCTTCTTGCTTGGAGTGAGGAAATTAACCAAACACCAGGCAAGCTAGACGACGAAACTGGGCTTCTAATTTCTCAGAATAAAAGATAAAACAGCTTCCCAAACAAAAGAAAAACACAAGAAGCAAGGCCTTAAGTAGAGAACTTAATTGACGAGCCTTCTCTTTGCTGGCTAAGATATTGACTCCAAAATCATCCATGTATCTTAGAGAACAGATCATCTCTTAATTTAGATAAAAGTGGAACTTTATTCCAAGATTAAGCTCACGGATCCCAAAAGCACAACAAGTCATCAAGAACTTGATCAAATGCATCTCAGAAGCAACCATAGCACTCAAGAAATTAAGGCAAACAGCGATAGCTAGCAGACGATGTTATCTTTTTCTATTTTTATCAGCTACAGGTGACTCAAGAATCGTATTTCTGGTATACAATTGTTATTTACCGGGATGATAATTGAAATAAACTAATATCGAGACTGGTTTCTGATGAATTTCCTACCAAAATTATGCTATTTTGGATTTTTTTTCGTGTCTTATGGATGTCTGGTTGGATTAGGAAGCTTAAGAGACACTGGATAGCTACAAACGGAGAAACTACATGAGATAAGTAACCCCATAATTAATTAAAGGGTCCCCAAAAAGGTCGTCGAATCTTAAATTTAAATGGGAAAAAATTGATGGGTTTGACAAAACATAGGCATGCGTGTATACACAAACTTGAAGGATGGTTTTTATATGATCATATGTATTCTCTCAACTAATAAATCCGTACAAGTTAATATGAGAGGATATACAGGTATATGAAGTGGAATTTTTATTATTTAACTAATAATATCCACTTAATTTTAGAGAATATATTATAAAATCACTTTTATAACTTGAGCAAATGAATCAGAAGTTGAATTCTTTTCCACCCTTCAAGCTGTAATTAAGGTCATTAAGAATGGTCCCTGCTATAAAAAATAAAAGCTATACTCACCGTGGTTATTTGTTTTTGCTCACAAGTGGGCTAAAATAAATGAGTAAAATTTCAATTATTTCAAAATTTTACAAAAAAAATATATATACTCTAATTTAAACTTGAGACCAGTGTGAATACGAAAAGTTTTTAAAAGAGATTCGCTTCCTTGATCAACTATGAATCGCAATATTGGCAACACGTTGGAATTCAAGCTAGGTGATTCAGAAAGGATGAGCTTACATCATCATATCACTAGTCCAGCAATAATTTTGTATGGTGATAGTGTTAAGGAATTATCTCATTTAAAATCTTAAACTTGTATATGAGGTCCCATAATATGATTTATATTATTTTCTAACACCACATCTTAAGTGAAAGCCTTTTGGGTTTGAAACTTGCACAGACCCACATCACCTTGTGCTTGATTTTTATCAAATAGAATGAAGGTGGTAAGATTCGAACTTGTGACCGCTGAGTCAAGAAGATTCTGATACCAAATTAAGAAATCATCTCATCAAAAAACTTAAGATTTCAAGTGAAATGGTTAATTAAGTCCATGAAAATAAAAATGAAAAACAATTTGGAGCTTTTCGCCATGGCATGAGTTTTTCCCGTACAAAAGGAGGTACTGCTGTAGGGATGGCCACTCTATAAATACTAGGAAGCTTGAGGTATTCAAGCACCCATTACGAATCTTAGAATCCTATTTATCAAGTACAAATATGAAAACAATGCCAAAATTCCTCCATGCAAATCTTAGAGACAAGAAAAACTCATTCATGCCGGCCCTATCAACGCTTCTTATCATCGAAATCCTGTGCCTGGCTGCTTTTGCAGAAGTTCCCACTTCAAAACCCTGGCCATCTCATTTCGCAAAGGTGTCTAGGTCAGCACCATCCACTGATGATGACACCTCTGCTTGCAGAGGCACCCCTCACAAAGCAGCCTGTCAGACTCTCCTCCGGGCATTGAATACCAATAATAACGCTCTTCCTAAAACCTCGAAAGAACTCTTTGATTACTCAGTCCATTTCACCCTAAGCCAAGCTCATTCCGCCGTAGACCAACTCGCCGCCGTGTTCGCTAGCCAAACCCACCAAGAGATCGGTGACTCGACTCACTTGGCTGGTAGTGGCATGAGAGACTGCATGGAGTTGCTTGACGATACCTTGCACCAGCTCTCTAATGTCGCCAATCGCAAGAATGACCCAACCCACACCCACGATGATGTCCAGACATGGCTTAGCGCTGCACTTACCAATCAGGACACGTGCAAAGAAAGCCTGCTTGAAAATGTTAAAAAGAATAATTCAGAGAAGTTAGGCGAAATCGATTCCATGGCAACAAATTTAAGTCAATTTATAAGCAACTCTCTAACACTGTATGTGTCCAACTATGGAAGGACCGGTCCTGGTGGTCGGAAATTGTTGGCGGGCCAGAATAACATCATTAATGACTTCCCAAGCTGGGTTTCCTTGTCGGAAAGGAACCTTCTAGAAGCTTCTATAGGAGAGGTAGAAGCCCGAGCAGTGGTGGCAAGGGATGGGAGCGGGACCCACACCACCATAGCGGAGGCCATCAGGCAGGTGGCGGCTTCTCTGGAGGGTGAGGGTGAGGGTGAGGGGAAAAATGTGATCTTCATCAAAGCCGGGACTTATTCGGAGAACCTCAAGATCCCTTCAAACCAGAACAACGTGGTTTTGGTCGGCGAGGGGAAGGGTAAAACGGTGATTGTCGGTAGTAAAAATGCTGACGATGGCTCTACTACTTACGATTCCGCCACAGTGGGTACGTACCTTTGAAATTTATTTGTTTTTTTGTTAACAATTTTGACATGTCTGTATATAAATATATAACAAATTAATTAACATGCCTTAACATAATTAATATGCTGGTGATTTAATCTATTGTTGTCAATATCGTTCCGGTTTTTTTATTGGAACGGAACATTCTGGTTTCGGAGCGTTCCGGCATTCCGTTTCAATGTCGTAATGTTCATATATAATTAATTATATATATATATATGAAAAAAAAAATTAACAAGCATAATTAAAATTTGAATTTTTTTATTTAAAATATTTTGGTGTTTTTAAATTATTTTAATGTATATATGTCAAAAATAATTATTTTTTTAAAAAAAAATTTAACCCGGAACGGAACCGAGACGTTCCAGCCGGAATTTCCAGAACGGACCGGAATTAAAACCGGGACAAAAACAACACCGTTTTGCCTCAATTTTGCCTCAATTTTATAAATGAAATGAAATATTCCAGCTGTTCCATAACCAAACAGATTTCATCTCTATGATCTAAACTGTTCGATGATTGAGGAATCTGACGTGCGTGTTAATTAATCATGATTTTGGTACTAATTAAATATACGTGCGTCTGTGTATAGGCGTGATGGGGGATGGATTCATGGCGAAAGATATTACAATCGTGAACAGTGCCGGCCCAAGCAAGCACCAAGCTGTTGCCCTTCGAGTTGGATCCGATCGAGCAGTGATTTTCCGATGTTCACTCGAAGGTTACCAGGACACTCTCTACACTCTTTCTAAACGACAGTTCTATCGAGATACAGACATCTCCGGCACGGTGGATTTCATTTTCGGGAATTCAGCGGTGGTTCTCCAGAACTGTAATATAATGGCCAGAGGAGACAAAAATTATGTGACTGCGCAGGGTCGCACCAGCCCTGATCAAAACACGGGGATTTCTATACAGAACTGTAACATTGAGGGGCAAGGGGTCACATATCTCGGCAGGCCATGGAAGCAGTATTCTAGAACAGTTGTACTACAATCCTTTTTGGATGGTTCAGTGGATCCTGCTGGTTGGTTTCCATGGACTGGTGGCTCCTCCCCCTCGTCAATCTATTACGGCGAATACATGAACTCAGGCCCGGGCTCCTCCACTTCTGACAGGGTCACGTGGCCTGGTTATCATAGCTCGCTTACCTCCATGGAAGCTCAAAAGTTCACGGTTGCTAGTTTCATTAGCGGGAATGTCTGGTTGCCCCCCACCGGAGTTGCTTTCGATTCTGGGCTGGGTGGTTAAGGCTCGAAAATGGAAACTACGTACGATGGGGTCCGAATCTGTGTATTATTATCATAGCCGTCATCGATCTTTGTCCTATATATCTTCTGTTTACCTATTTAGCCAATTTAATTATTATGTTGCTCTTGTTCTGTAAGAATATAGAAATAATTTTACTTGTTCATGAATCAAGTGCCCATATATATGTAATTCTCTATGTTCAAGTAATACAATCTCAGCCTAAATTATGATGGTGTTATGACGACATCACTTCATTTTGTTATGGTGAATGGTATAAAATAGAAATAAATGAAAAAAAAAATTAGTTTAGAGATGTGAAAATATTGTTTTTAAAGTGATTATTCAGTTTTATCCCTACAAGAACAAATATTAAAATTAATCCCACAAAAATATTTAATTCCAAACTATAATAATATTATAAATTCTCATATAATAATATTAAAAACTCTATGAGAACTCATTCATCACTCAATCATTTATAAAATATTTATTTTCATTGCGGGATAAATTAACATCTTTTCATTATTTATTTATTTACTTACAAGCTATACCGACAACTATCCATTTTTTATGAGTATAATTTAACAAATGATAAATTAATAAATAGCATATTAATTTAAAAATCAAGTGCACCATAATTTAAAAACTTTCTTTCCAATCCACCAAAAAACATATCTTTTTACACGAACATAAGAAAAAGATTTTTGTATGGAAAAGTGTAGAGGAGAGGAGAGAAAAATAATCTAAAAGGCATGCAATTAGAAGCACATCAATCTATTCGACGTTCAAATCAACTCAGTTGTAGAAGAGATGATGAAATAAAGGAACAATGTTCATGTATCTTTCACAATGATGTGTTTGCCACGAGCAATAGTATTACTATATATGAGAGCTTTACCTTCCATATCTTTTCTTTAGTGCAATGGGCAAAGGTCGCTTTTATTGTTTTTATCACTCTTGCTTGCATTATATTAGCCTTTGGGGTTGGGCCCAAGACCTAAGTAAATGCTAATTTCTGGCCCATCAGCTTGGATGACCAGTGGTTGCATTGCTTTTCAGCCAGCAGCCTAATTAAAATTAAATAATTGGAGTAGCAGCCGAAGCCATACAGGATAATAGAAATCCACTAGTTGGATTGTCCTCTGTAACAAATAATTTTTATAATTGTTGAGATTAAAATATAATATTTCAGTATGTAAAATTTGATATAATAAAAAAGATCAACATTCTTTATTATAATAATAGTAAATCAAAGTCTTAACTTCTTAAATTATCATCACCATCACTGTCAAAACAATAAATATTATTTAACAAATCTCAGAGAAAAATCAAAAACAAAAATAATAGTAAGAACAAAAACCTAAAATTATTATTATTATTATTCTTAATATTCATATTATTATTGTTTTAATAATAGAAGAAAACAAAATTAAATCAAAAGCTTAAAAAAAAAATAAAAACATAAACAAAAGAGCAAATGAAAAAATAAATTAAATTAAAAAAACAATAAAAATTATTGACTGGAAAAAAATTATTTAACCTGAAAATTTATAAAAAAAAAAAAATATTACACTACTTTGCGGGTTGAGTAAAAAGTTTGTATAACTGTTAAAAGAACAAAAATTATCAAATTATCCCGAGAGAAAAAAAAACCTAAAAAATATTAACAAAAGAGCAAGTAAGAGAAAAACATTAAATTGTTGTTGTTGTTGTTGTTGTTGTTGTTGTTGTTGTTGTTATTATGCTAATGCTAATGCTAATAATGAAAAACAAATAAAAGACTAAAAAATCATAAAAAAAATTAACCAAACATAAAAAAAAATAAAGTAAAAATTATCAGATAAAAAAAGTCATATGATATAAAAATAGAAAGAAAAAAAGAAAAAAACTAAAAGAAATAACAAAAAAAATACAAATATCAATTTCCAAATGATCATAGATATAAAATAAAATTTAAGAACTATTTTTTAAAAAAAAAACAATATACCAGCCCAACAAATAAGAAAATTAAAAATAAAATTAAAATATACATATATATATATATATATATATATATATATATATATATATAGACAAAAGTAAGGATTATTCTTGAAATTAAAAGAAATAAAGGGATTAAAATAAAAAAATTAAAAGTAAGAGGACTGAAATGAACATTAAATATAAAGGGATTAAAATCCAAAATTAAAAGTATAAGGAACGAAATGAAAACATCAAAGTCTTAAAATCTAAGAATATTATTACTATTACAAATAAAAAAATAAAAATTATTAAATTATTACGATGAAAAAAATAATAAATAATAAAAAATAAAGAAAACAAGAAAAAAACTAATATTATTATTCTTATTGAGTTAATAATTGGAAAAAATTCAATAAAAAATGTCAATAAATTGTTTAAAAAAAAACATAAGTGAAAAAAACAAAAACGAAATAAAAAAAAACATCAAAATCAATAATAAAAAAAACAATCAAAATAAATAAAAATGAAAAGAAACATAAGTGAAAAAAATTCAAAATCAATAAAAAATAAAAAACAATCAAAATAAATAAAATGAAAAAAAAGCAAGGTGAAAAAAAATGTGCACACGCCTATGTCTTTACCAATAACCTACATGCTTTTCATTGATTTTTTCTGTTAAAGAATATATAAATAGTATAATTACTGTTCAAAAATAAAAATAAAAATATTATTGAAATTTACAGTATTTTCACTCACAATGCACAATAAAACACTGAGCTATTTTAGTATATTTTATAATTGGCCTATTTATT
The DNA here is from genome assembly GCA_032356905.1 of Salix exigua. Classification (NCBI taxonomy): domain Eukaryota; kingdom Viridiplantae; phylum Streptophyta; class Magnoliopsida; order Malpighiales; family Salicaceae; genus Salix; species Salix exigua. The sequence continues at coordinate 9,409,878 of CM063601.1, forward strand.
AGCCGCATATAACATTCAACACATTAAGATCCAGATGATAATGTCATGACCTGTCTTTATATATATAATTGAAAAGGTAGACATACAGAGACCACGCAAACTGAACTCTAAAACAGTGTATTTCATCTCTTTGGCCGAAATATTTTGTACCAGTTAAAAAAAAAGATAAAATAATATATTTTTACCTTACATAAAATTTTGACTCGTTCTGAAAATTCTGCTCAAATTCTGGCCGGAATATTTTTATTTTGTTCTGCTTGTTATGTTCTGGGCAAATAATGTTTTTTTTTAATAATGAATAGTTTTATAATATCAATCATATCTCTTAATCCGACTATTAGATTGAGATGGAGTTTTACGAGGAGTCTCTTGACGTATTTATATATAATATGTTACAATTTTAGAGCAATTAGAGAATGTAATGACCTTGCAAGATTGATGATGATATTCTCGTAATATTATATATATTCATAATTTATTCAGAAAAATAATTTTATTGTGTCTCTTTTTATATTAAATTATTCTCAATTATATTATTCAACAACAAGTTTATTATGAATTGAACTTTATAATTTAATTTGATTTTCTTTATTTAAGATTATCATGGTCTTATATCGAAGGTTAAATATTGAGTTGATTCAATATATCATTGTTTCAATATTTTTTAAGATGTCAACTTGATTTTTTTAATTAAACTATATTTTTATTAATTTTTTATGTTATCTTTGAACTCATTAAGTTAGTCGAGTTATATCACTTTAACTCTCATTTTTTTAGTTATGTTTGAAATTTATATTCGACAATTCTAAATAATCTTATTTTTTTATTAGAACTATTTTTTTTGAATTAATATATAATACAATCTCAAAACATAGCGTTAAAATATTTGAAATAGAATAGACAATCTTGCTCTAAACATTAGGGTTCATTACTCTTCACACGCTGCGTTAATTTGGAGATAGTAGGCTTTTGACTGTTGGGGTAGTCATAATTATTTCTTAAAAAAAATATAAAATCACCATTGAAAGGTGCTAAAATTATGAAATGAAGAGGAAAACCAGGGAAGATAAAGAAGAGAGAGAAGGAAAAAGAGACACTGAAGGGATCCTTCGTTGTCATAATATATCTGATAGAATTTTCTTTTTAATCATCAATTTAAATTAACTACACCATAAAATAAAGAGACAGAGATTCGGAAATCAAACAGCTCGATAGGCATGCTGCCTCATCAACATGCCTATATATGTGGACATTATTATGATGTCTCTAACATCAATGCTGTAGAGTCACATGATGAGCCCTACTTCGGCAAGGATAGAGAAATTTCAGTAGAAAAGAATTATAAGCTGAATTCAATGAACGATAAGGTTCAACATCATTAGCTATTAAATTCTTTTTCTTCTTCTTCTTTTTGAGAGAAATGCAATTACTGAAAAGTATATTTTATAGGTTTAAATTAAGAAGAAAAATTCTAGTTATCCTAAATTTTTATAAAGGATAAAAGTATTGACTCGAACTCGAAACCTGTTATATAGAATGCAAATCTTCTATCATCACGTCTTGTCCTTTAAGGACGATCTTGATATGATGATTCGTCAGTTTTAAGTTTGGTTTGGGTTGAGATTGTTATCAACTTATTTCGCAGGTAAAAGTTTAATGAGATCGAAGAAATCAACTCCAATTATTTTTTAATTTTTTATTTAAAATTATATCATGTTAAATAATAATATAAATTATATTTTGAGGTCTCACCTAACAACTCAAGTTTTTAGATGAGATAGTTCCTTGATATAGTATCAAATCTCACTTCTCCCATTCTGTTTGATAAAAAATCAAGCACGAGGTAGTGTGGTCTTAGACAAGTTTCAAACTTAAAAGATTTTCAATTTAGGGAGCGCGTTAAAAAATAGTATTAATCATATTTTGAGACCTCACCTAATAGTTTAAGGTTTTAAGTAAGATGATCCTCGACATATCTTTTATGTTTTTTTATCCTAACAATATTATTTTTTATAATAAAATAAAAGATAATAGACTCGGATGAATCTATTGATTCATAAATTGACCTAACCAACGTATCACTTGAGCTTTAAACATGGTCCAACATTTTCTTACGAAATCATAATTAGACATTTATCTTAGAGTTCACATTAGCTCACACGAGTGGGATCAGAATCGTCCATGTAAAGACGGAAGCGATTTTGGAGTTTTATTATATAGTAGGACAGAAGTATGAATGCTATAAACATAGTCAATATTTTTAAAAATACAGATGACAGCTCTTTATTACATTTTTAAATTCATATAATATTTGATTTCAAATTCGTAAGATCATGTAAAGCAGACAACATCTCGAGCAGAGATTATTACATGCTATGTAAGTAAGCATTGTATGGTAGAGCGAGAGGGTTTGATTCTATCGTATGAACATGTATGCTTTATTTACTAGCTAGAGAATTGTGTGTGCTTGAACTCATATAGAGTTAAATTAAATTCCCTTTTTAGTAATCTCATGTCAAAAAGATTCTACTTTTTATGGAGTTTGCTGTTTATTTTCGTTTGTGTTATCGAGAATAAGATAAAGAATAATATTGCAATTATACTACTAGCATAAAGAGCAAGTAATAAATTATTTTAATATCAAATGATTACTTTTTTAAATAAAATATAAAGACCCTCGAAATAAATAAATAAATAATAGTGATGAATTTATTAATTAATTAATATAATAGTAGTGTTTGATAATTAAGTTTAGGCGTAAGGAATAAAACTTTTGGGGATCGTTAATGGTCAAAACCAATTGAAAAATGATACTTGATAGAACAAAAAAAACACACAGAAAACAGTATTATGGGAATTGTGGGGACTTCCTCCACCATATGAAAGGCCATTTGGCTTCCGATGGAAGCCAAGAACAACCAGCCACTTAGAAAAAGAGAGGGGGAGAAAAACCTAACTCTCATGCAAAGCATAAATAACATAAAATTTATTGATCAAAGGATTGATGGGGACTGTTGGAAGATCTAGAAAGGTTGATTACACAAATTGAGAGAGTTTAAAGCTTAAGAGAAGAAGGAAATTAGGGGAAAGTGAAGGAAAGGGAAAGGAGTGCAAACCAAGCATTTCTTCTCATTTTCTTGTTTTTGAATCAATTAATTTAAATTATTTATGTGGAGTAGTTAAACACGATTGTTTCAAGTAGAGATTTAGGGATTTGAGGAATTCTTGCTTGAATTGTGGAATTTATATTGAAATCATGTTGATAATCATAATTAAATGATAGGACAAGTTAGGACTCAAGCAATTAAGAAAAATAATTGTCTCCTTTCTTTAGTATTGATTTCGACTTAAGGGCATAAGGAAGAGGATGGATTTTTTCTTCTAATTTGTTATTTATAAGATATGTAAGATTGTGTTAACCCTTATAGTTATGAATTGATACAAAATTTAAAGGAAAAACAACAAGAAATATATAATTTCTTTGATATTAAGTTTCAACCAAAAAACCATTAAACTAAAATGGGAAGAGTTTTAATTGATTAGTGCTATTGTGTTACATATATGCACATTGAATAAATATTGTCATGACAATAATTTTTTTTCGCGCTTCGCGCATGACCATCCATATAGATGAGCAAGGTGCACGGAAAAAGGGTTTTTTATAACCATAAAATTATTATTATAATTTTTAGGAGTCACCACTTAGTATTGAAGCACTAGAAAACCTAGTGGTTTGCGAGATTCTGAGTAAGGGATTTTTTGTGAAGGGGAAGATGCATCACCTCTAGATCACCCTACTTAAGGTAAGTTACATTGTTGTCTTATTGTTTTTCTAGGTCATATTTTTATTTGTTAGTCTTTTCTAACTTTCAAAGTATATCTCTCTTCGTGAGGAGTCTCTATTTCATTAGGTTGAAACGTAACAACTCTAATGTCTAATTTTTAGCACTACATTTATTGTCTTTTTAATATCTTAAGATGTACTTTATAATATAATTTTACACCCCAATAATTAAAGTTTACAGCTAAAAAAAACATGAACACAATGGTTGTTGAAAGATTTTTGATATTTGGTTGAACCCTAATGGATAATCATAAACTGGTTACGATATCTCATTTTTAATTTTAAACATGAGAAAAGATACTTTTTTGTGTGAAAAATATACTTAGGAAATTTTTAGAATTCGACTGTTTGCACGAAAACAAAATATTTTTTTTTGAGATGCAATTTCTATAGTTTTTTTAATGTATATTCATGGTTCGGATGCCCAATGAAATGGGACAAAATGCTTAAAAGGGTCGGGCTGCCCAACAAAATGGGCTAAAATGCTTTAAGGAGGGTGGGCTGACACCGTGTCAAATCCTACTGTTCACATGCATGTTTACCTTAAGTAAGATATGCTAGAGGTGCTAATATATTTTCTTTAAACAACCAGTCTCTTAACCTTAAATCTTTTACCAGAACAATATGACTGGGTCTTCCTAGTGACCTCGAAACAAATAACTAAGTAGCAACTCCAATAATAGACCCTATTGTGACGTCGTGTGGTGACTTGAAATAGATGTGATTAACAAATATTTTGCTGGAATATAATATCATTTCCCAAATGAGGTTGTTACATATAAAAAAATTATTTTTTCTTTTATATATTAATTTATAAGCATGTTTTATGTTTTGATGAAGTCGAATCACCATGTAAAAAAGAATAACAATCTTAAATAAAATTTAAATTATTACAACAAATTATTCATATATTTGTGAAAATGTACTAACTCTTCAATTGTTAGAAATGTTAAAAACACTATAAAACATCAATTTAATATTGCTTTTTAAAGAGAACACCAGTAATTCAAATTGAATTACAACTCTCTTTAACAACTAGCACAAATACTAATGTAATTCCAACTAGAATCTTACTATAAAGTGTTTTTGTTGGGATATAGATGTCTTACGAGGAAAGGTAGAGGAGCTTAAGAATATGAGGTTAATATAAGTTGAGGGCTAAGACAAGTTATGAACACAAAGCATCAATTGACAAGTAAGTAATCAAAGATTAGATAAGGAGAAAAAGGTTCCCCATTCGACAAGTGGGTAACTGAACCATGTGCGATCATGTGGTTGGTGGCCATTGGAGGGCCCACCAGCCCACTTCTCCCACCCTATTCCTTCTTGACAGGGAATTTCTTTTTGCCCCTTTTCTTTAAAATAAAAAAAAATAAAAATAAAAACGAGTAGCCAGTGCGCTTTCTTTCTTATACATAGCGAGTGCACTCAACGTTTACTCTCTCAACTCAGACTGAAGAATTTCATTAGTTTCCAATAATAAAGCAACGAGAATCTTTACATGGTAGCGGGGATGGCGTGAAGCCCACGTCTCCTAATGGAAACAGACACCTGCCACGCTTTTATTATGGCCAAATAAAAACTTAATCTTGACAAGTAGGTTAATGAGAGGTTACAAGAAAACATTTATATATAGAGAGAGAGAGTAATAAGGATGTGTCTAACTGAGTATATGGCTTTAGTATTGTTGGAATAAATTAAAAAAAAATATGATAATAATTATATAAATACATCCATTTAAATATAAATTAATGATATATAATATTAGTGGGATGGAATCTGTTTCAATAACGCTCCACGAGCCAGAAAAAAAAAATTATTGATGAAAAAATCCATTGGGTGCCGAAAACATAAAGGCTGAAATTCTCTCTAGCCATCCAAATTCAATCCCTTCCACTCTCGTCCAGCTAATATTCCTTCCATATTAGCCTTCTCTCTCTAGCTCCCCATCAAAATCTCACAACTAGCTCTCCATGCCCATGGAAGAAAGCTCTCTCTCTCTCTCTTTCTGATCAGGCCTGTAAGAATATTAACAGCTGATTTGCGCGGGTGCGTCTGCTATTAAATTTTGGCTTTTGTCCTTGGAAGCATGAGGCAGCCTTTGTGTCAGAAGAAAATCCAATCTCAAACGCTCATTTGTCCCTCTTTCACCCCATAAAGTGACTTGTGTCAGAGTTAGCTAGGTAGTTAGTACGAGGATTTTACAGGACAGTTCATAGAGGACAGTAACCCTCTTCAAAACCCTAATATCCACTTTGTTTTCTCTGGTTTTTCTTTCCTTGAAACTCGGTTTACAGCCATGACTACAAAGCATGTAATAGCTACAGCACACACAAAGTCTATTAAGAACAGATTTGCCCGTAGATTTCTCAGATCCCTTCTGAAAATGAAAAGGAGTAATAGACTTGGTACTGGTTTCCAATCAAATGAAGAGATCAGGAAAAGGAATACTCAGAGAATAAAGACTGCTGCTGATAGATCGATGGCTCGTGTAGTTGGGCCTAGAAAAATTTGGAGCCGAGCCCTTCTTTTCAAGCTTAGAAACCGAGCCAGAATCCAGGTAGGTTTGAGAAAGAGATGTTTGGCTTCTAAGAAGAAGAAAGTTCTAAGAAAGGAAAAGAAGGTGCAGGTAATCTCAAGAGAGCCCAATCGTGCTGATAATCTTCGAAAGCTTGTTCCTGGAGGGGATTCGATGGATATTTGCAGCTTGTTGGAAGAAACTGCACATTACATAAAATGCCTTGCTACTCAGGTTAAGGTGATGCAAAGTATAGCCGATTTATACTCTAAATGATGACCAGATGATGATGAATTGCATGCATGGTAATCAGAATTTATTGTTTTTATACACATCAAAATTGTATTAAATATCATAAGGAATAAAACTACACCATGTCATGTTCTGCTAGCAAAGGATCCAGATGCATGATTAGTTCGTGGACTGGTAAATTCTCCACACCTATCTATCTATCTATCTATCTATCTATCTATCTATCTATATAAATATAAATATAGATAGATAGATAGATATAGATAGATAGATCACTGTGCAGTAATGTTTTTCAGCATCTTGAGGACAGATATAAGTCAGATCAGAGACCAATCGTACCAAATGGTTTTGTTTGTTGTACATCAATATATTATCTGAGAGACAGGATATATCGTTTATGTTTTTTGTATGTTTTTTTTTCCTTCCCTCCCTCTCTACAACATAAGCTCAAACTGCATCTTCACTTTCTGTAATAATCTTCATAGCGTGCACACCAATGATTAGATAGATAGATAGATAGATAGGCCGATTGTAGTGTATAATGTTGCAGGTGGCAACACAGTAAGGCAACCCTGTATATGGGACCAATTAACCTATTACCAGTTCATACCTTCGGTTATAAGATCTGATAGTGCAAATTTTGTTGCTAAAGCTCGATACGGTTTAAGAGACTGACCGATCAAGTAATCACAAGGGTTTCATGCTAGTCATACAAACATATATATATTTATCAAGAAATTATCTTATTTAAAAACTTAAATTATTAAGTGAGGTTATAATGTATATATATATATTAATAAGTTCAAATCTAAAAATAAAATTATTAGAATTTTGCAGTTTAATCTAAAATAAGACATAATAAAATAATTTTTCTGAACAAAATTATGAACATATATAATATTATGAAAATATCATCATCAATCTCACAAGATCATTACCTACTCTGATTACTCTGAAATTTTAACACAATATATAAATATGATAAGAGACTCCTCGTAAAATATCATTTCAATCTAACAATCGAATAAAAAGATATGATTGATATTATAAAATTATTTATTATTTAAAAGGAGAAATGAAACAAGAATGTTCTAACCGAAATTTGGGTGGAATTTATGGAATAGATCAAAATTTTAAATGAGATAAAAATTACACTATTTTATTTTATTTTATTTTTTTAATTAATATAATTTTTCTTTTTTACTATTTATACTGAAATGAAATGAAATTAAGAAGACTGTACTACGAACCAATGTCTGTATAAGAATGTTACACACACACATATCTCTTTACTTGTTAGGGTTATAAATCACTACTTGTCGTCCAAGTATCCAAAAGATTAAAAAAAAAATCAATAAAGACAGGGAACATCGGGGAGCTACTGCTGGTTCTTTTTATTAATCATAATTAAGGTAATAGTAGAGCTTGAGACCTCACCTTTTTAATTAAAACTTACTATTATGATGAGGTGTTGTCTAAGAAACAAATACCCTCGTAAAAATCAATCATGAATAAAATAAAGATCGCCTAGTCTGATTTATGAGATGCCTTTTATCCTTATTTCAAATTTTAAGATATATTTATTTTGATTGCTATTTATTTTTATTAAATAAATAAGATATAAAAAAACTTATATTTCTTTGGGGATAAAAGATGATGAGAAAACTATGGATTATGCTAGCAAATCATTTTTTCAAAGGAAACTAAATTATTACTCTTCTTTCAAGAAAAAAAAATTATTTTTCATATAATTAAATATAAAAAAATCTTAAGAGTTCCCTAACACACGAGATTAGATATCTTGATTTATACTTATCTGTAAGCTTCTTGGCTTGATTTTTAGTTACCTTTAACAACCTTATTTTAATATTTATTGGCTCATGTAACTCGTAGTTTATTTTATTTAAATTTATATATATTAAGTTTTCATTTACCATTTAAAATCTTTCTTGCAATCAGAAAATGTTTTGATGATGCCTGCATATATATTTGCATTGAAAGAGTTTTATAATATGATTCATGGTGAATCATAGGCTCGATAGGCTAGTAAGCCTAGTACCAAAATAAACTAAAGGAGGGTATAAATAGTGCCTTTATTGTAGCACAAGGCTCATTTTAATATGGATCACAATAATAAAATTATTATTTTACCCTTTAATTAAATAACATTTAGGTTGGCTAATAGGGTCATGGTAGTCTTTTTATTTTTTTAATACCGATAAAATAAAAAATATATATATGCATGATACCTTGGGGCAATTTTGATTTTTTCACTTTTGAATTCACATTTAAATTACTTAATTAATTCCCTTAAATTAAAAAAAAAACCTTTGATCTAAGGGCATTTTCGTGTCTTCAAGTTGTTTATTGAGTTTGTTATTTGTTGTTTAATGGAGGGCATTTAGTATATATTTTAATCAATATTAAATGATATTAAAATATAAAAAGTTTAGATTAATTATATATATATATATATATATATAAATGAAATTAATCATTGGTTGAGATAAATTTAATAACTATGGTTCATATATACATAACTTGTTTAGTGTTTCCTCAACAAACAAGTATTTAATTTTTAATAAATAGGAATGAGTTTCATTTTTTTATTAGACACATAGTTAATGATCTTAAACCATTCAATAAAATATTCTATATGTTCTCCATAAAAAAAAAATTCTTTTTTACTGCAATACCGGTTTTGTTAAACAACCTTTTTAGAATTTCTTTAATAAACATGTGTTTATTTTTTATAAATAATAATTAGTTTCATTATTTTTTTCTTACAAGACATGATATTTCATCAATGATCTCAATTCATTGAATAGAACCTTCTACAACTTCTTAAAAAAAGTGTTTTTTTCAACCAAAGTACGTGTTTTTCAAAAGAAATTTTGTAAAGTTTCCTTAACAAATATATGTTTAATTTTTAATAAAAAAAAGAATTAGTTTTATTTATTCTTTTCAATAAGATAACTCGCTTTATTAATGGTATGTATTCAGAATATATATATATATATATCATCAGTTAATTTCTCGAATAAGTAAGTTGTTTCAAAAAGAAATAAATGTTGCATTGAAAAGGCATTGTAATACGTACCAATGCCCTCTGGTAAGAATGCCACACATTGAGAAATTAATTAAAAGGAAAGGTCTTGCTTAATTCGCCACTTTCCTGGGGTTCTCGAACCAATATTCACGAGGAACAGTAGAAGACTCTGCCTCCCATATTCTCACTGCCCTGTCGTTTTTTTCCAAAGAGTAGCCAGCCCCTGAGAAGAACTGTTGCCTTATATATATAGCTCTACTTGAAAAAGAGATGCATGGATGGCTAATCAATTTGCTTAAATTCCATCTTACATCACTGCATTGCTATAGGTTAGAGTGGGTCCCGAGGATATAGAGATCCTCATGTTTAGACAGAGAGACAGGTCCGCCGAACATTTCTCCACCACAAGCTAACACTCCGTGACACCACAGTTCAACTCAGCCTGTTGATTGATGGACGAGGGAAACCTGCCAAGTTAAACTCACGGGCGGGCTACCCTTATCTCCTATCCCTATCCCTTTTCTTTTCCTATATATAATCGAACCAGAAACACCTAAAAAGAATATCAGATACAAGAAGAAGATCACCTGTCTGTCTGCCTAGCGACTGTCTCTCTGCCAAGAAATGGAGAAAGCCCAGAAGCTCTTCTTTTGCGTGGCTCTATTGCTTGCAGTGCTAGCCATGGCAGGTGATGTTGCGAATGCCCAGAGTACCATCTGCAAAATGCCTATTGCTGGGCTGATGTCATGCAAGCCTTCTGTGACTCCTCCTACCCCGGCTGCGCCCACGGCAGACTGCTGCTCGGCGCTTTCGCACGCTGACATAAACTGCCTCTGCTCCTACAAGAATTCCAACCTGCTCCCTTCCCTTGGAATCGACCCAAAACTCGCCATGCAGCTCCCTGCCAAGTGCAAGCTTCCTACCCCTGCAAATTGCTAGGCTACCAGTACTCCTTATCGATCCAAGGGACATGTATAAAACATGTGATAAACGAAAAGATCTCATATATCAAGAAAGAGTGTAATGAATCAGCTGAACTTCTAGGCGCTTTTGAAGTTGGCTAATTAAGTACTAGCGAATCATCCTTCCTTCTGATTAGGATTTGATGTTCCTTGTTGTGAGTCCATGTATGTCAGTTGATGAGTTTGTATTATGCTTAAGTTAATCCAATATTATCGTAAAAAATTGTGTCACTGTTCTATCCACTGCATCGTGCTTGTTATCCCATGGAAGTCCCATTGCCCTGCCGTGCTTGGTCATTGTCAATCTGCAAGGTGTAAAAATGGATCTATTATTGGCCTAGGACCCAGGAGAATGTATAAAGCTTTTACGTGCTGGCCAGCTAAAAGACTGCTTCAACTTGAATAGTTATTTCTTTATTTTTATTTTATTCTATTTGTTATTTTTTTGGCGATGGGAGGCTTTTAAGATCCTGCAAAAAACAAGGACCCACAGGAATTGATAAAGTACAAGAATGCAAAACTCTTATCATATGAATATCTCTAGGTTCCCGTGTAGGAAAAGCCATCCTGAATTCCTGATGCCTGAATCGAGTACACGGATCATATCCATCATCAAATGACCGTTCAGCTTTACATATTTTTACAGTTAAGCTGTTGCCATATTCAAATTGTTTTTTACCTGAGAAAAAAAAAGAATTAAGTTAATGTTTTTTAGGAGCTTTTTATTTATTTGATAAGTTAATATAAAAAATAATATATATATTTCGATTAAAAAATATTTTTGAATCTTGCAGACAAAATTAAATACGATATATATATCAAGACTGGCAACAAATGTAGTAGAAGTAAATACACGAGAATTAATTACATTGGAATATTTCAGGAAGAAATGCAGTTAGACGATCAGCCCGCTTGGAGTCAACAAGAATGATTTGGAATCAACCACTTGAGGTGTTCTAAATAACTGATCTACAGCTTCATGCATCGCCAGAAGAACCTCTTGATGAAGCTTCTTCGGAACTATAATTCCAGAGGTTTTTCAGCTCTCCTCGCACTCGAGCCAATAGGACACAAGTTCCTGAAACCAAAGTGAAAAGAAGCGACATTTTGTGACAAGGTAGTTGTTTTGCATATTAGCAAATCAGAAAACAGATGTCGAGGATGAAGATGTAATCAACCACTTACCTAGCGTGCAAGGAACAAGATAGAGGAGTGCAGGTTGACCATGCCCATGCATTAGATATAAGCCCAGGTACGTCAGGAAAAGACCTGAAATCGGAAAATCAGTACCCTGTCAACCCCACCAATAACCAAAGTCCTTCCTACTTCTACACCCCCACCATTCTACAACACTTCGACGAGTAAGAGAGAGGCACACGAACTGAGAACCAAAGAAACTTGAACTCTGTTAAATTCTATACAGATAACAGAATAATTGACAGCTGATGATTGATGATTGAAAGAATCTCCACAATCAGTTGCAAAATAATAAAACACCACACATTTCAATACTTGAATGACGAAAATTTCAGGTGCTTGAAATTGTTTCAAAGACCTGATATGGACAGAGGACTGAAATCTGAATTTTGACTACTAATTAAGAAGTAACAGAATACTCTTGCAGCAAGATACGGTATCATGTGGTGAGTTTGACTGTCAATTTTGGTCAGTTTAAAACATGGTGTCATCCTAAATAAAACAGCTTGGCTAATCACTTGGTGCCATCCTAAAAACCTGGGATTGAAACCTAATTTGCACTTGGGATAAGAAAATATAGGGGGGATGCCGTGTAGTGTACTCATTAACCAAAATAGCATAGCATAAAAAAATCCACTGACATTATTGCAACTGAATTAAGATACAGCAAGAATGCTCACCAACTCCATATCCAACTGTCAACCAAATAAAATATCCATTTACTATACCCTTCTTGTTTGTTTTGTCGTATCTGAAACAACCAGCAGAAAAGTATGTAGTATATGTCAGAGGAACTGTCCCACATCTAATAAATACAAGAAAACATAGCAATATAGAATATTGAGAACGGGCCTACCACAACAAGGCTAACAAAAATGAGAAATTGCCAAAGAGTATATAAGAAAAATATTAATACTCTATACACAAGATTCTCTTTGCGACCTTGCATGACACAATTTTAATAAATTTATCCCATCATTTTTCGAGGGGATTGTAATCACTGTTCTAATGCACAATTTATAAGCTGATGTGAAGTTAGCAGCCGACCTGAAAGAAAATGATACAAGCAAGCCAGGAAAAAGAATGTCGCCAAATCCAATCATGTCATAACCACCCCAAGGGTCAGCAAATCGAGGAATTCTTAAAAGCATCGGAATAGTTTCCCCGCCACTGTTGTCACCTCGAGCAACCTAAAGAAAGAGAAGGTAAATCAATACAAAAATTCATCCGATTATAAATTCTAACAAACCCTCCCATTTATGTCCCATCACAAGTTCTCCAAAAACTTATACTGTTGAAGATGTATCACTATTCATGCCAATGTAAAATTTACTGAGCAAAGAATTATGTCCCATCACAAGTTCTTCAAAAACTTAATACTGTTGAAGATGTATTCATACCAACGTAAAATTTATTGGGCAAAGAATCAAAGAGAAGGTCACAAAACAGAAATATCATTAGTAACATTTTTACAGAATCAGAAGGGCTTCTTTGATATATGTTTGTGTATCAAAGATGTGCTGGCTAGTGGAGTGCTGTAATCATGATCTTCATTTTTCACTCTTAACTTGTCTATAGCAAGTCACATTAGATGTTGTACAGACAGGTAGGACCATGGTCCATTCGCATGTAATGGACTAAAAAGCAGCAGTATGAGATTCAGAAACCTATTCATCAATGGCAACAGCTGGGCAGCAACAGGGAAACAACAGCCTCTCTTTCACTTTCCTGAGCATTTAAGGCAAAGGCAACTCCAAGAAAAAGGAAAAAAAAAAAAGATTCTGCGAATTTCTACAATTGAGTTCTAGGAAAGATGTAACTGCTAAAATAAAAGACCCAAATGTAGGGGTGACAAAAGAAAATGGAAAAAGCTTGTGCTTTACAAAAGCAGATCCCTCCATAGCAATCATTAGCATTTTGGCTAAATAAACTTAACTCATTCCCATGATGTTAATCGACACACGCAGAAATACCTAGCTGCAGAAAATACTTTGAAGAAACCATACATCAGCCTAATATAAACTCAATCGTGACTTTGCATCTACCAAAAGTACAACTCAACTCAATTCAACTAGAAACCCAATCCATTTAGTCATGTTTAAGGCCTAATATTTGGCAAGCTAACTCAACCTCTAATCAATTTCCACCACTTTCAGAGAGATCATTTTAGGTCTGCCTCTTTAATTCTCTTACGTACATTCAACTCAATCCAATCCCGCTTTCATGCTATATTGTAAAATGACCAAAGCATCTCCACATTCCTTCACCAACTCTTCCTTGACAAGATTGAGCATGACCTCCAAATTTTATCGAATGGATTCATTTCTTATCAAGTCCTTTCTTGAATCATTTAACATTCTCATCTTAGTAACACCAATTACATAAACATGTTGCTTCACCACTGTCTAACACTCACTGCCATTATGCATAGCCGGCATAAACACAGTCTCGTCCAATTCATCAGTCTAACCTTTTTCCGTATAATGTAACTTAAGTGCAGTAACAGTCCATTAAATGATAACCCATCCACAAGTATCATTTTATCCATATTTACTTACTTCTGTGTATAATGCAACTTAAGTGCAATAACAGTCAATTAAATGATCAACCTTGCACATTGCAACTCTACATCAACCAATCTTACAAAATTCACAACTGAACTTTGAACTCTCCATCTTCTTTATGCTAGATCAACAAACAGAGACTTCCCTACAGTTGGTCTCGATGCTTTCATTTTCATACGTCCACCAAAAACATAATTTTATGCACTATAACAACAACTACCAGTCTTTTTCAATGAAGTAAACTTTCCATGCTCAATTTAAAAGCAATGCGGCATGTGTTTGAACAACACAATGGAAAGAGATGTTGAATATACAGAACTAAACTTACCACAATCATAACACTCTGATGGAATATTATTGGTGACAGAAAGACCCAAAAGATGTCATAAACAAATGCACAGCAAAGAAGTACTGTAGCAACCTGAGTCACCATAGAAATATCAGATAAGATATTATATATATATAAACATGAATGCATGACAAAATAAGAGCTGAGGTACCTTAATATTAGGTAATCGAGCCACCTGCAAGACAGTTATCATCAAGCAAATGCCCTGACAACAAGAAAGTCATTACTTATTGAAGAGCAGGAGAGTACAAATGATCTAGACAATTTACAAACAACTTCAACGGGTTATACATAGAATATATTGCATCAAACCACTAGTTCCTAAGCATTAAGCAATTGAACACATGATGGTAACAAGAAAACTCAAAAGCCAAAAGCCATGAAATATGGCGGCTTCCAGATTTATGGGTATGGTACCATCCACTTACAGTGATCCCAAAATGCAAACCACAACAGATTCTAGATCATCCCTGGTGAAGATGAAGAGTAAGATCTCAACTCCACATCATTATGGCTATATGATTGGGAAAGGAATATTTAAAACCATCACAGCGTAAGAACAGTCCTGAACAAAAAATTGTGCACATGCTTTATGCAATGAAATTTAATTGCATCAAATAAATAATCCAGAGGATAGACCAGATACATCAACCAGATATGCAGTTATAACTAGCATGAGATGACCTAATAGTCTTCCATGAGCTTGGTCAAACTTAAAAACTAAAGATATTTCCTCACAATATGACAATTGATCAATAAACTAGCCTTGTTTACAAGTATTGATAAATGAAACTTACAAGAATATCCTGTCCAGCCCATGAATACGATGCCTGTCTATTTGTAGCCCAGAAAATGGCAAATGCCACACAGCAGAATAATACAATAAGTGATAAAAGTGAAGTTTCTCCAAGAAGAGGTAAATTTAGCTTCTTCCGCCCACAGTTTTTGCATATTCTTTGCCAAATATAAGAAAAGTGAGTACCATGATGTAGAGTATAACATAAAATCCACAAGCTCACCTGTTCACAAATTAAGAAACGCAAGAAATTAAGTACCAGTATACCTTAAAATCACTGTTGTTATGCAATTGTGCATCCCCTGAGGAAAAAAGAAAACGCTTCAATAAGCATGATGCAGAATTAGTTGCTGCCTGTCAAAATTGTTTTTAAATTAAAAGAAAACAAATGTATAAATTATTTTTTATACAAAAAAAGGAGATTTATTAGAAGGAAAATAATACTCAAAAGGAGAATACATCATCCTATCAATAACAAAAGGTTATTATTAGAGCGGATCACCATAAAAGGTTTACAATTTTTATTATTAGTTGAGGAATAAGTACCACATGTATGCTTAGCAAATTCACACATTACAAAATTGAAGTTTTTGCATTGCATTGCTTAGATAAATTTGAAAAAAGATTTCTTAGAGCTATAAGAGATTGATGCCCCAATCGATTATGCCACTGAAGTAATTCTTGATTGACATCCTTCAAGATGATCACCCATCCATGTTTGAACTCACTTGTGTTTCTTGAACCAACAAAACCAGCTTCTAACAAATACAAACCATCTTCCACCAACCATAGTCAATCACCTTTTTCATCTTCAGGTTCTTGAAAACATAATAAGTAGAGTAGGTGACATTTTACACTCTAAATCTAAAGTTATTTACCAATAGATAAAAGGTTACGAGAGAACTTGGGAACATGAAGGACAAGTATATGATAAAGTAGGGGTACATTGGATTGAACCTTTATCAAAAATAGAGACTAGGGAACCATCAACTATACAAACTTTCTCTTTACCTAAGAAAAGATTATAAGATGAAAAAAGTTGAATACCGAGTCATGTGAACATTTGCTCTTGAATCTATCACCCAAAAATCAAAATCAGAAATGGTAGAAGAATTAAAAGTTATTATTCGTGTACCTGAATGTGCAAAGTTGGATGAAAAAAGAGGATCAAGCTTGGCCATTAGATGTCCAAGTGCCTGAACCTCTTTCTTGGACAGTTAATGGGTTTGATTGACTATCAAGAACTAAACTTGTAGTTATATTTGACACAGTGTTTGTGATCTAGGAAAACCTATTCTTTTCCCACCTCGTCTTCTTGAAGGACGCCCATATAACTACCAACAAGTGTTCCTAGTATGTTTGGTTCATCCACAATAACTACACTTCGATTGTTCTTTGTTAACTAACCTTGGTTAACTAAGAAATGTAAATCCCCCACAAATTTGCATTTCTCCAAATTTCCTTTTGCTGAACATGAGAATATATTTACCTCAATAAAGGGAAAGGCTCTATTCGCATAACTTGAAACTCTAATTTGGTCATATTCAATGTTTAGCCTTTAATGCATCACTTAAACAATTTGCCTGGAAATCCTAGTAGAAATCTCACTCCTAGCACAAACTAAGTTCCACAAAGTATTGGGCTACAAACATATCACTTTGTTTGGTTTCTTGAACCTTTTTTTGTAATTCATCAATAGTGAGTGCGTCCAGCTAGCAGCATTCAGATTTTTGATGCAGAATCTAATAAAAGATAGCAAGCAATCAAAGGTTGTATGGAGTTGATGAGCAAGGACATGAATAGAGATTTTTTTACTCGCATTGATCGAATAGTGAGGCACCACCTACTGGACTCTCTTTTCACTTGCGATGTACCCATATAGTCCACGTGACTTGATAAACAAAAGACAAGTTTGAAACCAAGCTAGATAATTATTTCCATGTAGTTTGATAGGATTGATTTGGAGCATACGATTCTCACTCGCAACTCTAAACCAGCTCCCACTACTATCACTGAAGAGGAGACTGGTTTTATTTGTTGAACTTTTCTCTATTATATTCACAGCACTACCAAGAACTACATATTTGATCACCACAAAATCCTAACTAGTCAATGACTAATAACCATTTTTATAAAATTGATAGCTCAAATGGAAAAAATCATTAATGAGACTTTAGGGCTTTTGTCCTTGGAGTAAGAGTATTTTTGAAGTATTGGTGATGTAGTGTTAGCATCAACATGTTGTCATTGATGATATCAGCAAAACAGTTGACTCCTTCAAAAAAAAACATTGATGTATGTTGTGCTCTAATACCAAGTTGTTTTCTAAGATTATTAAGAGATATATGAAGAAAGTTGCAAAGATGAGAGGAAAAAAGAAAGAAGAAAAAAATGTTTTGAAATGAAGTGACAATTCATGACATCTATCACTAACTTACATCAGATATATATAAGAAAAGAGTATAAAATTATTTTTGTACCCATGACTCCACAATTAGATAATGAACACTCCTAACAACATGTGCACTTAATGATTCAGAAATTATGATAAGAACTTTAATCAGTGTCCATTGCAATCTAACATGCATTGGCCATGAGTTAGCTGAGTGTCTAAAATCCCAAAAGAGCACAGATATGTATTCTATTGCAATCTAACATGCATTGCCATGAGTCAGCTGAGTGTCTAAAATCCCAAAAGAGCAAAGATATGGTATTCTATTGCAATCTAACATGCATTGGCCATGAGTCAGCTAAGTGTTTAAAATCCCAAAAGAGAAAAGATATGTATTTTTCAACACAAATGAAACATTATAAATGCGCCAAGAAAATGGAAAGAGCAATTGCACTTCTTCAAACCATGGGCAGAGAAGTGGAAGGATGACATGCAGGAATTAAACTGACCAAGCGCAGCTTCAGATCCACTCTATCATATCTTTATGTATGTTATTCTTTAAAAAATGGTACCATTCCCAAACAATAAGCTCAAAATTACAGTTTCATGAAATTTTCAGTCAAATTCATCAAATATAACAACTAAGCACCTGTTTCAAAGCTGTAATATTAGCAATTTGCCAATAAAGAAATTTGTACCTCAATACCACCAATGCAGAAGAGTACGATCAGCAGCCACACAAACCAGCTTGACATGAAGAAGTAAAGCAGCAACAAAAATGCAGATGCTGTTATCACAAAAACTACTGCACTCTTCACATCAATATCAAGGTAATCTTTCTCGGCAATGGATGCTGAGACATTGGAAGTTTCCTAGCCAATGAAAGGGGGGGATATTCAAATATTGCTCGACTAAGCATAATTAAGCAATAACAGAAGAATTTAAAAAAAATACAGGAAAAGGAATATCATGCATGCTTAGACATGTATATACATGCATGCATGAGTGTGCACGCATGTCAAGGACTTCAAGATCATAGCTAAAGGCAAGTAAATGTCCATGAGATTTTGCTTCAGGTGATGGAAATACCCATGTGTCATTCTCATTTCAATACACCTTTCTTTCAGTGGCATTCTACCCATAGGTTAATTTATAAGTATTTGAGGTGTTCAAGAATGTTTTGCAAAGCATAAAGTGGTACCAACACTATCAATTTCAATGGCTTAAAACACATTTAAGAAAGTATAGGGAATACCCCCTTCTTTAATCCTTTAACATTTTCTTAATCTCTACTTGATCCTTTCAACTTCAATTTAACCTAGTTAGTTATCTAAACTACATTAAAAAATATAAATTGCTCCACAATACCCCTCGGCATCCATACCAAATGACATGTCACTGATTAACGAATATTTGCTGAATATTGAACTTGATTAGGAGTTTTTAAATAATTCCAATACTGGAAAAAAAAGAGAATTAAAGTAGAAAGACTCGAATGAAAAGTGCAAGAAGTAAAAGGACT
The DNA here is from genome assembly GCA_032356905.1 of Salix exigua. Classification (NCBI taxonomy): domain Eukaryota; kingdom Viridiplantae; phylum Streptophyta; class Magnoliopsida; order Malpighiales; family Salicaceae; genus Salix; species Salix exigua. Next base: position 9,429,323 of record CM063601.1, read on the forward strand.
AAAATCTGACAATTTCTTTTCCCAATCTCTTGACTGGCAATAAAGCCAGACCAGGACTGTGGGAAACCATTTGCAGCGAAAGCCAGTTTACAGTGTGCAAAAATGAGTTAGGCAAGGAAAGAACATAGCTTACACCTGCAAAAGATTCAGTTCACCAGATGGGGATATGACAAATTTGGTTCTGCAGAAAAATAAGAATCAATAAAATAATTCTGGCTGGAAGTTTCTCTTTGCAGAAGTGACACAAACTACATGTGATTGGTAACTACAATAGGATTTTCTGTAGAGTTATTCCCATTTCATCCAGTTTTATCCATTCAACAATGGAGCAAATGAACTTCTATTTGTGGAAGCATCTCATATCTTTCTTGTTTTTGGATTCACCACGTCAAAGTATATTCATCAAAGTGTTGCCAAACAATGATCTTTTAATGGAAGCATATCCAACAAGCTTAAAAAAATATGAGAGGCACTTATTTCTTGAAAGTCCTTTCATTCAACAAATCCCGATTACTTGTTCCAAATAATGATCCATAAGCATTATACAGTTAACTTCAATAAGTAAACACCATCTTACTGCTTACTATCAAAATGTCCCATAAAAATAAGAAAAACCAAATTAATATGTATCAAGTAGCTTGACGGAAAAATATTTCAAAAAACTAGAAAGGTGAAGATTGATGGCAAATGTAGACTTCTAAAATATAATAGCAGATCCCCAATATGTTATTCACAACATGCATATTCATCCTGGGTGATAGAAGAATTCAAAATGAATTGATTTGTGTAGTCTGTAAAAAGAACATCTCGACGAGGGAATTTATGGAGTCCAAAATGTCTATCACGACCATTTATTCTCACCTAACAAACAAGGGCTTTCCAAGTCCCCCTAGTTACAGGACATTTACTTGCTTTAAGCTATTTTTGTAATTGTGTCAGTCCATCTGAAAACTCATCACATAGACAGAGAAAAGAAGAGCAAAGGGAATAAAGATGCCAAGAACTTGAGTGTAGACTTGAAGACAAAAATAAGAGTGCACGTTAACCTTTGGTGACAATTCATTGTACCGCTCCCCGGCCTCCTCAGGACCAGATATCTCAGACCAAAGTGAAGCACAGACAACTGTTCCAACAGCCATCATCCATAAGAATATCACCGACAAATCCACTGGAGGACGAATGGGTGCATAGAGCAGAAGGTCCACTGTATTATGAAAATCCATATAAGGAATTAGGAGTGGTACACATGTTATGTTTGTGTATAGTGAGGGTTTGAGTGAGGGAGAAGGGAGAAAGAGACTGTATGTTGTTTTTCAAATTTTGAAGGGCAGAGAACAGCAAAAACTAATGTGCTCTCATGCTTAATTCAATTAATTAACTATGCTTCTGTATAATCATTGACATTACATACAGAAAAATTAAACATTTAGCGGTACTGGTGCAAAGCCTATACATGTTCCATTTTTTCTAACTGGTTAGTGATCTTCACCCATCACCTCACTTTCCTATCCAACTCATACCTGCGTGGCAGCATAAATCATCCTGGTTTGTTTTGAAGGTCTCATAGTGTAAGACATTGCTAGATAAGCATACAAAATCATGACAAAACTGTAAGAACTCAATGGTCACCTTTCTGTCCATCCAAAATAGATCTGTTCAGAGATTCACCCCCTGACTTTGGAATCAGTACAGCAGGGATTGAAATATCTTGGGCAGAACTATCCTTTTCGCAACCCATCTCGGCAAGCTCTAAGAAAATAAATTCAAACACAAACAAAAATCCCAGTCAATTCAAAAGGAACGATAAATGACCAACTCCTCAACATTCCAACAATCTAAATAAACTGCAACCTTCATTGTCATTTATCACCAACAGAGCTGCTGCACCTCCGGACTGTGCAACTTTAGCCTTTGTTGTGAAGTCACAGTCACCGCGCACAGCAATGGCAACTGAGCCAGATAGCTTCAGAACAGAAAAATAGCCACACCATCCTTTATAATTCAGAAAATTTCACGGATGAAAACCAATGGAATTGTGACAACGCAAGTCAGAATTTCATTATTCAAAACCTTATGACACCAACAACAACATTTCCTATTCCCGGTTGAATGTACTAAGATAAGCAAAAGAGCAGCGGAAAAACCTTGCCTTGGAAGAAGAAGGCGAACAGCTATTTAACGGATTAGAGAAAACAGCCGTTAATCTGACACCATTTTTCTCCTCTTTTGGAAGAAGAGCTCCAAATCTTGCAGTTATTCCTGTCAAAGTTTCACCTCCGGCACCATTAACCCAGTTCTTAACCTTGACCTACAACATTTTAGTTCAAGAAACAAATTTCATAACCAAAACTGTCATTTGCAATTGTCAAATTTGAAATCGAATTCGGAAAGTGTGAGGAAACCAATAATGCTAGCGAACCAAATTGTAAGGATGATCACAGCCAGGGAATTTGGGGGAATCGCCGTCGTGAGAAGCTTCCTCAGCAAACGAGAGACTGGTCAGAAAGAAAATGCAAAAGACGATTGTGTGAAGAGAGCGACTTCTTCTTGAAGAAAACGCCATGGATGGCTATGAAAACTGAAAATGGAAACCCAGATTTGAAATGCAGAAAGATATTGAATCTGTTTTTTTTCTTGCTTGTGTTGAAGAGGAAAGAGAGGGTAATATTGGGGACTAATCGCATCCCACTTTGCGTGCACAAGGCAAAAGGCAATGGCGGGTAATTTTGTTATTTTTAGCGAACTTTTAAAACTGTTTTTAATGAAATGAATGGTGTGTACCTTAGATTCATGGGGGAGTTTGAAGCTATATTTTAAGAGCATTTTTTTAAAATAGATTTAGGAAAAAAAATAGGATTTTACATCATGTTATAGTATACAGAAATTTTTTTAAAAAAATAAAAATAATATTATTATTTTAATATATTTCTAAATAAAAAACTTTTAAAAAAATATATATACTCTCAAGCAAGTTCTTGTTCTCATTTAAAAGTTTGTTTAGCAATGTGGTTGTACCTGTATTTTATATTCAATGATTTAAATATAAAAAATAAATTTTAGAATCAAAATATAAATAACTATAAGAAGTAAATAAAAACAAAATATGACCCAAAAACACTTTTTGATCATAAATAGTAAATAATTAGTCTATTGTTCTAAGCTTTGTTGTCTTCAAAATTATATTTTTTTTAAATATAAAAAATAATTATTAAAAGTGTGAGATTTTTTCATAATGCTATAAAGTTGAGTAAAAGTGATAAATTTTCATTTTTTATTCCCATTCATAACCATATTTTTAAAAATATAAAAAAAATATTAAGAGTGTGAGATTTTCTTCATAATGTTATAAACCTGGGTAAAATGATAAATTTTATTATTTTTTATTTTGAATATTTGTCAAGCATGAGTTTCTAATAAAATTTAAATCGATATAAAGTTATTTATATAATAAGTTTAAACAAAACCTGGATGATTTTAAAAAAATGATGTTAAACAATAAAATTAAAAAAAAAAGACATAACATGAAAGAGATTATTGAGCCACAAATGTTTTTCATACCATTAATACGAGATATAAGATCTGAAATATTATATATGAAAAGGTTATAAAACTCAATTCTTAACAAATTTAACATTGAATAATGAATTATAATAATAATTATTTTCATTGTTAAATTATCAATATCATTATTATAGCTATTGTAAATAAGTAATATCTTTAATTATTATTGGTATTGTTATCGTTATTATTGTTGTTATCATTATCAATATAACTATTACAGTTTAATATCCTAATAATTAATACTCTAAACAATGAAAATCATAAAATTATTTCCAAGAATAAAATAAAAAACACAAAATCTATCACAAAAAGAGCAAGCAAAAATGAAAAGAAAATCATAAAATTTAAACAAATACGATTAGTATTAAAAAAACCATTTGATTTGAAGAACATAAATAAATCAAAAATAAAAAAAATAAGAACAAAGAGAAAAAAAAAGAAATGATAAGAAAAGGTATCAATTTGAAAAAGATCATCTATACAAATTAAAATTGAAAGACTAAACTGAAAACAAAAAAAAAAATATTAATAAAAGAGAAAAGGATGTAAGAGGATAGACACATAAATATGAACAAAAAATAGAGAATATTTTAGAAGGACTTAAACTATTAAAGGAATAAAATTAAAATTAAAAGAATAAAAATTGAAATAAAAATTAAAACATACGATCAATTTCAATTGCAAGACAAACAAAAAGAAATTAAAACTTCTATAGAAGAAATCATGACGAAATAAGAATTCAAAGACCAAAGACTAAAAGGTATAAAGCATAAACAAATAGGACATTATGTGTCGCACGTCCCCGCGCGGCGTCCCGGGAGGGATCCTGGCTCTCGCAATGTGGAGTTTTGATGAGGAGTCGCCACCTGGCTGTTGAGGGTCGCTAGGAGCACCCGATTTGTACTGGTCTGCTCAGAGATTCAAGGGTAAAGGACTGGTTGCGTATAGGGAAGGTATTAGCACCCCTAATACGCCTTACCTGAGGTAAGCTGCATTGCCTATTTAAATGTGATTTAAAATGTTTCAATAAATCAGTATTTATTCATAACAAATGTTACAACTGAAAAAAAAAGAAATTGATCACTGCTTAAAAATCCAATAAATTTTATTGATTATTATTCCCGCTAAATATTTTAGATAATAAACTTTTGAAATTTATTTATCCAAACACCGAAAAGTAAATAATAGGATACTATTCCCGTCGAATATTTTGGATAAGATTTATTTATCCAAACACCAAAAAGTGAATAATAACATACCATTTCTCCGAATATTTTGGGTTTAAAACTTTAAGATTTATTTATCCGAATATTAGCCGTGAATAATAAATTCCCAAAAAAGATTTTATATTTTTGAAATATTGGTTTTGGATTTTTACAAAGAAAACACATTCTTTATTTTATTTTCTTTTTTCCTTAACAAAACAACATAATATGGAACACATAAAACAACACACACCCACACAACCTTTTTTTTATTCCTTTTTCATCATATTTAAAAATAGAATACAACTCACACACATATTGCCTTTTTTTCATTCTTTTCTCATTACATTTCACAAATAATAATTAAACTACAATAAGTTTAAATAAAACACATAAACATAAGGGAAAATACACAAAAGGCCTTAGGGGGAAGATCTGGAACAGTGGCAGCAGGAGAAGGGCTGGTGGCGCGTCTGCCCACGCGCCGCCATCACTGGCGGCGCGTGGTCCCACGCGCCATCGCAGATGGAGCACTGGACAGGAGGGGGCTGGATCTGCCTCTTCTCTTCCTCTTCACGCCGGTGATGGCCTCAGGCGACCTGCAAATGCAAAGAACTACACACAAACAGAGGACAGGAATCAAAACTTGAATTTTTCAGATCTACGCTCGAAACCTCTTCTTCTTCCTCTACCGCTGCTGTTGCTTCGCCGGTAAAGGCATTCTCCGATGACCTGCAATCAACATAAAAACCACAGGCACAAACACAAACAAAAGGAAATCAGTTAGTTTTGTCCTTCTCGGGTATGTCCTTGGGTTCGTTCTTCTCCTTCAGATCGGACCATTCTTCTTCTCTTTCTCCTCGCCGGCAAGGACTTCCCCAAGGACCTGCAAACCAGACAAAATCCACAGACAAAGCACACAAAATCAAATTATTCTCCTGTAAATTTCGGATCTATCTTTCTCGGCGATTTGTTCTTCTTTCTCGGATCTGCTCGTCTTCCTCTTCGTGGTGGCCGGAGCTTAGGTTTGACAGAGCAAGAGGGTGCTGTGGGGTCCGAGGAGTGAGACAGGGGAGGTCGTTGTGGTGGCTGGTTCTGGTGCCCTGAGGTGGTGGTTAAGTTGACCCGACGTGTAGTGAGAGAGGAAGAAACTTCAGTTTTTTAGAGAGAGAGAGGGGGAAAACGAACAGCAGAGGAATAACAAGAGAGGAAGAAGAAAACAAACAGCCAATGAACTTTTAAGTTTTACGTGAAATCCTCTCCTGTTTCAGTTTTTTTTCTCGTCATTTTATTTTCTTTCCTTTGTTTCTTCGTCCCCTGTTCTTCTCGTGTTTTTAGAAGGGAGAGGCAGCACAAGAGAGAGAAGGGGAAAGGGAATCAGAGGCTGAGAGATGACGGGGACACTGAAGTTTTCAGGCGAGACCAAGGGTGGTCGACGGTGATGTTTTACTTGCACCAAGAGGGAGAGAGACAAGCCGGTTGCCTTGGTTTTGATCCGAGAGCGAGACAAGGGAAGCTCTGCTCGGGCCGAAGACGAGGGAAATTTTCAAAAATATCGAGACCCCCCTGGATTCTCCCCTCCCCCCGTGAAATCCCCTCCTTTTTCTTTAAGTAGTGACAGGTTACCAAAAAATGGGATGCTCGATGTATTTTCGAGACATGGGTTTCGGGTGGCTCCATCAAAATGGGTGAGTTGCTCAATGTCTTTGTCTTTTAATTCCAAAATCCCATGTGGATGGTGGAGAGTTTTGTCTTCAAAGTGGGGTTTTTCGGGTGGCTCAAGTTTTGTAGATTTTGTGTGCAAAGTACAATTTGGTCTCTCAATTTGTTACTCCTCTAATTGCACCCTTAATTGAACTTAAATTTATGATTTTGTGCAATTATGTCCTTGTGAAAAAAAATTCAAAGTTAACTTTAAATTTTGCGCACCTTTTTACTTTGGTCCTTGATTTTTATCTCATGCAATATAATTCCTCAACCAATCAGTAAAACTCTTAATTTGTTCAATTGGGTCCCCGATTTCGCTTAATTGGCTTGAAAAATTCAAATTGATCAACGAAAATTCAAATATCATCAATTGAGCCCGAATTAAATTTAAGCACTTGATTTCTTATTAACTAAACCTTTAATAAAATTAATTTGATCAATTTAAAGTATAACTAAGTCGTCAAGCTTAATTAAACCCTTCAATCGGACCTAAATTAATTCCTCGAATATAATTACGCTTTTATATTAACCAACGACTATATCAAATCGGTCCATAAAAATATAATTATATTTTATGACTTAATTTATACTGCGGATTTATCTCATAATAAATTACTTTAGCTTTGGATCCGCGTTTTTTCATTTCTGTGCACAAAAATGTACAATCGATTTTTTCAAAAATGTTCAAAATTTTAACTTGATCTTTTACCGACACCATCCCCCATTTTATTATTATTTTTTCTTATTTTCTGATAGTTTTGGGGCATGACCCAAAATTGGGTTACAACATTATGTATATTAGGTTCTAAGAGAAAAAGAAAGAAAAAACATAAACAATCTACAACCGATGAACGCTCCAACCATCATACATCGACATGTGCCACTCCACGGGAAAAGAACATGATAACGCATCCAATGAGATGATAGTTGGATATTTTTAGTCACCGCGATAAAATATCACGCACCGCTTGTATAATGCGAGACAACTCAAAATTGGTGACGTGTTTGGCACACACGTCAACAATTAATAAAAAATATATAAAGACCAAAATACACCCCAAACTCGTCATGGTCTCATTTTTCTGAGTGACCGACCCGACTATCATGGTCTCATTTTTATGAGTGACCGACCCGGATATCATGGTCTCATTTTTATGGGTGACCGACCCGACTAGCATTGTCTCATTTTTATGGGTGACCGACCCAAATATCATGGTCTCATTTTTATGGGTGACCGACCCGGCTAGCATGGTCTCATTTTTATGGGTGACCGACCCGAATATCATGGTCTCATTTTTCTGGGTGACCGACCCGGATATAATGGTCTCATTTTTCTGGGTGACCGACCCAGATATCATGGTCTCATTTCTATGGGTGACCGACCCGGATTAGTAAGGTCTCATTTTTCTGGGTGACCGACCCGGCTAGCATGGTCTCATTTTTATGGGTGACCGACCCGAGGTAGCATGGTCTCATTTTTATGGGTGACCGACCCGGCTAGCATGGTCTCATTTTTATGGGTGACCGACCCGGATATCATGGTCTCATTTTTATGGGTGACCGACCCGGATATCATGGTCTCATTTTTATGGGTGACCGACCCGGCTAAAAGATGATGATTATGGGGATGCAATGCATGATGATGCATGTATACTTACCTGAGAAATATAGATCCCCTTTCTCTGATGCTCCATTGTCGTAGGATGTCTTTGCCTAGTGTCCAAAGCTTGTTGTCATCAAGTCTCAAACACATTGCTTCTTCTGGCGTATCTGCGATGATCTCTGCTCTCAGTGCTTATAAAGTTTAACATTGCCCCAAGTGTGGTATTGTTTGATTCACCATGAAGGAGTGTAACCAACCATCCATCTTCTTGGATTATCTCAACAACAGCTCTCTGGTTTGCGTGTGTTTGCTAGCAATTATTGCAAAGCTTGCTAATGCTGACCTCATCTTCGGTGGTCGATTAGTTAATCAATTTTCTTCATCAATTGAATCATGTTTCTCTTGGAGTACGTCATCATCGACCTTCATGGAATTCTCAAGTCATCCATAAATGCATCCCAAACTCATCGGTGCATGCTCCATGCTATCATCAAGAAACTTCTCTTAACTTGTGAGAGGAGATGTAATGCTACTATCACCGACATTCATGCGATCAATCTCGCCTTGAGTTGATGCAACTGTTCCGGCCATGCAATCTGAAACTCTTCGTCATAGACTCAATTTCTTCTAAACAAATCCATTTTGTTTGTAAAGAAATATGATATTGTCATTAACGAGGTTTTTTTCTGTCTCTCGTATTTATGCGGTGAACTGAACCTTGAGTCGACTAGCTTCGCAACAATTATCTCATGATCAACCTTTACGGCTTGTATACTCACCAACATTTATCAAAATGCAACCATGCAACAAATCTTTGGAGACAAACAAATCTGCGAGTAAGATGATATTTCTGAAATCTGAAATTGCCCTTCAAATGCAATCTTATTCTCAATCACTGTCGAAGCTTACCACCCCATCACTCTCTATTAAGCCATGTTGCTCTGAGTTGAATCTGTTGGCGCTCATTGATGAATTTCACTAAATCAATCATTTGCTTATGCTTCTCTGCCCCCAAGCTGATGTGAAATTATTTGTATTCCTATCAAGAACCACATTCTGGCCTCTAACTGCTGAGCATTCCGATGATAGCCGAGAATAATAGGCTCAAAAAGTGTTTAAGGGTTTCACAGACCTAGGATCACCATCATCTAGTCATTAACTCCTTTGCTCTTGTTGTCTTAGTAGAAGAGACCACATCAAAATACGTTAATTACTTTAACATGATTTTTTATCAATCAACCAATGCTCTAAAAATCTCTACGACCATGTCATTCCTTTCATTGACAATTTCAAACTTAAAAGGGGATTCTAAAACTCGAACCATCATTTGTCATCTAATGTTATTTCATCTCTTGTTGTACTCAACATATAACAAAACAATTTTGCACAATCTTCCTTTGATGGACAACTTATCTTGCAGAAAAAATCTTATTAACATTTCTTCCCACATGGGGTTTGACCACAAATACCCACGGATACGGTATAATTCGATATTCTCTTTTTTTCATTTTTTCCTCTTCTTTTTTTTTTCTAACTTGTCCTTCCCATTGACTCTTGGTTTTTGTCATGTCCTATCTCAATTTGATTGTTCCCAATGTTGGTTTTTCATCGTTAAACATCCTCCCTTCTATTGATTATTAATGTTGTCACTGTATCCTCAAACTTCAAATCTCTTATTGTCCCTTACTGTACTTGCCCCCAATGTATTTGCCCCTAGTGTGAGTTTGCTTGATTTTCCATTTAGCGCAGAGTTCTATAATCATTCTTTCATTGAAGTTCTGAGCATTGTCAGTTATGATCTCTTCTGGTGGTCTGCATCGACATATCAAGCAAATTTCTTCAACACCCTTCTACGTTACATGAGCAAATGACCGAGCTTCTATCCATCTTGTGAAATAGTGAATAGTCACAAGAATAAACCCATGATCATTGCTGGCTTTTGGTTGATATACCCAATCACATCAATTCCCCTCATTTGCAAAAGGCCACAGAGATATCAAGTTAAACATAGGAGCCGAAGGGACATCCATCTTGTCATCATGGACTTAATATTTATGACACTTGCGAACATAGTCCATGCAATCAATCTCTAATGACTTCCAGAAATAACCATTTCTGTGCATTTTCCTATCCATCATATGCCTATTAGCATGGGTGGAGCGAATTCCTTCGTGGATTTCTCGTAACACGTTTCTGGCTTCAACTCCATCTAAGCATCTTCTCAAGGTTTTTTTTCTTTTTTTCTTTTGGATGCCCCCAGGGGATAAGCTCGATTTGGATGAAGTTCTTGATATCGTAGTACCAATGATTTCCATCTATTTCTTTTTCAACTGAGCAGCAATGAGTTGGTTTAATCTTCTCATATCAATGTGTACCGACATCATTGCTCTCCTTGCTTTTGAGGCTATCTTCAAACTGAGGATGTAGAACTCTCTAAATTCTTCGGGCTTCTCTTACCTTCAATAGATTTCTTTGTTCCCTAGAGTCAAGTTTCTTCTCATTTCTTGCTCTTCCCTTGCTTTCATCACCGGTAATAGATTCCACTGGAATTGCAGTCTTGACATCCCTTTTTCTGGAAGATCATGTTCCTCTGGCTTTTCTTTTGCTACTTTGGATATAAAAATCCTTACTGTCTCCGGCAATGGTACTATGGAATCAGGTCACCTAACGAATTGAGTCTTGACATCCCTTACGCTCGCTTTGTCTGCCTAGTTTGCCACTTATAGAATTTTCAGCATACCTAGACAGTCCTGAATGACTATTAATACTTTCTCTTTTGCAAGCATCCCTAGGAGCTGTTTTAAACAAGGATTCATATGGCAGTTTTGCTAAGATGACCAATTTTCTCTCTTTAGGATCCTTCACTAGAGTTACCCCGTTCTGGTTTGTCTGCAAGGTCCTCGCATTACGCAATATCCAAGGCGAGAGTTTGACTCTTGCTAGGGAAACATTCATCCATCTTTCATCAGCGACGAACCCAATACTGTTGGAGCTCAATCCATTCATAGATGAACTTGAATCAACTAATAGTGGAAAGTATCAATATATCATCCTCTCGATCCTATTTTTGAAAAATCGTTCCAGCTCCACTACAGTTTCAACCTCATGTTCATTATAAAAACGATGCACCAGATTTCTTACCGTAAAGCTCCTGGCCGTCCATAATGTCATAGAAGGAATAAAGGTCACGACCCCAATCTCATGAAGTGATACTGATTTGTTCTCTGTTCATCAACTTGCTACCATAAAAGTGTAAGGAGGGAAACTGGCTGATTGAAATATCAAATTTGTGTAAAACACATCTCCAGACAGTGCTATTATTGAATCGGTTCGGCTTATTAATGATATGACCAGGTTCGCACCATAATTTGAGATTATCCTGTGTTGCTGAAATCTTTAATTACTCGGTTTGCTTGGTAACGGATATGGAGTCGCAAACCCACCGTGCTCAATCAACTTGAAGTCGATTCAATGCTTAGCGTGAATCAGGTTTCGATGACTATGTAGAATGCCTCCATGATCAAAAATATGTTCGTCCCATTGTCTATTGCCGCTGTAACATCTCGACCTAGGCTAATCTCCTTACATTGCTTAAGCAGATCCATGTTGTAGCGCTCAGACCCAGTTAAGCTAAAGGTTTCAGCATCCTCCCCGGCCTAAAAAAATGGAATGATATCCATTCCCACCAGATTACTGCAGTGAATTCGCTCAAAGATCTTGGTTATCCCTTTTTTCACACCCGGTAGCTTTGGACCCTTGGCGGTCCAATCACGAGAACTTCCACTCCCATTCTCAACACCAACCAAAACAGTTGTATCATGCCCCTCACTCTTGTACCTCATGGCAGCATCAATCACATATAGTTTCTCTCCAGCTGAAATATTAATGTTTAGGCCTAACTTCTCCGAAATGTGAATGTCATCATTTCATCATTACACGGCAACTGCCATAAGAATTGAAGTCTATTCTATCAACTCCACTCCACGAGGTATCTGGTAGCATGACTGTCCTTGTGTATGCTGTCAGCGATCAGTTGTGCTATCCCCGAAGTTTGAGCAAGCAGTAAGCATCTTTCACACCATGTGGTCCTGGCGGTGATATAGTCATGCTTTTGAAATATGGTGGATCATGTATGTATGTTGATTTGGAATCTCAGGTGTACAGATTGCCTGAAGGAACAGGTAATCGATTCCACATGGGATTTCTCTTGGTGATTGCTTGATTATAGCCTTAAACATATCAGGCGGAAACACTTGAAGGAACAACTTGAGCAACTTCATCATTAGATGGCCAAATATCACTGAAAAATATCTACGTTCCATCTTTTCCACACCAATTGACTCTGTTTCAAAATCAATACCCACCGTTCCAGCAAGTGCATAAGCTAACACAAGTGGTGGAGAAATAAGATAATTAGCCCTTGTTAGAGTATGGCCTCGACCCTCAAAATTTCTATTCCCATAAAACATAACAGAAACCACTACATCATTTTCAGTGATAGCTGATGCCCCTGCTTCGTCCATATCTCCAAAACTCTTGATGCAGGTGGTGCCTCTATAACCAACAGCATAAAACCCTAGTTGATTCAGATACTTCTGCAAGCCACTCTTTTCTAAATATTTGGTTATAAACCCCAAAACCTGGAGCAGGACTTGTCTTAATTCATGGTTTCTCCTTCAATTCTAGTGCACAACCTTTCTTTGCAACTAAAGCAACTCCAAACATGACACTAGGGTTTGAGGTATTTGTGCAACAATATCACCATGTCTGAGTTGGGCTGGAGACCCACGAGAACTGAATTCCACAACCTTGCCTCAAGATTCTTTAGGTATAGCGAATCCCTTAAATCCAACCCTGTTGTCAATCAGCTTTCATTTCTCTCAAAGTATCTTGATCATGTGACCTTTTAGGTCCTGATATACAAGGTTCCACATCATCAAGATTCAATGCTAGCCAAAAAGAGTACACTTTGCTCACTGTAGTCCACCAACATCTTGTTTGCTCTTATATAACATTTCATCAACTCTGCCTTTTAGTTTCAGATATTGCAGTGTGACATGATCCACAAGAAAGAAAACCCATGGTAGCATAATACTCAGGAGACATGTTGGCAATAGTAGCACGATCTGCTAGTGACAATTCACTCAAGCTCTATTTAAGGAGGGGCAACGATTTGCTAGTGACCTTCAAATCTTTCTTTGTTTCTTTGGAACTCAAGCTCCATATTAGTCTACACTGCATTTCCTGATCAACCTGAACTGAATGATCAATAACAAGATCAACTGAAACTGATGGGTTGATCTTATTAGAATCACCTCCCAGATTATTCATCGCACCTCGCATGCGGGCAAGGTCAACAACACTAGTAATATCTTGACGAAAGACTCTAGCAGGCTTGAATGGAATTTCCACTAATTTAGGATCAAATTTCTCCCAATCCATAATCTTCTCAACATCATTACTCTCAACCTTGAAACTCATCGCAGTTTCTAATTGTCGGTTCCAAAATAATCTTAATTGAATATGGCAGTCTATCAATTCTGGGGTCATTGAGAGCAGGCAAGCTATAGTACTTGCCATATTCGCCACTAGTCAAAAATGCCTTAGCGAGATAATGGGATGATACGTATACCAATCACTATCGTCTAAGCTCTCAGCAAAAAGTTGGGGTTTACCAATCTAAGCTCTCAACAAAGATAATGGGATGGTACGTATACCAATCACTATCATCCTGATGGTAGGTTCTAGTTCCTTTACGTGAGACATGGGGTAGGCTTACTATTTGGGCTCTAAAGAGGGTCTCTCGCTGTCCCAGTGATCACCTTCGTGAAGGCAATATGGGGTCTTAGCAGATAATGGGATGGTACGTATACCAATCACTATCATCTAAGCTCTCAGCAAAGAGTTGGGGTTTACACAAACTTAAACCTTGACTCAAGTCATAGGTAAGCTGCTAGTCCCCCACGTAACTTAAGGTTTAGTGTGTGCTCTCAAAATAAATAAAAAGTGATGCATGACGAGGCATATTATGATGACAGGATGAAAAGATGCATGCTAAAGCTTTTAAACAAATAAATAATTCATGGCAACATGAGAATAGATGAATAAATAAACACACAAATAATTAGCATATCATAAACAAACAAAATTATCAAGCTTAGTCCAATGTCCCTAGTGGAGTCGCCATTCTGTCGCACATCCCCGCGCGGCGTCCCGGGAGGGATCCTGGCTCTCGCAATGTGGAGTTTTGATGAGGAGTCGCCACCTTGCTGTTGAGGGTCGCTAGGAACACCCGATTTGTACTGGTCTGCTCAGAGATTCAAGGGTAAGGGACTGGTTGCGTATAGGGAAGGTATTAGCACCCCTAATACGCCTTACCTGAGGTAAGCTGCATTGCCTATTTAAATGTGATTTAAAATGTTTCAATAAATCAGTATTTATTCATAAAAAATGTTACAACTGAAAAAAAAGAAATTGATCACTGCTTAAAAATCCAATAAATTTTATTGATTATTATTCCCGCTAAATATTTTAGATAATAAACTTTTGAAATTTATTTATCCAAACACCGAAAAGTAAATAATAGGATACTATTCCCGTCGAATATTTTGGATAAGATTTATTTATCCAAACACCGAAAAATGAATAATAACATACCATTTCTCCGAATATTTTGGGTTTAAAACTTTAAGATTTATTTATCCGAATATTAGCCGTGAATAATAAATTCCCAAAAAAGATTTTATATTTTTGAAATATTGGTTTTGGATTTTTACAAAGAAAACACATTCTTTATTTTATTTTCTTTTTTCCTTAACAAAACAACATAATATGGAACACATAAAACAACACACACCCACACAACCTTTTTTTATTCCTTTTTCATCATATTTAAAAATAGAATACAACTCACACACATATTGCCTTTTTTTCATTCTTTTCTCATTACATTTCACAAATAATAATTAAACTACAATAAGTTTAAATAAAACACATAAACATAAGGGAAAATACACAAAAGGCCTTAGGGGGAAGATCTGGAACAGTGGCAGCAGGAGAAGGGCTGGTGGCGCGTCTGCCCACGCGCCGCCATCACTGGCGGCGCGTGGTCCCACGCGCCACCGCAGATGGAGCACTGGACAGGAGGGGGCTGGATCTGCCTCTTCTCTTCCTCTTCCCGCCGGTGATGGCCTCAGGCGACCTGCAAACGCAAAGAAATACACACAAACAGAGGACAGGAATCAAAACTTGAATTTTTTCAGATCTGCGCTCGAAACCTCTTCTTCTTCCTCTACCGCTGCTGCTGCTTCGCCGGTAAAGGCATTCTCCGATGACCGGCAATCAACACAAAAACCACAGGCACAAACACAAACAAAAGGAAATCAGTTAGTTTTGTCCTTCTCGGGTATGTCGTTGGGTTCGTTTTTCTCCTTCAGATCGGACCATTCTTCTTCTCTTTCTCCTCGCCGGCAAGGACTTCCCCAAGGACCTGCAAACCAGACAAAATCCACAGACAAAGAACACAAAATCAAATTATTCTCTTCTGGAAATTTCGGATCTATCTTTCTCGGCGATCGATCTATCCTGCTCGGTGATTGGTTCTTCTTCTCGGATCTGCTCGTCTTCCTTCGTGGTGGCCGGAGCTCATGTTTGACAGAGCAAGAGGGTGCTGTGGGGTCCGAGGAGTGAGACAGGGGAGGTCGTTGTGGTGGCTGGTTCTGGTGCCCTGAGGTGGTGGTTAAGTTGACCCGACGTGTAGTGAGAGGAAGAAATTTCGGTTTTTTAGAGAGAGAGAGGGGGAAAACGAACAGCAGAGGAACAACAAGAGAGGAAGAAGAAAACAAATAGCCAATGAACTTTTAAGTCTTACGTGAAATCCTCTCCTGTTTCAGTTTTTTTTTTTCACGTCATTTTATTTTCTTTCCTTTGTTTCTTCGTCCCCTGTTCTTCTCGTGTTTTTTAGAAGAGGGAGAGGCAGCGCCGAGAGAGAGAAGGGGAAAGGGAACCAGAGGCTGAGAGATGACGGGGACACTGAAGTTTTCAGGCGGGACCAAGGGTGGTCGACGGTGATGTTTTCCTTGCACCGAGAGGGAGAGAGACAAGCCGGTTGCCTTGGTTTTGATCCGAGAGCGAGACAAGGGAAGCTCTGCTCGGGCCGAAGACGAGGGAAATTTTCAAAAATATCGAGACCCCCCTGGATTCTCCCCTCCCCCCGTGAAATCCCCTCCTTTTTCTTTAAGTAGTGACAGGTTACCAAAAAATGGGATGCTCGATGTATTTTCGAGACATGGGTTTCGGGTGGCTCCATCAAAATGGGTGAGTTGCTCAATGTCTTTGTCTTTTAATTCCAAAATCCCATGTGGATGGTGGAGAGTTTTGTCTTCAAAGTGGGGTTTTTCGGGTGGCTCAAGTTTTGTAGATTTTGTGTGCAAAGTACAATTTGGTCTCTCAATTTGTTACTCCTCTAATTGCACCCTTAATTGAACTTAAATTTATGATTTTGTGCAATTATGTCCTTGTGAAAAAAAATTCAAAGTTAACTTTAAATTTTGCGCACCTTTTTACTTTGGTCCTTGATTTTTATCTGTGCAATATAATTCCTCAACCGACCGTAAAACTCTTAATTTGTTCAATTGGGTCCCCGATTTCGCTTAATTGGCTTGAAAAAATTCAAATTGATCAACGAAAATTCAAATATCATCAATTGAGCCCGAATTAAATTTAAGCACTTGATTTCTTATTAACTAAACCTTTAATAAAATTAATTTGATCAATTTAAAGTATAACTAAGTCGTCAAGCTTAATTAAACCCTTCAACTGGACCTAAATTAATTCCTGAATATAATTACATTTTTATATTAACCAACGACTATATCAAATCGGTCCATAAAAATATAATTATATTTTATGACTTAATTTATACGCGGATTTATCTCATAATAAATTACTTTAGCTTTGGATCCGCGTTTTTTCATTTCTGGGCACAAAAATGTACAATCGATTTTTTCAAAAATGTTCAAAATTTTAACTTGATCTTTTACCGACACCATCCCCCATTTTATTATTATTTTTTTCTTATTTTCTGATAGTTTTGGGGCATGACCCAAAATTGGGTTACAACATTATGTATATTAGGTTCTAAGAGAAAAAAGAAAGAAAAAAACATAAACAATCTACAACCGGTAACGCTCCAACCATCATACATCGACATGTGCCACTCCACGGGGAAAAGAACATGATAACGCATCCAATGAGATGATAGTTGGATATTTTTAGTCACCGCATAAAATATCACGCACCGCTTGTATAATGCAGACAACTCAAAATTGGTGACGTGTTTGGCACACACGTCAACAATTAATAAAAAAATATATAAAGACCAAAATACACCCCAAACTCGTTCTGATAACAGAAAAAATGCATATGCAAATATCAAAATACTCGAAGGTCAACTCTTTGTTTTTTTGTTTTTTCCAACGGTAAATTAGTGCTTTTACTATTCATAAAATTGGAAAAACCAAAAATACCCTTTTTAGGTATTTAATTGTACATAAAAATACCTAGAGTAACCTTGTGAAAAATACATTTTTTAGGGGAAAAACTTATATTCAATTGTTAAAAAAATAGAAAAGACACATACATCCTTAAACAATTATTTAATAACAAAATATGGCAAGAAAAGAAACCTAAAATACCCCCAAACCAAAGAATTATATTTTATTAATCAAAGGGCATAAAAAAAATTATATTGTAGCAATCTATATTGAATTGTGTTTATATCTAAAGTAATTTATCGACATGTTTAGTTTTTTTTTTTTAATATTTTGGGTGAACTCAAAGATAATGATGTGATTTGATAGTATATCTTATGTATCCATTTAAAATGTTTGTTGTTTTTCTTATATATAAATCTTGTCTTGTTCATTTTTTCTTCTTTAAGTGTTGCAAAACAATTGATTAGTGACTCGTTGGTTTTGTTAGTCATTAAATGGAAGAGCTAAACAACACTATACAATATAGTAATTCAAACTTGAAAATGAAATTTCAAGAATATAGTTAAATAAAATTTATTTAAGTTGAACATATATGGCTTATCAATATCCTTATTTGCACTACATCGCAGGTCAATTATTTTTATTTAAATTTTAAATTTTAGTTTGTGTTTATGATCATTTGAAAAATATATTTTTTTCTTTTGTTTGTTTTTTTGTTTTTTTTATTAATTTTTATTTTATTTTCACGTCAAATGATTTCTTTTAGCTAATAATTTTTATTTTTATTCTTTTTTTTCCTCTTTTGTTAAAGTTTTTAAGCTTTTTTATTCTTTTAATGAATTTATTTTCCTATTATTCACACAATAATAATAATAATTTAAGTTTTTTTTCTTGCTTCCTCTTTATTAATGTTTTCGAGTTTTTTTCTCCTCAGAATAATTTAATTTTTTTTTATTGTTTTATCAATAATAATAATGATATTTTTAGATGTTAAGCTTTTGATATTACTGTTGTTATAATACGATATGTTGATGTATTTCAATATATCAAACTTTATATGTATAAATATTTTGAACCAACAAAATTTATTAATTATTTCAATTCCAATAATTATAAAAAATATTTGTTTCGCCCACAAGATACTAGTATAGTCTAAAACCAAACGTGAATGCCAAATTCAACGACTTATAGAGAATCAGTCATGACTAAAACCAAACGTGAATGTCATACATACATACTGCAATTCAATGTAATGTCATGAATTAAAATCCATAGAACGTGAAGCTCTCAACTTGATTAATTTATCCTATAAAACAAAATAGATATAAAAAAATAAAAAAAATTACAGCAATTAAAAACTCTACCCAGCTCTGCTTGGATGTTGCTGCATCAACAAAGGATCTGGGTACGAAATGTACATCAAAGAAAATAGAAATCTAAAATAATCTTTGAAATTGTTTTTGAAAGAATTTTTTATTTATAAATACACCAAAATAATTTTTTTTATTTTTTAAAAATTATTTTTAACATCAAAATAATTTAAAACAAAAAAATTAAAATAAAAAATAATTTTTTTACTAAAAAAAACCTTTATAAAAGAACTCCCAAACATTACAAGCCCACCAAGAACACAAGTCCCCCAGTGCACAAGTTTTCTTGCGAGAAGCGAAAACTACATTTTTTTTAGATTTTTTTCTTTTCTTTAAATTATTTTTTATATATAATTTCACTAATATAAAAAAATAAAAGAAATTCAACACATTTCAAACTCTTATTACAATGTGAGAAACGCGCAAACTAACAGCCCATAACGGCTTCATTAAAAAAAGAAAAAAAAAAGACAACGCCGCCAAACGAGAAACACCCTTTACTAGACAACCAGCCCACAGACCAGATCACCGCACCCAGATTTCTCGTACAAAATCGAAGTGTCGATAACTTAACAGTAATAATAAGGCAAATAAAAGAGTTGTTTGTAATAAATAAATAAGAAGCCTTAGCCTTGGCTCAGTTGACGGAAGGAGAGGGAAAGGTAGAGTCTGATCAGTCGCTTCTTTCTTTGTCGGCGATCTCTGTGGAGGTAGATGAGAGGCAATGGCCGCTTCCATGAAAAACGTGTTCGGACTCGTAACGTTTGTCACTGCTGGAATGATCATAGGTATCATTTATCTAATCTACGATCTTATTTATTACCAAGTATCTCGTTTTTTTTTTAAAAAATAAAAAATTCTTCATCAATTATCTGTGTATTATAAAGGTCTGAGGAGATTGATGATTCTTGTTGTTAATTGCAGTGGCATTCTTTCAGTTAGCATTTATACAAAAGCTGGAAAATTCCCACGGTAATTATCTCCTTTTTTTTGTTGATTGAATATCACATCATCATAAAGTATATGGAGTGTGGCTGGAAATGCAAAAGGCATTCAATTTGGTGTTTTTTCAATCCAAACGGACTTGCATTAGACATCTATTAGTGGACAAATCAATGCCTCTACTTGTTGTTTTGCAATTTTGATTTCTGCGTGGAAAAATCAAGCAGAGTGACAGTGATTCTGCAAATTAGTGGGCTATGGAGAAATGTCTTGCAATGTATTTGAAGTTAGTTTTTTTTGTTGTTCTTTTTATGCATGGAGATGGCTTAAGAACCAGACTAACATTTTGATGTATTTTCTCGTGATTCATCGTATCCTTTATAGTCATCATTTAGAATACAGATAGAAATGCCACAATGGTAGTTTGCATGGCTAGGTCTTGCTTTATTTCAGTATATAGAGGCTGCACTTGTGTTCATGGCTATAATCATCTTGTTCTTTATCTGATATTGTCTGATAAGCATCTAAAACTTATGGTTTCTATTTTTATTTTCAGGGATTTCTCATTGGGAAAATGACAAAGAAGTGGACAGTTTACGTATTGGCTATGTATGTTTGTTGTTATCTGGCCTTCGATTGCCTTAAACATTCGATGAAAAAGTCAATGGACTCGATATATCTCGTTAGGAGATGCAGAAAAAGAAAGAAAGCATACACGAAAAAAAAAAACTTTTTAATATAGTTGTGATGAATTGGAAACATGCTAGATGGTGTTTGGTGGCATCTGATAAATTGCATGTACTTGATAGTGCGACAAAATCATGTTCTGTTCTTTATTTTTTTTGTTTGTCTGCTGTCCTTCTCTTAAACAAAATTATTTTCAACATTGAATTCGATAGCTTATTGCCACAAACTGCTAGGTCTTTTGCTCTCTCTGTCTGACTTTTTTCCCTTCCAACCAAGGAAAACTACTATAATTGTGTTTTGTTTTTAATTTCATATCAGTTCAACCTGCCATTGTTTGTCGTTTTGATCTGCAGTTTACTATACGCATATTTATGACAACTTTCCTTTTGATAAGTAGCATGTTGATTTTTTTTTTTGGAAATTCACTCTGAGTGGTCAAGTTTAAATTATGTCTGTTTCTACTGATGTAGGTCAAACCTCAAATTGTTAGCTCGTCACCACGAATTACTGTATTACACAATTTTTTGAGCACAGAGGTATGCCTATATCCTAACTTGTGATTGCATTGATTTTTTCTTGATTGTTATGAAGCTGTCGGGTTCTGAATTGAACTCAGCCAATTAAGATCCCCTGTAATGCCTCACTTTTCTCAACTGACAATTCATTTCCCTTTCAATTTCCGTGTTGATTTTTGTTAATCGGTGTATTATCGTGGTTTAAGAACATAATTATGATATGAGAGGGGAAGATAACCTCGTAGTTTATACTAAATGTGATAAGGAAGAGTAGTCTATGTTCATAGTTGCTAATTACCTTGGCTTTAGTTAATCATTCCCTCTGTATCATTTTTGGCAGGCCTTACTGATGCGGGACAATAAATAATAAGAATTAAAGTAAGAAAAGAAAGAAGCTTTAGAAAAAGAAAGAGGCTAAAGAAGAGAGGAAAGGGAATTGAAGATTTGCGAAGTCTGCAATATTTTCATTAATTATCAAAAACTGCCTCTCAAAATGACAAAGGAACATATAAATAGTAAACCCTAAAGTATCTCTATATTGGGATCAGCCCATCAAATCAAATTGTTTAACATAAGTAATATCAAATAAATAAAGTAACAATGCGATGGGTCCAAATGGGCTAAATAGCAATGCGATAGGCCCAAATGAGCTAAATAAATAAGATAACAATGAGATAGACCCTAATGGGCTTAATCTACCAACCAAAACATGACAGACTGGGTCATCCTACATCGTCTTTGCCTATATACTAGTGTAGTTTGCGGTGTGGATCCAGTGTCCCAACCACTTACCCATCTATCAATGTCCCGAACTTGCTTTTTTTGAACTTTTTGAATAAGATTCATTAGTAATTTGTGCTGTGATTGTTACTATTATCTTCTTTTCTTTCTGAGATTAACCTTTGTTTTTAGAAAGCTGCTTAACTGTTCTCAGATGCTCTAAAAATAGCATATGATGAATTTGCCTCATGATAACTGTACTGCCATTGCAGGAATGTGACTTTCTTAGAGCCATAGCTAAACCTCGGCTTCAAACTTCTACTGTAGTGGATGTTAAAACAGGGAAGGTACACTTCACTACTTTAATAGACCATGTAATGGTTTATCATTTCTGCTGCTCTTTGCTTATATTTTTTCAATAAACTTTGGCTCGTCAGGTTTCCTCATCTATGATAAAGGCTTGTTCTTTCTGTTAGTTTTGATGTTATTATTTCATTTTCGAGACCCAAGTTTAATCATTCTGAAGCTGTAGAAAATTTATCTTTTTAGTATTACTTGCAACTTCCGTAGAAACAAAAGTTTCCTTGCAACTTGTTCAATGTATGTTACATATGTTTTTTGGATTGCTGCATGCCTTTCTGTTTTCTAGATTGCGATGTCTTCAACTTAGGTGTTTTACCAACTCTTTTTATGAGCTCGATGCTTCTTCACCACCCAACACTAGTAAAATCCAGTTAGCCGGGCTACAAAAATAAGTTTTCTGTGTAAGCACTTCACAATATTTTAACAGAAAACATCAGGTTTCATACAGAAGTGGCTCATCTATTATGAAAAAAATGTACAATTTGATGCACTCCAATCCGTCAACAGAAATGGACTGGGGGACAGCTGAGAATTCTCAGAAACCTTTGGGACCCAATTGAGACATTGTTTGGAGACTCAATCAAGATCCCTTATGTAGTTTGTGGACTTGTTTGATATTTAACCTATTTTTTAAAATGGATATGATGGGGAGACTTAATTATAAATTCAGTATCCCTCTGAAGTCTGAACAACCTTTTTTCTTTCCAATTTTTTTGACTCATTTATTTTCAAAAGACAATTTGAACATGTTGCGTCTGTATTTTCAGGGAATAGAAAGTAAGGTAAGGACAAGCACTGGAATGTTTCTGAGTTCTGAAGAGAAAAAGTATCCAATGGTACAGGTTAGTTTGCTGTCAAACTTATTTCTCATCACCTTCATTCTTCTCTGAGATAATCTAGAAGCTTCAAAACGCTTTTTAATTCTTTCAATATTGCTTGCATGGATGCATGCATGGAGCAGCTTCTACCCTGTTTGAGAACAAGAAGCTGCGTCACGTTTCTTGCATAACTTTATTTTTTGTTTATCTAAACAAAAATTATTTTTTAGTTTTAAATCATGTAGATCATGCAAATTTCCTCATCAGCATAATTTTGGATTAATTTCTTATTCAATATATAATGAAAAAAAGGGAGCAAAATCTTTAACTTGGTATGCATAATCCAACTTTTATCTTTTGTCATCCACCATCAGGTAATTGAAAAAAGGATTTCAGTCTATTCTCAAGTTCCTGTTGAAAATGGAGAACTCATCCAAGTTTTGAGGTGCAGATCTGGCTCATTTACTAGCAATTACTTGGTCATAAAATTGCAAGACTAATGTTTTTAGTATCAAGACTAACATCTGCTGTAGCACAGGTATGAAAAAAATCAGTATTACAAACTTCATCATGACTACTTTTCTGATACTGTGAGTCAAATATCTTCCCCCCTTTTAGTGTCAACTTATATCTCATTACATATACTGTTATCGTATCAGATTTCCTTAATTTCAGCTGTCTCACAATATTAAAATCACTCTCTCAACATTTTTGATAGTTTAACTTAAAGAGTGGTGGTCAGCGAATAGCAACAATGCTGATGTACTTAAGTGACACTGTTGAGGGGGGAGAAACATATTTCCCAATGGTAAGTATTGTCAAGTCTGATGTTCTATTTTACTTTTATCATCTCAGAAATATGAACTAAAGTTTCGTGTTAAAAAAATATGTTGTATATGGGCATATGAAGAATTCATCAATGTCAAAGGATTGCTTCCATTCAATCTGTCTTCCCTTAAGGATCTGAGTAAGATGGTTGTGTTCTTTCACGGTATTTTGGCAAGGAATTTCTCTTTGCAAACTGCTATACTCCTTCAGTAGCTTTCTCCACCGTTTTCATTCAGAATCCCTTCAGTACCCTTCTCCCCTGTTCTCATTCAGTCCCCTTTATCTTTTCTAACCTCATCTTGTTCCAATTACAAAAGTTCTTGAGGAGGCTTTTGCTAGGAATGAGTTAGTTGGAAAATTTTGAGGCCTTATTTACAGTCAACAAGTAGAAAAGTCTTTTGATTTCGGAAAGTTTGGTTCAATACCAGGAAATCTTTATGGATTGTTGGTTGCCTAGCAGATGCCTAGGTTCCCAGGCCATACTTTTGGACCACAGAATGTAAAACTTAACACAGACAATAATTTTAGGCCATGGAATTATAACTTAAACCTGGATTTACATGTTTACATCATATGAACAATTCATCTCTATATCACTTGCAAATTATTTCTTTATGTGTTAAGAACATGTTTTTGGATATTTCAAATCAGTCATTATTGCTAGCAAGGGATGAATTTATCAAATGATTGCAGTTTCATGGGGCATTTAATACTGTCTAGAGGGATGCAAATTATTTCTTTATGTGTTAAGAACATGTTTTTGGATATTTCAAATCAGTCATTATTGCTAGCAAGGGATGAATTTATCAAATGATTGCAGTTTCATGGGGCATTTAATACTGTCTAGAGGGAAATTTGCTAGCATGAAAGCACAAGGGATTAATCAATGAAGTTGGGGTAATTCCATAATGGATTTTTAATGAAATTTCATTCATTCAATATTTCACAGTACAGAATAGGAATAAGACTTGGCCTATTTCCATGCACTTGACTTTGTTGTGAAGCCCCCACCACCGCACACATAAGAGTTGGGATTAGGCTCCCCAGACTGGGAATAATTGTCTAGAATATTATCATATGGAATGAACCGCTGCATTTTCATATTTAGATCCAAGCAGGTTTTCACATTTTGGCTCTATCATCTCCCCAATTGAGTTGGTTCCTGTGTGATCTTTGTTGGTTTCATGTGACCTCCATTAGGTGGCATGCATATTGAATAACTTGTCAAGATATTCTACTACATTCAGCAATTCACAATTTGATATTTCATCCTAACAGGCACAGCTGTTTCGACCATGAAGACTAATGAAATTACTGTTCTTATTGTGATTGTTTGATTTCTTGTGCTTCTGACTGAAAATACATGTTTAAAGTTGTACCTTAACATGAAAGTCTTATGTCTAATTTCTTTATCATTACAAATGTTGTTTTCTACCCATTCTTTATTTGTAATGAAACAAGTATAACTCAGTATTGCATGGATGTTTGCACCTATGAGTGATTGCAGGCTGGTTCAGGTAACTGTAGCTGCGGTGGAAAAGTTGTGGAAGGGTTGTCTGTAAAACCATTCAAAGGAGATGCAGTGCTTTTCTGGAGCATGGTCTGTTTCTAAATCCTACCAGTTCAAATTACACACTTGCAGAATCCTCTACTGTGTGTACGCGTTTTTGAAAAAAAATGATTTTTTTTTACTATTTTAAATTAAAAAAAATAGTGTGTTTTAGATCATTTTGATGTGCTGATGTCAAAAATAATATTTTTTTTAAAAAAAAAAAACGTTTTAATACAATTCTGAATGAAAAACATTTTTAAAAATAACTTCATCCACACTTCCAAACAGGCATTATGTTTGTAATGAGGGTTTTGAACTTCAGAATGGCTTGGAATTCTGCTTAAGTTGTGCTACTGGTGATAGGAAGTCCTGCTTAGCTTTCTTTTGTCGCATTTCTAGAGGGGTTTCAGTTAAGACATGCAAGCTGGATCCAAATTTGGAAAAGCTCATCCTGAAAGCCTAAAGAACCTATCTGCCCTGCAATTTCTGGAACATATTCAGTCAATCCCTCCCTGTTAATCCTGTTTAAGAGGGAGACTGGAGTTGGTTTTCAGGGGTGGGGGCTCCTCTTATCTTTTGAGAATTCATTATATAAAAACGTTTGTGATAAAAATGTTATCTTTTATTTAGATACTCATATCCCAGAACAAGAGTTGAGTTTTACTTTAGATACAATGATTAGATGCAGGGGAAGGTTAACTGATGTTTTGATAAATACAGAGCCGGTCTGATGCTAGCTTCTTGTTCTTGCTTCTTTCAGGGACTAGATGGACAGTCGGATCCTAAGAGCTTACATTCAGCATGTGAGGTTGTGTCCGGGGAGAAGTGGTCAGCTACAAAATGGATGAGGCAAAGAGCTATTTCCTGATTTTATAGCAAACCCTAGCCTGGATATATTGAAAAAATGCCTCTTTTTTTACATGCATACAAAGGATTAGTGAATGTGAATTAATCTAAAGATGGAAGCAATAATTAGATGGAATTGGGAAGTTATTTTAGTTTCTAAATTCCCTATCAAATAAAAAGAGCTTGCGCTTTTTCTCTCTTCTTTTTTCCTGTTACAAAAGAGAGTTTCGAATATGATCAGATCACTTTTTTTTTATTTACGTAAGTGTCCGGATCTGCTTGTATACACTCGACTAATCCTTTAGTCCTTCCATGAAATTAATGACCATTTAACATTTTATATTAGCAATTACATTACTCAAATCGAATCTGAGAGAGCAAATTTTTTAGTTTCAAATTCTTACGGTGACTCACCTACAAGATGGTTATCAGGGTGAGAAGGAACATGGATTTTGGCACTCTCTTTTTCCCTGCACATTTCTTTTCAACCAGATTTCATCACAGGAAGTATCGTGTTTCACTGTCGAGGATGGGGCAAGCTATAAGTTATTATCAAATGAAGACTTAACGTCTCCAAAAAAACATCAATGAAACCTGTTGCTGCATCAACCCTGACCCAGTTTTGTAATCTTTGTTCTTGGGGTTCTCCTGCGACATAAATCGGAAAATCTATTAAAAATTGTAAATCGTAGGAGCAAAACTTCAAAACATAGCTTAATGGAGAGTATTTGGTACAATATCTCTTGTAGTGGCAGAACTAAAGAGTTTTTATGATTCATTGGTTGACGGTGACGGTGACGGTGACGGTGATGGAGAAACAAGTTTAAACAGTGAGATGAGATAGGTGAGTCTTTCAGGGAGAACAAGTGAGGTGAAAAAGAAAGAACGAATGGTACGATAATGATCAATATTGCCAATGATTAGTTGTATATATCTGCCCGTCAAGGAAATACAGGAATACATCACCTGCGTGTACATGATCCACGCCTATAATTCTTTTTCTTAAAACTTTGATAGTATAAGAACTATACAAAAATTATTTGATAATAAATAATATTGGGACTACTTGGGTGATATTTTTTGAAGTTTTCCCAAATGTTTTTGTACAATTACGAGGAGCTTATTCAATTAAAATAAATATAGAGGACGGAGTGGACCTATTTACTGTAGTACGAGGACATTGACTGATTTTGGGTTTGAAAGCCAAACTAGAAAACCTAGTACTATAAATAAGTGCTTATGTTGAGCCGCAGTTTTTGTAAGCAGAGAAGCAAAATAAAGAAATGGGAAGCGGGAAACCAGAACGACACTCACAGACAAAGAAGAGGAAGGGGTTATCTATCAAAAACCCTAGTAAAAAAATCAACCTCAAGAAGGAAAAGGGTATGAACAAGAAGACTGAACTATCCAAAAACAAAGAAAACCAGAACAAGAGCGAGACTTCTACTCCAGCTTCAGCTTCCCAACAGCTTAGTTTTTTCATAAACGAGTTTCAATCTGCCAATGGGGTTCAGCTTTCATCCATTGAGCTTGAATCAATTAATGGTATTTTATTCTTTTCTTTTCGTTTTTTTTAATGTTTGTGTTTGTTTGGAGCCTGATACATTGATGATGCAGAGACCTGTTTTGTTGAGTTATCTCAAGAATTTGGGCACGATGTAATGGCCTTAGGGAACCACATGAAGACGGCTTTTGGCCCTTCATGGAAACATGTTCTTTGTGAGGGGAAGTTGATGGAAGGCAATGTTGATCCAGGGAGTCCTGCTGTTCTTATTATTTCTACATCTGCCTTGAGATCTCTAGAACTTCTAAGGTCCATTTTTTTTCCTGCTCTCGCTAATTAGATATGATTTACTTTGGACATTTATTTTTTGAAAGTCTAAAGTATTAACAAGTTCAAATTTTCTTCCTCTAGAGGTGTGCGCTCATTGACAAAAGAATGTCATGCCGCGAAGCTATTCTCCAAGCATATGAAGGTCGAGGAACAGGTTATCTCTTGTTCTTTTTCAAGCTATTTATTTTTGAATGGATTTATTATGTAGGTTCCCCTTTAAAAATATTCCTCTGGCTGATATTTTTTTTATAAGAATTGTTAATGCTTTATGATTTTTGATTTGCAAAGTAAATATCTATTTCGGTTTACATACTGGTTATGGTGTTTCTGAAGGTCTCAGTCATTTTCTTGGTGTTCATCATATCCATGGATTTCTTGACTCTTTGTTCTCGAGCAGTGACAGTGGTCTGGTTATTACTGACCGAAAGTGTCTAATTCTGTTAATACTATATTTGAAGAATATCCACTTCTGATTTGTTATATGGGGCTTCTCGTAATTATAGGATTATGCCATTTTACTAATACACACGAGCTGTAAGTTTCATGCATGAAGTATTTGATGGAGAAGAAAAGTGAAAATACTGTCTTACCGCCTTTCCTCTTCGATTCCTGCAATTTTTACTTTTAAACATATCTAGTTATTTTTTGCTATTATTATATATTCTCTACGTTGTAAAGTTGGGAAATGATGAAAGTCACAACAGATTATTAACGGGGCTATCAATACTGAATACATCATTTGCATATCAGTCTGATCTGAAAATCACACTGATCATGACTATTTTTCTACTTTTTTAAGCTCATTGGGATTTCAACTTGTTTTGGTTCCAATCTAATATAATTACCACCAGTAAGTCCTCAATCTCTGTTGTGAGATGGCTTGGTTTGTCATTTTTTCCCTTTATCATATGTTCAATTTTGTTGTGAAGTTGGGAAACAATAAAGTTACAGCAGATTGTTAAAGGAGCTACCAATGCTGAATACATCATTTGCACCAGTCTGCTCTGGAGATAACACTGATCATGAATATTTTTCTACTTTATATTTTATTTTCTTTTTTTAGCTTTAACCTACTTTTAATGACCTCCAATGAGTCATTGCCTGTAGTGAGATGCCTAGGATTGTGATTTCTGTTTTTTTTCTTTCCTTTTTTGAAGGGTTTGAATGTGATGCCTAAACAGAATATCCGAGGCTTTCAGCACTGCTGATATTTTGCACGTCAGTCTGAGCCAAAATGAATATGCTCTAATTTATTTAATTTTCACAACTGGTCTCAGTCTAACCTGAGATGAAGTATTTTATGCACTGATTTATTTATTTTAACAGATGAACTCGATAATCTTCTTGTTGATTCATGTTTTAGCGCCTCTATTTTCTATCATCATTCTCTTAGATTTTTGTCCCTGTTTTGAATTTTTGAAGTCCAGTCTCATCCAAAAATCTCACTTGTGAGAATTTATATCTTTGTTTTGTTTTGTTATCTAACTTTACTTTGTCCATTGGCAATAAGTTAATGGTAAGATTGCATGATGTGTGTTTATTTGCATGTTCGGGTATGATGACAAAACAAATTGTCAGAGGCTTCAGCACTGCTGAATAGTTAATTTGCACGTCAGTCTGATCCGAATAAAATCTACCTGGTTCTTATTTGCTGTCTATCTCCTATGTGCTGGCGTCAGTCTAATCTGAGATGATGTATTTTATGCACTGATTTATTTATTTTAACAGCTGGACTCGTTAATCTTGTTGTCGATTCATGCTTTAGCGCCTCTCTTTTCTATCATCATTCTCTTGGATTTTTGTCCCTGTTTTGAATTTTTGAAGTCCAGTCTCATCCAAAAATCTCACTGATGAGAATTTATATCTTTGTTTTGTTTTGTTTTCTAACTTTACTTTGTCCATTAGCAATAAGTTAATGGTAAGATTGCATGATATGTGTTTATTTGCATGTTCGGGTATGATGACAACAAATTGTCAGAGGCTTCAGCACTGCTGAATAGTTAATTTGCACGTCAGTCTGATCCGAATAAAATCTACCTGGTTCTTATTTGCTGTCTATCTCCTATGTGCTGACGTCAGTCTAATCTGAGATGATGTATTTTATGCACTGATTTATTTATTTTAACAGCTGGACTCATTAATCGTGTTGTCGATTCATGCTTTAGCGCCTCTCTTTTCTATCATCATTCTCTTGGATTTTTGTCCCTGTTTTCAATTTTTGAAGTCCAGTGCCGTCCGAAAATCTCACTGATGAGAATTTTTATCTTTGTTTTGTGTTTTAACTTTACTTATGTCCATCAGCAATAAGTCTATGGTAAGATTGCATGATGTGTTTATTTGAAGTTCGGGTATGATGACTAAACAAATTGTCAGAGGCTTCAGCACTGCTGAATAGTTAATTTGCACGTCAGTCTGATCCGAATAAAATCTACCTGGTTCTTATTTGCTGTCTATCTCCTATGTGCTGGTGTCAGTCTAATCTGAGATGAAGTATTTTATGCACTGATTTATTTAATTTAACAGCTGAACTCGTTAGACTTGTTGTATTCATGCTTTAGCGCCTCACTTTTCTATCATCATTCTCTTGGATTTTTGTCCCTGTTTTCAATTTTGAAGTCCAGTCTCATCCAAAAATCTCAATGGTGAGAATTTTTATATTTGTTTTGTGTTTTAACTTTACTTTTGTCCATCAGCAATAAGTCTATGGTAAGATTGCATGATGTGTGTTTATTTGAAGTTCGGGTATGATGACTAAACAAATTGTCAGAGGCTTCAGCACTGCTGAATAGTTATTTTGCACGTCAGTCTGATCCGAATAAAATCTATCTGGTTCTTATTTGTTGTCTATCTCCTATGTGCTCTATTTTTTGAGCAACTGGTTCACTGAAAGTTTTTGTTGTCTGAATGGCTTTTCGGAATCTGGTTCTTTTTTACCATTCTGTCAATTTTATTAGTCCAGAATCCATGGTGTGATGCTTGAGATGCAAACAGACTTTGAAAGTATTTACACCTATTTGACCTCAAAATGTGCCCCTAGATATTGTTTTGTTCCCTATATGTTTAATTATGGTTTTGAATTTTCCCCCATCATTTTAACAATTTATGTGATATTTGATAAGTCCATTTTTTGTGAGGTGACTGCTTTTTTTTTTCTGTTCTTTTTTTTAAATTTTTGGGAGATGATGAGAAAGTTAATCAGAGGCACCAGCTCTGCTGAAATTCTATCTTGCACGTCAGTCTGATCCTAGAACATAGTTCTCTTTTTTAAAAAAACATAAAATACCATTCTTAAACTGAAAGACAGAATTTACCCTCTGGTCATTCAAATAAGTGATAACTGGATGTGGATAGCTGTCGTTTTCTTATAGACACATTACAAAATTAGTGGTCAATTTTATTTTCTTATTTTTTTCTGACTTCCTGTTCTTCAACAATGGCATTTTTCTTTTCATATATTGTTCAGTAAATCTTCATTCTGCTCCACTTCTTGATGCAAACTTGAATAAACTCAATAAAATTGGACAAAAATTATCTTTTAAATTATGATTCTTTTGGATGGCTCCTACAGTTATGACATAAAGTGAGTTCTCTTGCGCTAGTTTTAGACCAGAGTTTTTGTTTCATAACATGTTTAGCCACAGCAATATAGAAAACCAACCAGGCTGTTCCCTTTGAACTTCTGATGCTTTAGCATCAGGCATGACTATCTAAGGGATAACTGAGGAAAGGAATATATCCTAGAACCATGGACATGGAAAAGGTGATACTGAGATACCGTTGAAGAGATTTACTTTCTGAGGTTCAAATGAGTGGTTAATTAATGGAAAATGTTTTATTCATCGCCTAGGACGGGGTACCATATCAACAAATCAAAGATTTTCCAATCTTATAAACTGAGATGAAAGCACTCCTATCTATGTTCTGGCGTTCAAGAAAATACTCTATTATCTTTTCAGAGAAGTTTTTGTAATCTGCTCAGAGAAGAAATTGCTTACTTGCATTCACTATGACATACATTATTAAAATTTGTGCTTGCATTCCATATTGTAGGTCTCACATATTATCTCTGCTTTAGCTATCTGTGATTTTTTTAATAACATTTATTTTCATTCTTAATCTTATATGGTCAATGCAGGTAGACATGCTGAAGAACCGTGTAAATTTTGCTAGTGGCACTCCAAGCAGGTGAGTCATCAATGTATTATGTTAAAGTAGTGATGTAATAAGAATCATACAGGTTGTCTGTTAAAAAAAGATGCTATCGACAGAATGTTTCGGCCAAATTCACCGCATACCTTGTTGTTTCATGCCATAATATTTTAAAGGGTGGTGTTTGTTTTTCTTTTTTCTCTGGCTTTAACTGAAACCAAATGTCTTCTGTTGCTAACTACATTTCCATATTTTGAACGGAATTAACCATGCACTTGAAGTGGGATGAACAATCTGAGATGAATAGTAGTGAAATTGACACCGAGAGAAGCGAAAACAACACTCTATTTTATGTTCTCCTTTACAGACAGGCTATATGAAACCGGTAAAAACCACAGGAATGAGGAAGGACCATCATAGTCAATATCTGCTGCAAAAATGCTAACAAATGTCTCTTACCGTGACTTTCTTAAGTTGCCGGTCCTCTCCGAGCAGGATTATCTATCCTAGTAGCTCTTAGGAGACTTGTTTGTTCAGTATGACTTATTCTACTCTGAAATAGATTTTAAGCTTCCATTAACAACTAGGTTTTTTCTATTATGAAAGCAATGTCTGTTATCTTTTGAATTTCTTTTTGCTCATTTCTAGATTCATCATGTCAGTACGTGTATTAGCTTTCAAATTTAATTGATGGAAATGATTTCCTAATAATGCATTCATCTTTACTATTTCAAGGGTAAAGAAGTTGATCGACATCGAGGCATTGGGGCTTTCACGGCTAAAAATGATTGTACTTGACATGCACACAGATGTTAAGGGTTATTCATTGTTCACCCTTCCACAAGTCAGGTATAATCTGTTTGTGATTCTCTTTATATTGTTTGAGGTAATTTTATTTCCAACAATTTGTCTTGTTAACGTAGCCAACTGCTAACCCTCCCCCTCTATTCTCCTTTTTTATTCATTTTATTTGGAAGAGATGAGTTCTGGGACTTGTACAAAGATTTCTTCCATCAACGACTACTGGAAGGCCATCTACGCATCTGTCTATTTGGTCCTACACCAAACGCAGGTAGCAAGGAGTTCACGGGTAAAAAGAAGAGTTCCTGATGAACAAGTAACAGAACCCTAAATTTTGATGTGTATTATTTTAAACGTCCATGAAATTTTATATCAGCTTTATCTTCTCAGAGTAGAGTAGTCAACTTCAAATTCTCATCACTCTGAGACATCACTGTACATTATGTCCAAGGTGGTCTGTGACAAGATTCAAAGCCATTTTCATGGTTTCTAGTTTTAAAATCTGATATATATAACCTTCCAAAGTGATAAATGATAATTCATGGACTCCTCACCTTGTTTTCGGGGGAATTAATTGAGCTTAATTATCAGATGGG
This sequence comes from Salix exigua, assembly GCA_032356905.1. Classification (NCBI taxonomy): domain Eukaryota; kingdom Viridiplantae; phylum Streptophyta; class Magnoliopsida; order Malpighiales; family Salicaceae; genus Salix; species Salix exigua. Next base: position 9,462,914 of record CM063601.1, read on the forward strand.
AAAGAGCTTCTTGGCGTGGACCATCTTTGCCAGGTAAAAAGGTTCAGAACATGTATCTTGGGATCCCTAACAATCTTAACTGATGTTTTGTAGTTGGATTTCACATCAGTTCAGTGCTGTCTAGAAATAATGAAAGAGCAGAAAGTACATATATAGCAATGTCTGGATTGCCATAATGATTATATGTTTGACTTTTATGGATTCTGTGGTCAATATCAAAGGTTGCTTGCCTCCACACCTTATAAATGACTTGGTGTTTTGTACTTTTTGATGGTGGCTTTGTAGGAAGTTGTCATTATAGTTGTAAATAACTTAGATTGTCAATATAAACATTGATTCTTATTTTTCTATTCCAACATTGATCGTTTCGGTTTCAGAATGTTTTGATGTGTTGTTTCGGGTTGTATGGTTTATATATATATATATATATATATATATATATATATAAAACAAGTATAATTAAAATTTAAGATAAATAAATTTTAAATTATACAATATAAATATAAAGTCAAACAAACAATCTCAAAATATAAAAAAATCAAGTTAATCAAATATAGAAGATTTAAAGAATAACTGATGTTTCGAATTTCAATGAGTTAATCAAAGATAAAATGTTGTTTATCTGGTTTTCAACGAATTAACATTATGGCCAAATAGAATGGATGTCACAGCAATGGATAAAAAGCAAACATTCATCTAGGGATCTATAAAAAGCAATTTCGATTAAAAAAAAGAGATTTTTTTCCTCTTAAAATAATGTAGAAGTATTTATGCAATAATTGTTTTTCAAAGTGTTAAAATAACATTTTTTAAAAAACAATTACTGTTTATATCCACATTAAAATGACTCAAAACACAAAAGAAATCAATATTTCTAGACTTCCTAAATGACCTTAATATGTTTTAATGGTGAAAATGGAGCTTAATAAGAGTTTATTCATGTTGCTACATGAAATTCTAGACGAACAATTGTTCATACACGAAAAGGCTTTTTAATTTATGTTAAAGAGTATTCTTTGTGTCATGAAACTACCTTATGCTATTATTTTTAAATATGATACCTTAAATATTATTTTCAATTATGAATTTATTTCAATAATGTCTGAATAATTATGCTAGTATTTTGAAATATTATTAGAATCCTTATCAACAATTGACTTCAATTTGAGATATCTTTCAAAAATCCTATTCATGATCCGAGCTCTCATTTTACAAGGATTTATTTGGAGGGGAAATCTAACTATCCATGATTCGAGCTATTATTTGACATCAACGTTGGTGTTTGAGAAAAGTTCAAACACCATCATCAACAGCTAATGGTTGGTGGTCAGCATGCTCTTCAATTTTTAAATATTTTGAGCAATTTTGCTGCATAAATTCATGATGTATGATGAGAAAGAGAAAGAAGAAATGATGTGACAAATCACATTTGATGACAATTATTGGATTTATGAGTTAATTAATGCTCTAGTAATTATCATTGTATCATCAAAGGTGATTAAATTCACATCCCATGATTCGAAAACCTTTCTCCATGATAAATGTCATATTAAAAGTAAATAAATTCCTAGCATTGCCCCTCTAATTTTGAGGGACCGCAAGAATAATTAATAATTATTTCTATATTTTTATAATATTCAAACTCCTATTTTATAAATAATCTATAGCTTCCATGGACATATCTAAGAGATGAAGATTATAAGTAGACTGATATGATTTTGAGTATTTTTGTTGGATGATAATATCTTTAGGGATGATAAGTTAATTTGAACTAGAATTTCTTATAACTGATAAATAATAGGTAGGGTATGAATATTATCAAACTAGATCTGAAACCCACCTGAACCTAATGAGCTACTCCGGCCACATTCCATGAAGCCAACTGATGTCCTCGCACATGAAGCAGCCATGCAAATTCGGCTGCTCCTCATGAGCTACTCCAGACACATTCTAGATCATGCAAGGGTCTCCTAGAATGTTCAGGCCATGTGTTTAAAGGCTCCTAGTGGGTCGTTGCAGCTTGTGGATCTCGCACATTCCATGAAGCCAGCGATGTCTGCGCATGAAGTAGCCATGCAATTCGCTCCTCATGAGCTATTCGACACATTCGGATCATGTGGGCCTCCAGAATGTTCGGCCATGTGTTTAAAGGCTCGAGTGCTGGCTTGCAGCCTGTGGTGGATCAAAGACTCCTGATGGGCCTCGTTTCTCTCTGCTAGCTTTGTGGGCTTGATCGCAAGGCCTTCCAGCTTTAGACTTTTCTCTGTGTTTTTTTAGTCCTCTATGTTGGGGTTGTCTGCGCGCAATCCCGAGTGAGTTGTAAGACCTCAAGCCATGTTTTGGTTTGTTTTCTTGCGCAGACGTTAAGCCTTTGTGTTTGGGCCGAGGGTCTTGTTGGGTTTGTTTTCATTTGGTTCTTGAGCGGTAAGCCGCTGACCTGTTTTGTAAGCCCGAGCCCCTGGGTCGGTGCTCTAAGGCCCCTGTACATTCCCCTTTTTTAATCTACTTTGAATTTTATTCAAAAAAAAAAACTAAAATATATATTTAATATGGTTGAAATATACATACCTTGATAATGATAGAAAACATATATATATATATATATATATATATATATATTTATAATAATGCTTGCTATTTTATTATTTAATATAAATACATGCGAGCGCATATATATTAAGTATTTTTTATTGATTAATGCATAATAGTAGATAATAAATATTTATTGGGTACTCAAAAACGATAAATATTTATATATTAAAATTATTTAAAAATATAGAGAAAAAAATAAACCTTTTCAAAACTATAAAGTAAACAGGCTCTGACTTCAAATTATTTAAAACAAGCTCCGATGAAGAAAGCGTGGAATTATATATATATATATATGCCACACTTGGGCAGGGCACCACGTGGCTTAGCTGTCTGCTGACCAGAGGACCATAGGGGTCCCATGCTGATATGTTTTTATAGATAAAAGCTAATGGTGATAATTAGTTGAAGAGATGAGAGATGTCAAGGTTCCTTGGCAAGCGCAATGCTTAGCTATGATTGATGTCATAACGAAAATGGATTAAGTTAATATTTGACTTTCAAAAATATTTATATAAAAAAATATTTTATTTTATGCTTTAAGTTCAAAATTTTTTGTTGATTTTAATTATTTTTATATGATGATATCACAAATTCATTTTAAAAATTATTTTGATATATTTCTTAACAAAAATAATTTTAAAAAATAATTTTTATCATAGTCCTGTAAATCACTTCTACATTAACAATTTATTATGTACCTCTTTGCTTTTGTTTTTGTTTTTTTTAATTTTTCTGAATATAATATTGATGGTTCATTTGTTTTAGTTTATTGCTGCTAAAAAAATTACATTACAGTTCATGTGTTGCCATTGCTGATAATTTAGAACTTGAAATGACATGTCAAACACTTCAGAACTAAAATATTATGTTTTATTGAAACAAAGACATGATAATCGAAACAGAATTGAGAATGCCGAGGATAATACAGGTCACCGAATAGTGACTGTTTGGAAGAGCGGTACAACCATCGTTTTGTCAAATTTCAATTATTTTTTTACATTTTAAATGAAATATTTTTAATATGTTTAGATCATTTTAATGTGCTGATATCAAAAATAATTTTTAAATAATAATAAAAAATATTATTTTAATATATTTCAGCATGATAAGCATTTTAAAAAGTTACCGCAACCGCACTCCACTCATAGTTTGGTGCAACGTGGTTACGAACGTGCCACATGGCCGGCTTGGAACTAGGAAATCACAGCGTCCCATGCTGATATTCTTATAAAAATCAACGGTCACAGTTAGTCAAATAAACGGGGGAAGTCAAGGTTCCTTGTCAGGCGCCATGCTTAGGTATGGTAGATGTCATTTGGATGTGGTTAAATCCGACGAGGATTCTCCAATAAAAGGATGGCGCCGCACATGGATTCCAACCACAAGATCCAAAAATAGAGCTCTCATGGTTTGAGGATTCAAAATCAAGACACAAGACAAGTAACCAACCATGAGAAAACAGCTGGCATGAGTCATCCACCATCATCCCTTTTTCCTTTTTCCCTTTTCCTTTTTCCTTTTTCTGGTTAGGAAAAAGAAGATTCCATTAAGAAAATCATCGTAAATATCTAATATATTTTATCTGTAATTAGGTGTACGGATCAGAATCTGGTGAACAGCCATCTATCTAATCTAATGTCTGTCAAACCCCTTTCGATCAATGAAAAATCAATGGGATATATGCCTTCTTCTATTATTGATTAAGTATTTAAGCTATTATTATCATGTTTTTATCAAAGGTTTTTCTTGCTTCAAGGACGTGTATGGCAAACACCATTTCCCCCCCTTTTTTTAGCTCCTTTTAATTTATTTTGGAAAATTTATATTTTACCAAACAAAGAATAAGAGAGTATAAAATATTTGTTTTCATATGGCCAAAAATTCTAAATTTATTTTAGCATCCTTTCAAAAAATAAAATATATATTTACATGTTTTTTTTAAAAAATATATTGCAAGGATTTTACAAGTTTTTTAGATTCTTAAGAATTTTATCCTATATTAAAAATATTTTTTCTTAGAAAGTAAACATTCTTTACTTTTAATAGAAGTATAAATATCATAAAAGAGACTAATATCCGAAATATTATTAGGGATAATATTGTTATTATTCACTTTAATATAAGGATAAAAAACTCCTTATTGCTCATCTTCTTATAGTTAAAACAAGAATCGCTCATCATATCATCACAAACTTGTCATGATAAATAAATAAAATAAAACAAATATCATTAACTCATAACAATAATACAATAAATAACAATACAATTTACTTTTGGTAAGACGTAAAAGAGGGTTTAATACTTTTTTTTACACAATAAGTCTTTAACCTTCTAAATCTCTGATAAGATCAATACACTGAGGTTTTCCAGTGACCCTGAACTAGACAACTAGGTGATGACTCCATCAATCTCATGACATCGTGCTGAGACATGCATTGAGATCTATAATTATTAGGTCAATACTAATACATGTCTTTGTATGAATACTACTTGTTTTAGTTTCCACTCTTTATTCGTCTCGATATAAAATTGTTAACTTTAAGATCAAAATAAAATTCCTTAGTCAAATTGCATGTATTGTGTGCTCTATACCATGTAATGAATTATGCTTCCATAGTAGATGAAGTGACAATAATTTTTTTTCTTCCAGACTCTATATAAACAACATTTTTTGTAGTCCTAACGAATAGCTAATCACTTCAAGTGATCATATATATAATTTTTGGTTTCTTGCAAGTACATGATGATTTTTTTAGCAATTTCTGAATGGTCCACTCTTAATTTACTTTATAACCTTCTCATCATTTCTATTGCAAAAACCAAGTAAGGTCTTATACAGACTTTTTTTTACATACATTGTCAAATATAGAAATATAGAGAATGTTACTCATCTCATTACTTTCCAGAGTATTTTATGGGCATTGGTTATGATTGAATTTGTTCTTTTTAATAATGGGTGCAACTGAAAGTGCACAATTTGACATCACAAAAACATATAAGATGACTCATATATATGTTTTCATCTGATTTCTATTTATTAATGTTGTTTTTATATCCATTTAATATAGCTCTAAATCAAAATAAGATATTAGTGTCATTATTATTCTATGTGAATCCTTCTTTAAAACAAGAGAAAGTATTTTATGCTGTTTTTTTAGTATAAACCTTAGCTAGACGTCTAGTTTTATATAGCTCGATATTAGTATAAGCAATTCTTTTGGTTTTATAAACCCACCTATAACAATGGCTTTATATCCTTTTTGGTAATTTGATGAGATTACAAACCTTATTTTTATAGAGAAACTCCATTTATTCCTTTATGACAATGTAACCTAAAACAATGTCTTCTCTATTCATAGCTTATGAAAATAAATTTGGATCATCTTTAAATCCAATATTAAATTCAAATTCTTGAATTTATAAAACATAGTAATTAAAAATTATTGGTCTTCGTATTCTTGAAGTTCTTTTTAATTCAATTTTCCTATATGAGTTAAGTTCATAAAGAACTAATTGCTCTTAAATTTGTTTTTGTTCAAAATTATATCATATTTTCTTAAACAATACCTTTTTTTTTTTTTTTATCTTTAGACAACTTAGTTGAGTCTTGTGCTCTCCTAAATTTTTTTTTTCTAGAAAAATCATTCCTGCTAATATTAAGATCCTTAAGGAATTAATTTTTTTTTGCCTCCACAGTTCTTGTACTGTGAGAAGGACAATAAAACCTATATCCTTTAGAGTTCAATACATAACTTATAAAATATAAACTAATAATTTTTAGATCCAATTTCTTTAGTTGAGGATTAAAAATCCTTACCTTAGTAAAATAATCTAATACGTGTGTATGATTTAAATTGAGTTTTCATCTATTTTATAATTCAATAGGTATTTTATACATAGCTCTGGATTAAACCTTATTTAAAACATATACACTTGTTTCTAGTGCTTTACTCTATAAGAATAATGATAGATTAGAAATACTAATCATGATCCTTACCGTATCCATAAATGTATGATTCCTTGCGTTGTGCCAAACATTATATATTATGCAATAATATCCTTTTCTTCAAGGAGCCATGCAAATAAACTTGGTATTTATCCTTTTTTGTGTACCTACAATAATATTTTTCATCTTTGTATGACCTACAATAATCAAGTGAGATATTGTTAGCATTGAATTTAAACATTTAGAGTGATTTCACAACTCATAATTAGTTTTTTTTCGAGCATTAATTGATTCCACGAGGATGACGGGTTTATTTATACACAAGGCCAAATTCAAATCCACATACCCCAAATACTTTTCTTTCAATTAGAAAAATTATCACCACATAACATAGAAGTACTTAATGTATCAATAAAAATAATAGTAAAAGCTGCAATAACCACAATAATTTTGTAATGCCGTGAAACACACACTTTATCCTATGCCAATTTAGCAGTAAATCTAACCTTTTTTGTTAACGTGAGTGCAACTTACGTCTCGACTAATCCAGCCTGGTTAACGACATGAAGCCTCGAGCCACCAATATTAGCGACTTTAACTGAGACCTGAGCAAACCTGATCCCAAGTCTTTGCAGACCCATTGGTGGTTAAACATATTTGTAAATGCATAAATCTAACCTTGATGTATGAAGAGGTTGCATCATACATAGAACTTATAATTTTTCTAATTAAATAAATAATAAATTAAATAAAACTGCCAAGAACAAGATCTATTCACACCTAAGGGCATAGAATAGAACTGCCCCTTAATCTTCGTATATTATCTTATTCTAATTAAATTATAAAAACAGCAACCTCTCAATGAGACCAAGCTATTATTTTCAATAATAAAACTAAAAACCTTACGAATATACTTGGAATAATCCCAAAATAGAAAGTCTAAAATGCCTTCCTAGCTGTACCCATCACCAAGTCATGACTCCTTCCGACCATGTAAGAGGTTCTCACTCGCCTGGTTTCAAGCCTTCGCCTCCGAGGAACGTGATTTAATGGGATTTAGAGCCTCTTTGTTGTTTGACAATTTTTTTTTTTTGCATTTTAAATAAAAAATTTTTGGTATTTTTAAATTATTTTGATGTGCTGATGTTAAAAATAATTTTTTAAAAATAAAATAAATATCATTTTAATATATTTCTAAATAAAAAATACTTTAAAAAATAACCGCAACCGTCCTTCCAAACATCCCTTAATGTTACAGAATATCTCAGCTCATCATCATGATGCATGTTAAATACCTTAATGTTTTGTATAATAATATATACACGGCCATGCAGAGATAAATTATTTATGAAAAAATATGCTGTCAAGAATAAAAAGTGCTTTAATTTATGATAAACTCCAGGGTTATTTTGAATGATTGAAAGACATTTTTTTAAAATAATATAAATTGACTTGTCAAAGGTAAAATGGGTCGTCAATGTCTTTTAAATCTGAATCCAGCAAAAACAATTATACATTTGGTCATCCTGAAACAGCACAGAGAGACACCATGCGTTTGAGATTATTTTTTTAAATAGTTTTTATTTAAAAACTATATTTAAATACATCAAAAATATTTAATTTAAAATAAAAAATAAAAATAATTTCTCTTAAAAACACTTTAAAAAAATCAGGAAAATAAAGAGTTACATGACACGTGTATTACGACAGCATGAAATGGCCGCCGTCGTGATCTTATAAGACAGCGACATCCAAATTCCAATGCAGTCCAGCAGGCAAAATTGGACCGGAGAACAAACACGGAAGCAGCCTGTCGTGAGCGTCACGAATCATTTCATCACGTTCGAGGCATTACATGTTGAAAAATTGAGTTATAAATTATCTCTGTTTTTTATTTTGAATTTCTTTGTTTCAAGTTGACAAGTAATTATTAATCCCGGTCTATTTTTATTGTCAATAATGATTATGATATTTTAAAATCATCTTTATTTTTTTTAATAAATATCAATTAATTAAAAAATGTTATAAATAAAAGATAGATATCATATATGATTATTTTTTTGTATTTTAAAAGCACAATAAAACGAGTAAAATATGATTGAAAGAAAAAAAAATGTATGCTAGCGTCTAAAAGCTTTTTAGTAATTTTCATGTTTTGTTTTTTGTTATTATTATGTTAGTTGAAGAACAATTTAATTTTAGAGTTGTCTTATGATTAACTGACATGTTTCTTTTGATTTATAACTTTGGTTCTTTTTTTTTTTTTTGTAAAGTTTTAATTTGTTTTTAATTTTATTTTTTAATCTCAATTTGTGATATGTTATTTTTTTTGTATCAATTTGTCCTCTTAAATATCTTTTTTTTCCATTAAAAAAAACCCCAAAGCCGTGGTAAAGCGCGGACCCACAGCTCTGAAGTCAACTACATCGATCTTTAGTATAAAGTTTCGTAGGAAATGGAAAAGCGAGGCGCTTTTTATTTATTTTTTCCTAGAAAAAAAAGAAGAAGAAGGAAATTGTTATAAAGAAGGACGTACGCTACAACCTCACGATGACAACAGCATGACGTCAACATCATAATTGGTCGAGGGAGAGAGTAGAAGGAGATCCCCACGCCTCCACCCTCCTTCGGGTCACGGACACCAACCATCCCCAACTTAACAGCACGTGTTTCAATATTATCTTTAGTCCCCGGATTTGTACAGAAATCATAATTCGGTCCTTCATCTTTGAAGACTCACAGCCGACGTCCTCGACTCTTGCTGGCCCTTGTTGAATCAAAACATTTTCTTTATTTTTTTTAATTTTAAATTCTCAACATAAAACGAAGGCGTGGAGGAAAACGGAGATGTTTAAAAAGGGAAAAGAGCAGGTCTTCATGAGTCAAGGGACTAGATTACAATTATTTAGACTTGAAGACTAAACTGTAATCATGCTCTAAACCCAGGGATGAAAGAATTATCTATTTGTTGTGCGTGTCCGAAAGCAACGAAGCCACTTGCTCTTGCTATATATATATGGATGCAGAGGAGGTTCTAGTTTATAAAGAAGCTTACAAATAAATCCAAAGGCACGAACAAGAAAATACAAACTGATTTTCTCTTAGCTTTTTTTGTTTACTGCTTGTAGTATATGAGAGCTTCTATTTATCGAAACTTTCTGAAGATATTATATCCAGCAACTACTACCAAGACTAGTAACAGTCGTATCAGAAATATCATGTCTGAGTCAGATCAATCCATTGGTTTCGACACACCCAGGTTGGTGACCAAGAAGATCCTGGCAAAGCTCCAGCATGAAGGTGATGGTGCTGTTGTTAGAAGAGGCATCGGAAGGTACTTTCATATCAATCTTAAATCATGCGTGGCTCCTTGTCCCTGATTTATTCCAGTTCTGTTTTTTCTGATCCATCTCGTGGCTCTCTTTGTTCTGGGAAATTGGTTTTCAGGAGCGAGCAGAAGCTCTTGGATCCTTTTCTCATGCTGGATGATTTTTCAGGTTAGATTCATGTCAATGTCCAATCGATTCAAGAAATATTGTATGGTATTGGAATTATAAGGTGTTCGGTTGTTGTTGTTGTTGCAGTGTCTCCTCCTGCTGGATTTCCTGATCATCCGCACAGAGGTTCTGAGTTATTCCATCATTTTTTTATGTTTTTTTTATATATACTTTGTAGTAATTTTATATTCTAAAACATGGATTGCAGGTTTTGAGACTGTTACATACATGCTGCAGGTAAAGTTGTTTTCGGCTGTAAATCCAGATTTGTAGACCATTGAATATCTAAGAATCTGATGTTTGGTTATTTTGGATATCAGGGAGGCATCACTCATCAGGATTTTGCCGGACACAAGGGTACAATCCATACCGGAGATGTGCAGGTGAAGGATTTTAGACTGGGAAATGAATCAGGGCATTTCACGCCGTTAAATATTTTAGGTCTTCTTCTTCTTTGTTTCGTTTGATTCTTAGCTTCTTTTTTCTTTTTTTCCTTCACTGTGCAGTGGATGACAGCAGGGAGAGGCATCATCCACTCAGAAATGCCTGCCGGAGAAGGTGCTCAAACGGGTCTGCAGCTGTGGATAAATCTATCTTCCAAAGACAAAATGTTAGAAATTTCTAAATTACTCTCTTTTCTTTTCCTGGGTTTTTAAGGTTGTAAGGGCAGGACTAGAACCAGCTGGCTCCTAAACCATTAAATCATTTGTTAGCTCCTAATTCTCATATATTTCGAAAATTTAGTTTATATTTTTGACAATTTAGCTTCACTTTTTTTTTCATTTAAAATTTTCCCTTGAGAGGCCAGCTTTCCCCCCACCAGCAAGCAACTCAAACTTTTCAATGTATTTGTGATGTTCATCTTGAACAAAAAAAAAAAAGTGTTCAGAATCTATCTTCTATATTCACCATGCAAACGATGTTAACAACCCGAAACCTGTTTGGCAGGATTGAACCGAGGTATCAGGAACTTCTAAGTGATGACATAAAAAGAGCAGAGAAAGACGGGGCTGAAGTGAGAATCATAGCAGGGGAATCCATGGGAGTTCAATCTCCAGTTTATACCAGGACTCCGACAATGTATCTGGATTTCACTCTGAAACCCAGAGCTCAAGTTCATCAGAACATCCCAGAATCATGGAATGGATTCGTGTATATCATTGAAGGTGAAGGGGTCTTCGGCAAGCCAAATTCTTCACCCTCGACTGCTCATCACGTCCTGGTTCTAGGCCCTGGAGATGGTCTGAGCGCGTGGAACAGATCTTCCAAGCCACTGCGATTCGTGCTGATTGCCGGGCAGCCGATCAACGAGCCTGTGGTTCAGTATGGACCTTTCGTGATGAACACAGAGGCAGAAATCGATCAGACCATCGAGGACTACAACTACAGCAAAAATGGGTTTGAAATGGCCAGGTTCTGGAGATCCCAGTGAGGAGGGGGCTCTGCAAAACCATGGAGGCACATTGCCACTGTCAGGAGGGGAAAAAAAAAAGAATAAATGAAGGACACGTCATCTTTACCCGTCAATTTCTGCATTCACACGCAGCAATCTTACATGGAAGCTGAAAATGATGTTTTTTTTTCCTGTTGGGGGAAAAAAAAGCTTCTAGAAGTATGGAAAGTGCAGCCGAGGAAGCAAAGATTGCTATCGCTCAAGTCATGATGGGTCAGCTTATCTTAGCTGATCTCTTTCTATTATTTGTCCTTTTTCAAATTTTATTTTGCCCTTTTAATTGCATTTTATATAGTGGTAGGTTGATATCCTTTTAGAGTATTTCTCTCTCTCTCTTCCCATATTCGTTGATGAGTGGATGTGGGGCATGGCCCGTTTTAATTTTTCATGTAAAAAATAATGCGTAGGTGCTATAAGAATGTTTTAATATATAGTCTTGAGTCATCAAATAAGCTGTTTTTATTTTGATTAGATGAGAAAAATAGCTAACATAGTAAATAAATATTTTTTTCTTAAAAAAACAACCACAATATTCTGAAAAAAAACTATTTTTTAAGGATAAAAAATAATATTATTTAAATTTTCGTTGAATATATATGGAAGGATAAGATTATATAAAATAAAATAAAAAATCAATATGTAATGTGGACAATAAGGGGCGAGCCCAGCCAGGTTACTCTGCCAAGTCTCTGTTCTAGGTCTTGAGGTAAGGATTACTTGATAGAACAAAAATAAAAGAAAACCAAACAAAATTTTTTTATATAAAAAAACTAATTTTGAATAATGAAATCAAAAATTAAAATAAACAAAATATTTATTTTATTTATTTTTTATACTTGTGACCTGAGTTATTATTAGACTAAAAATAAAATGTTTTTACATTAAAATAATAATTAATGTTTTATTTTTTTCAAGGGTAAATTTTTCGTTTTACTATATTTAAGAGTACAAAAAGACATAAATATCCATGTATTCCGATTTAAAAAATATCAGATCGGAGGGTAATTAGATAATTCTATTGTTTTTTCAAAAAAACTTATACCCCTTATCAATCCTTTAATGACTATTAAACAACGTGAAAATACCGAAATAACCCCAATATGAAGCCAGTAATTCCTAACCCCTTCTCCATACAGAGAGAGAGAGGGAGAGATGCGGGATAATTTAGCAAAAGCTTGGTGTGGGGATGAGAGAGGGGTAGGGTTTGGATAGATAGGTAGCCCAGCAGCACGTGGATTACAGGTCACGTAACTGCTGTGATATTTGGATGCCAGGTAATCGAAGTAGCTCACAGTTGTCCTGAGAGCAACTTGCAATGCTGACTGCTCTCTCAGTTCATCCGAGCAGAGTCTGCCGTGATAAAGCAATGGACAGGGAAAGCTTGGGCACAAATTATTAATGAAGGGGACACAATAGTTGCAAGACCTTTACCACCCAAAAAAAATAACTAAGGTTGTTTCGGTTTTAGAGTGTTTTGGCGTACTGTTTTGAGGTTCTATTATTTTTGTGTGTGTATATATATATATATAATTAAATATATTTATTAAAAAAATAGTTCAAGTCCAAAAATAAAATTATTTAGAATTGTGCAATTTAATCTAAAAAAACACAATAAAATGATTTTTCTAAATAAAATTATGAATATGTATAATATTACAAGAATATCATCATCAATCTCGTAATATCACTGATTGCTCTGAAATTTTAATATATTATATATAAATATATAAAGAAACTCCTCGAAAAATTTAATATCAATCTAACAATCGAATTAAAAGATATAAAAATATGATGAAATTATTCATTATTTAAAAAAACACTATTTAGCCGAAACCAAAACATTTCTGCTAAAATTTAGACGAAATTACTGAAATGAGCTGAATTTTTAAAGGAGTTAAAACACTACACTGTTTTATCTTCTTCTTTTAACTAATACAAGATATTTCATTCAAAACAAAACAAAATTAACAACACATTAGAACTGGATGGCTCTCCATCTGAGCCAGGGTCCACCTCCTTAAACAGACCAGCTACAAGTAATCCGTAATTGTGTGGTTAAATGGGACTTTGAAAGCAAAACAAAGAAACGAAACCGGGAAAAGTAAGAAAATGGATCAGGATGCATCCCAGTTGCTCATTATATCAAAAAGGGCGCAGTTGCTGGTAAATAGAAAGAAAAACTTTCAAGAGCTACGTGTAAGATTTCCAGTAAAAAAATAACAAGTTCATAAAGGAATATGTGACCGTTCGCTTTCTTTTGTGCAATTACATGATTCTGCTTTCTAGAGCACAGAGAACTCGACCCCTTTCTTTTACCTTGAGTAAACAATTTCATTTCTATAAATATCAAGTTATTTGGCAATTAATGAAGCCCTGAAGTCATAACAATTAAATAAAACCAACCAAATTGAATCCAACCAGCCATGTAAAATCCCGTAACTTGCGCACTTGTTGGAGATGAGAAGAACGGAGATCAGCTGGAGCAGCAGGAAAAGTAGCTCTGAGCTTGCTTGGAATCATTCCCATTATTAACAAGGGTCACCCTATCCAGAGACAATTCAGCTTTGTACGTATCAGAATTCAAGACCTTCCTGCTCACATTGTTGTATATCTCTCGAATAACAATCTCAAAAGCCTTTTTAACATTGGTTGAGTCGAGGGCAGATGTCTCCATGAAGAATAAGCCTTCTGCTTCTGCAAGGCTTTTGCCTTCCTCCACACTAACATCCCTGATATTCTCCAAATCACATTTGTTTCCGACCAGCATCCTTGCTACAGTTGTGTCTGAATGGGCTGCAGAATTGTTTCAGTTAAGTTCAAAAGTGATCTTTAAACAGAAGGCATTTGTGAAAAATCTAGGGCAACAGTCAGGAGGGAAGTAATTCCTTGGAAGCAAATAGATATGCAAGATATACATGCAAGGGATAAGGAATACTGCTGAATCTTGATACATCTATAAACCATTAATAAACAACGTATTGGCTCTGCCATTTCTAACCAATCCCAGACCAGGCTAAAAACATCATTTTGTTGCCATGTACATAGAATGATAGATTATAACAGATCGGTTCTCAGCTTATAACAGAGTGCACAACATGAGCAGCAATAGGGAAACTAAACAGTAATCGAACTGCTTAATTTATTTATTTTAAATGCAGACATTGGAAAGGTGCATTGACCTTTTAAGAATCTTGGATGGCTAATTGTTTCTCGCTCAATTATTCCCACTACTTGAAGCTCAATGCTCAGGCACTGCATGTTTATTCATTATTTCAAAGAACAAATAGGGTAGGATATGAACTCCAGCACACTTGGGGCCACATGTTATTTCTATAAGCCACTTAAATGCAATGTAGACATGCTGCACAAGAGTAATGCTATTCATACCATAATATCCGTCCATAGTGAGTTCCTAAACAATATCAACCACTTAATAGTTGGAGTCACTAGTTAGGTCCATCCAGTTTAAGGTTGATTTTATTCATGATACTGATTTGAGATGAATATTTGAGGTTGGATAGCACTAACATATTGACTCAACTACATTATTTATCAAGAGGCTTTTGACATTGCATTTCCACCTACGTTTGGTAGCGTTTCAAAAGTGCATTTGACATGAAAAAAAAATTAATTAATGATTTTTTTAGTGTTTTTCATCGGTTTTAATATGTTGATGTGAAAAAAAGCACTGAAAACAATTATAATAAAGCATTTTTTTTAAAGCTCCTTGCACCACAATACCAAACAGACACTGAATATATTGAAGTCAAGTTCATCGAAACACCAAATCTTATGGCTGCAGAACATGGCTTCAGTACTTAAGCATTTCATTCTCATGAAACTCTCCATGAAGTACATAGAGAAATGACACATTCAACAAAGCACGTGATTTGCAAACACTAACATAATATTAATGGTCATAATATTGTATATTTTCAAGTGTGCCATTGTGAGTGTTTGTTTGCTATTCATGTGATAGATTTCATGATGTGTACATTATCCAATACAAAGTTGTGAACCTAGCATCACTTGTAGACATGATGATTTTATCATTACTCATATGTCAGGACTAAAGGAAGAATCAAGCTTCTTGTAGACAAAGGTACCGTGATTGAATAAGCATGGCAATTTAATCTGAACTTGATACATACCAACCTAACCTGAATGGGTGAGTATTTTTAGGATAATTACCTTACCTGATGAATAATATGTAGAATATGAATATTGTCAAACCCGCCCAAACCTAACCCGAAATATATATATATATATTTAATATTTTTTATACCATATGATATATACATATCTCAATATTGACATAAAACTCATGTATGTATAATATTTATCATTTAATATACATACTTCAAAAGTGTGTGTCTGTTAACTATTTTATTTTTATTCTATAATAAATAATAGTACATAATAATACTCGAAACTCAATGAATATTTTATAAATATCTAAACTTCTTACCCGATGGATAATGGGTGGAATATAGATATCAAGAAGTCATACCTCAGGTACCCATTGTCATTCCTATGTTTGAACTTGAGTATTTTAAAGTTCTTTTGCATGAAAAAAAAAACTTGGTGCCCCCCATCCCATCCCTTTTGTATTTGATTATTCTTTTCCATCAGTTGAATATTTTTCCAAAGAGACAGGTATTTACCTATTCCAACAGGATTCTAACTCTCATCACTAAATACTCTTTGAGCTGTCACTTATCCAGTATAATCTTTTGATGCTTTCAGGTTTCTGCACATATTTATCAATTAAGTCCTTTCAGATATGTTTGTTGGTTTATCCTAAAAAGATTGCCTGAACTTCCCTTTGCATAACAAATACATATGCTCTAAAGTATGCTGAAGAAATGAACATTGTGGACGAGACACTATAATATAACTGCAAGAATGCAGCATTGACACCAACAATATTACTGATTAAGCCTCAGAAAGATAAACCCCCAATACAACCTCAAAGAAAATTCAGCAAACCCGGTTAAGATTAAAGACTGGGCTTGGTTGGCATGCACCCATGGCAACCTGGCCAAATTAAAGCATACAAATTTAAGCAAGTGATGATCATAGTAATTCGATGCCTAAGTAATATGAAATTAAATTCACCTTTCTCATCAAAATTACATAGAACTAATCAATTCGTGAGATGAGATTAACTGTGCAGAACACAGTAAGAACAATTTGGATGCATCCCAGAATTTGGCATGGCATCACCAAAAAAGCTAAATCATAGACATTTTATGTTTACAGGACCAAATGTATATACCAAGATCAGACGAATGCACTGCAATGCAAGATGATGTGTAAACACAAAAACAGATGCATAGTGTATACAATCACCAATGCGGTCCCACTGTATTCTTTCACCAACCCATATTTTTTGTTAAACTGATCCGAGCTATTAATCACAGAAACTCGACATAGAATTTGTGATCAACTGCTTTTATATTTAAGTGTTTTAGTTTATACTTTATACTCATTAACCCTGTCATCATAATATGAGATTTTGCACTTCCAAATCGCTAGTTAGCCTAACAAGGAATATATTTTCCAAGTTTTAGCAACAAAATAGCGAACTAATAGCCTTCAAGAAATTCATGCCATGCCAATACCATCCATAAAGTATGCGACCATGAAAACAAAACAAAACAAGAAGCACAATATAAAGATATGGCAAGTTCTAAACTAAAGAACAACCATCTTTAGTAACTTTTCTAAAGGAGATCAATTTATAGCTTTCTTCTAACTCAAGTCTCGTTGAAAAATCCATCATTCCAACCTCAGATCTAACTACAACTAGCCATAAAACCAACCCTTTTACACTACTATATACTTCTGAACCAAATCCACATCAAATCAACACAAAAAAAGAAAAAAAATTACTTACTTTTAAGCTCATCAAGCCATCGACCGACACTATCAAAAGTAGTACGGCGGCTGATATCATAAACAATGAGCGCACCGACAGCACCTCTATAGTATGCAGAAGTAACAGCCCTAAACCTCTCTTGACCAGCAGTGTCCCAAATCTGAGCCTTAACTTCTTTTCCATCAATTTCCATACTCTGGGTCTGAAACTCCACTCCTATTGTGGCTTTTGAATGCAAATTGAACTCATTTCTTGCATATCGAGTAAGCAGATTTGATTTTCCTACAGCAGAATCCCCAATTATCACGATCTTGAACAAGTACTCCTCTCCTCCTTCCTCGTCTGATGACATGTTTGCTTGCCGTTTCTGTGATAGCTGTGTGGGTTTTGGGAGGGAGAGAGAGAGAGGTGGAGATGGAGGCGTATGAATGTGCGTTTTCAGTCTAAGCTAAGCTGGCACAGACATAATGCGCCTGTTGTGGACTCATCATATCATTTATTTATAATTTTTTAGGGAACTTTTTTTGTTTATTTTTAATAAATTAAATCAAATATTTAATGATATAATCTATCCAAAATAAAATAAAATAAAACAAATCAGACACTTTTCAGATTTATGCGAGATGTTCAAAGAGAGTTTTTCTCTGTTTAATTACATAAAAACTATCTAATATACAACTTCTTTATTTATTATTTATTTTATCTCTTCAATATTAAATTGTCTGAAAAATAAAATTCACAATTTACCTCTCTTTTGGGATATCACAGTCTCAAATAAAAATTTAGTTTAGGTTTAATGTTCAATTTTGCATTTATCTATCTATCTATCTATCTATATATAATTAAATAAAAATAATTTATAAAAACAATAAAGTTATCAAAACTAATAAATCTAGAATAACCTCTAATGACAGTGGTAATATTTTTTTTTTTGAAAATAAGTAAAAAAAATATAAATCCAAGGTAAACCCATATTTTTATTCATATCAAATCAACTCCCTATATGATTTAATTAAAATTTTGAAGTCGATTAAAAAACCAAAATAGAAATTTCAGAATTGATTTAATATTTAAAAGTTTAATAATACTGCTAAAAATTTCACCACACTCTCTTACATGTTAAAAAAAATGTCTGCCCGCTGCATTACTAGTTTCAAAATCATAGCGTGTTAAACAAGGTACAAAATTAATGCCAAACCATAAATCCGCCCAAGAACAATAACGGTAGAACCCTGGAAGTTTGAGACGGCCAGGTTCAAATATTCTCTCAATCCTGGAATCAATGGCAGAACTAAAAGGGAGAAATTAAACAGCATTTTACATGCATGATTTCTGATAAACTACAAGTCAACAGTATCACTTCACTATATACAGCTTTGATTCCCAGCGGTGCTGCAATTGCTAAACTGGAATTTGTTAAAGACAACCTCAGCCTGCCTGATTCCATGCCTTCAAGATCCTCGAATACCAATCTTGTTTCGTGAATCTGTCAGGTCAATGTTTTGAAGATTTCAGCCTGCCAACATGGTGCTCTTAAGAGACAAAAAAAATTCATTCAAAAAACATAGATTTTGCCGGTCGATTTAGGTCTCCTTTGTTAGCCTAGATCATGGGGTTGATTGTTTGCATCCACAGGTACAGCCTTCCAATTCTTTGTGGAGTTTCTGTGAGAGACGGGCAAGCAAATATCAGGTGAGGATTAGGGAAGGAACAGCAAAACGCAGCACACCCATGGCATCTACCAAGTTTCATTGACAGCAAAGAGCATAATAAATACAGCCATTCGCCATTGATATTTTCTTTTGTTTAGCAATCATTTAATGTTTTGCTCACCTCCACTTCATTCTGAAGGCCCTTTATATGCTTCACTGCCAGCTCCAACATGTCTGCATAGCTTGTTTGCTGCAAGTTGTAGAAAAAAAATCAGCTTACATTCATTCAAAGCCAGATTGCATGGTGTGAAAAGAAATGAATAACACATTATTACCTTATCCATGTTAGGAACGAGGTCTTGTAGTGTCTTCAGTTTCCCACTTATTCTGGTTCGTCTCTCCTGATTTAGATGAAATATAAGATGATTGAACGTACGCATGCATACTCAAATAGCCTCTCATGTGCACATGTTAGCAGTTTATTTTCAATTAAGTTTGATGGACCCAGTACTTAGATTCTTAGACCCATTTCTCTCCTAACAAATGGAGCTGTAAATCGTGAGTTTGCAAGACATAATCCTGACTTCTATCTACAGTAATTAGTTAATTAGTACCCTCATCTACATTAGTACAGAATAATCCAGTTATGAAATGAATGAACAGAAGCACAAGTATATTGTTGCACTCTTGGGCATTATTCGAGGAATTGTTGTCTTGTAGAACATCAAATCACAGCAATCAATCTTCTTATTATGATGCTGGCAGATTGGATCAACTCCTAGACAAGATAATTCAGCACCATCCAAAAACAAATAATATATGACCCGGAAATTGTATCCCCGCATTCACTTTTTACCTAACATGGAAAATTACAAATTTGAAGGTCAGCCCTAGTTGTTTGTGATTATCTTTTACAATATGATTCTTTGTTTCATTGGTTATCCTCTTCCGCCTTCCAACAAAGGGCATTATCTGTTGTGATGAAAGTAGGGTTCTGGCTACAGGGTAATCCAGAAATGGCCTTCCTCTTCAGTATTTTGCATAAATTGGTCACTCCTCACGACTCAAATCCACTACTCACGCTTTTGTCCTGATGAGTTTCACTATTGCATCAGCAAACAACTACAAACCTCATTGTAAAATAATTTTCTATAAACAAACTCGAATGAACCTATGGGAGAATATTCAAGAATGTACATTTCTTCATAATCTTTTAAGAAAAGTCCATCCTTTCCATATGTTGGTTTCATTAGAGTAAAGGGAATGCCAAGAATGTAAACTCACGTGTTTTCCGTTAGATCAAATAAGAAAATTAGCCCCGTTCTTCTGGGGTGAAACCAGAGTGGATGTATTGGCAACTTGAATAGGAATGTAGCAAGCTGTAGGAGACTAGGAGCATGTAGCATGTACAGCAGTCCCTTTATTCGAAGTTACAGGTTATGTCATCTATTAATTAGATATCTTAACAAGGTTGATCAATTCTGCTAGTAAGCATCTGAAAATATTTACTCCTGTCACCATATTATTTCTAGAATGTTTATGCTATTAGAAATGAAACTAAGGAAATCGCATGTCAGAGCAGCTCAGGAATGTGGTTGCATGTGATCAGGAGTTGGACAATCACTGACAAACACATGCTATAAGATGACTCTCAGGACTGTATTGAAAAAAGTCACTTCAATTCACCATGATCCTATTTGATAAGCGGACTCAAATGACAACTAATGCATGAAAGGAATCTTTATGCAACTTCTATAAATCCTCTCTTAAAAAGTTGATTTTTTTTTACTAACCCTTTCAGCAATGCTTCTAGGATGAGTGGCACAACCACGTTTAGCACGGATTTTGCAAGGAACAGAGTCTTCAGGAATTTGTAGCAGCTTCTCCACTGTTGCCATCTCAAGAGTTGTCTGAGGCAGGCTAAACTGAATACAGAATGATTCAGATAAATGTATACAAGAAGAAAAAACAAAAAGAAGCACTGCATAATATAAAAACAAGCATGATTTACACCAGCCAAGGAGAATTGCCCATTATAATATATATATATATATATAAGCACACTCAAGCTGAAATAAGATTTTGCAAATGTCAGGCTAAGGTTACTTCTTGCTGTAAGAAATGAGGTCAGCAAGTCTTTAGATGCAGCCTAGGTAAAATATGCTCCAGGCAGGTGCGAGTTCAGAGAGGGTAGCAGACCATACTGGTATGAGCTTGCAAATGCATGTGTTTTACATGTTTATGGGATGTTAAGGCCAGAGAACAAAGTTATCGACATTTCCATGAATTTCCTGACATACAAATCTTCAGAAAAGAAATTTAGTACCTGAGTTTCTAAAGCATTGAAACAGTTATAAATGTCTCCATCTCCAGTCCTGGCTTGTTTCGGGGGATGGCCAGAAAATACAATGGAATTTGGAGTGTCCCAAGATTCCATACCAAAGCTAGCCGCAGAATAAGAATGAGTGGAGTTCTGGCAGCCATTGTCAGATCCGATGCCTTCGACAACATTCTCACTAACTTCAGATATCTGAGAAAGAGACTCTTGTCTAGTGAAGCTCAATTGAGACTTCAACCTTGACACTGAGGGACCACCACCAGAGCCATTGCGAGAGTTATAGCTTCCATTTCCCCTTGTAATTGAGAAACCTCCTATTTATATTGGCAAAAGAGAGATGATATTCAAAACCAAAAACATAAACTCATCACAGGTTGTCCTCAATCCTAAAGATAAGAATAACAATAAAGCATAAGCCTTGCTTTCAGATGCATGAATAAATCTTTTAGTCGGATATAAACTAAAAGCCTCAAAAATTAACTAGGACTACTGTAACTGATGCTTATAATCTTAGGAGGAGCTGTACAAAATAACTCACACAGCTACTTATTTCTGCAACAAAATGTGAATAATAAATTGACAACAGTTTCAGATGTAGGGAAACATATTTTATATGTGCTTTTACCATATCCTTGTTTCTTCCCAAGACCCAAACATTTCCAGCGTTGCTTTTGACTTTCCATGCTGAGATCTTGCAGATGGAATGCAAGATCATTTGATTAAAACAGCTCTTATACCATGCTAACAACTATCTTTAAAAAGTTCAAGATACATAGTTATGTACACCAGATAATTGCTGAATAAGTATGCACTTCCATTGCATTACAATCCATTTTCTTTTCTAGTCCTTTTCTTCATCTAATGAATTGGTTATTGTTAGGATGAATGAACAGATAAAACCAGCTCAGTTACACACAGGAGCATGAAAAAGAAACAGATTTATTGTGAGCCAGCGGTTGTAATCCTCAGGCACATTGCAGAATATGTCTTTGCAATCCATGCTTCAACAGACATATAAAGAGTTTATAATAGTGTTAAAAATACACTTTAGATATCTATATATCATATCAAATAAATAAACTTAGTGCAGGCTCGTGACCTGATTCTTAATCTCCCTCCATAAACTGACATGATTACAGGAAGCTATAAACGTTACTTATTTTTTACTTTCATTATAATTTCCAACTATAATTTCTAGCCTATAAATGAAGCTTTTCTTTAAGAGGTTCTCGAGATTGAAAATAGGTAAATTCTAACAGGGATTACATATCATAACCCCACAACACCACTCCTGAAATCTACTTCGACATGTCTCCCAACAACCTGTGGGTGTTGATGAACAGTCCCAAATATCATTGCCACCTAAATCAACTATATTAGCAGCAAGGTTTCATAAACAAAAGTAGATATCATTTTCACTTTTCTTCCTTTCATTTTTCCTTCCAAAAAAAGGAAGTAGCTAAGACCATATCTTATCAAGTCCTTTAGACAGAACTGAGTCGTTGCCAGCCAGGACAATCTGTCCCAGTTGCTCCTTAGCAGCATGAACTTTGATCCTTTGTTTTTTTTCTTTGTAATAAAGAAGAAACAAATAGAACATGGTCTTGGCCATAATTGAGAAGAATATCCAATCTCAAAGCCTTGTTAATTCCTTGTTGTACCAATAACTGCTAGCCTCATTATCATTGGTGTAAACTGACAGTGAGACTGAGAGATACCTTCCTTTTTCACTTCATCATCCAGACGCCATTCTGAATACATTTTAATACCAACACTTGCACAACTCTCTACCCAAATCTCAAATAATTAATACACCTTCAACTTCAACTATCTACCCAAATCTCAAATATTTTATGGAGAGAGAAAACCCGGCATCCCCAGTTGGGAATATTTTAATAGGGAAGACCCGGTTGAAAAAACTAAGCTACTTTGGAGACCCAGTTGAGAGATTTGATGGCTTGAGGGACCACATTGTAAATCAAATCATGGTTGAAGACTGATTTGAGAGTTTCTCTCTCTCTAAAGGACCCTATCAGCTAATATTCTACTCTTGGAATGCACATTTTATGAAACGTTTTGGGAGAAATTATGCATTGACAAGGGGGTCTGAATCTATGTCTTGGTGGATGCACAGCCATAAACAAAGCAAAGCAGCAGTGGTGCATTAAACAAACCATTGTCTTGGTCCATGCACGGCCATAAACAAAGTACAGCAGCAGTGGTGCATGCGATGCATGAGAAATAAACAAAAAGAAAGCACGTCTCTCCACCATTTGTAAGCTTCGGAAAAAGGATGCCATTTTCCTCCGGGGCTCGAATCAGATGAACCCATAAATTAATTAATTAATAAACCCAAAAAAGGCACAGATACCCAATCCACTCTCCATTCCCACAAAGAGCACACGTGGATTTCAATGTAAGCATTCATTCACCTTCGCCCAATCAAACCAATTGGTGGTTTTGTCTTTGGAGATAGATAGATTGCAATTTAAACTTTTTTATTTATTAATGTGAGTTTTCTAGTTTGTAATTATTTCAATTAATTTCACGGATACCAAATTAATAAAAATGTAATTTTCTATGAGAATTTTTTTTATTAAAATAATATATTTTTTAAAGTATCTTTAATAATAGCGTACCAAAACAATCCAAGCAACATTAAAAATAAAGTTAATTTAAATCAAGAGAAAATTAATTTTAATAAAAAAATAGGTAAAAAATCAACATCAAATAGCTCGTATAAGACAATAAACATAAAAGAGGAATTGATGGTAAGAGCTAAAAAACTATTTATTTATTTTTTTAAGAAAAAGTATACGCTATCATGAGTATTATTATGAAAAGCAAGGAAATGAAGCATCAACTTGCCTTGACAATTGAGGCGGTAAAAAAAAAAAAAATAACACGGGGGAGAGAGTGGAAGGACAAAAACGTAATTGCAACTTGTTGAAAGTGTCTTGTCTAATCTAATCTACCCACCAAAACGAAAGATTCGTCACACTTCGCTTTTGACAAGGTCCGTCATGAAAATGAGAGAAACCAAAAGAATACAATCCAAAATCAAGAAGCGATCCACTCCTGTCCACCTAATTAATCCAATCAACAAGGATAAAGACTGGAGATACTCATGTATTTAATTGAAATAATTATATATATATATATAAGTATATTTACCATTTTCATTGGCGAGATGGCTCAGAAATCCAGCAGGCGAGCTCCTCTGCCGCACCAGAGATCCGGCACCATGTGCTATCTCATTCAAACCGTTGGACCTCTGCAGCCCCCCTACGCCACTTTTGGGTGCTTTTCGATCGCAGCTGGAAGAGCTGGCCTTGCAAGTCGGCTCTGAGGTGATTGAGGATGAGTCCCCGGAGAAGTGTTGTTGGCGGCGCAAGAGTGAAGTTGATCCAAGACCTGAGAGTTCACGGTCAGCTCCGACGACTGAATCAACTGCCCGGGTTAAAAAAGAACCTGGGGCTGAACCATACCTTGTTAGCCCACTTGGGAGATTGGATTTTTGTGGTGAGGAAGAAGAAGAAGATGGTGGTTGTTGTTGCTGATACATGATACGCGCTGTGCAGGTTTTTTTCCCGGCAACTCTACTACAGGCTGCAACTGCTTGAAATTACTGTGCTGGTTAAAATTCTTGAGAGAGGATGGAAAGTTCGATTACGAGGGAGGAGGTTGCTCGTCGGAGAAATTTCCGACGTGTAGTTGTTGCGTATCCCTGCGGAGCCTGAGCCTGAGCCTGAGGTGACTTTTTGTTTTTGTGATCTTGTGCAATGTATAGCGAGACAAGCAACTTGTCAAACATGTGGGGGAACCTTTACTTTATTATTATTATTATTATTATTATCAAGTGGGTAGTGTACTTTATCATTACTTTATGATTATTCTTAAATTTCTCTAATTAAGTGGTTTTGATTTTTTATTTTCAATTAGTGTGTGTGCTTTTAATTAAGTGTTTTTATGTTTTAGAACAAGGAAATGTCAACTTTACATTTATATACATATAAAAATCACATTTGACCAAGTAAATAATTAAAACAATCCGTAAATATTAGTTTATTCAAATTAATTTTTTTTTTTGAGAATAAGAAACAAAAACTCAAATTTCCTCAGCTTCTTACAGACTAAAAAGATTTATTATACCTCTGCTTTTGGAATATAAAAACATAATCATTTTTTAAGAATTTTCAATGATTTGTTTTTTGAAATCTTTGGTCTTGTTTGCCAGGATAATTATATTTTTAATGCAATATAAAACGAATTCAAACAAAAAGCAAGCCTCATCCATGCAAACATGCATTTCGAATTCATTAAAGGTAGATTAAGTCCATGTTCACGAATCCATTAAAGGTAGATTAAATGCATGTTGTTTTTAAAAATATTTTTTGTTTATAAATATATTAAAATAATATTTTTATATTTTTTAAAATTCATTTTTAATATGAAAATGTGATCTAAAAACAGGTTGAGCGAGCCTGTGATTAATAATACGACGTTCACTAGAGATTTACATGATTGTTCACTTCAAAACTCGTGGGATTAATCGAGATACACGCAAACTGACTTGGACACCCGCGTTAATCAAATACATAAATATATGTTTTGATCTATAGAGACCGATTACCTGGCCGATATTTGTGAAGGAATTAGACTTTAATATGATCTATACTTAGTATATGATTATCATTGTATATCTCCTTTCTTATTGTAATATCGATCTTGTAGGAGTGTTTCCTGTTTTGTGGTCTCCTAGCAACTAGAGTCCTGTTAGGATTGTCCAGAAGTGTCTCTGTATATATATACTTGAACCAATATCATTAAGGTTCACTCTTCTGCAATATATCACAATTCCACAATTACAATATTATATGGCAGCCTGAGCCTACCAAGGTGTGCAAAATGCACCATTTGATAGCACCACAGAAACAAATCTGTGGTGCCAAGTGTGTACAAAGAAACCATTTATGCCACCACTTCCAGCTTATAAAACTACAGTCGCAACATTCAGTAGAAGCTTTAAAAGTCCTCGAAAAGTTGAGGCCCCGACTGATATTAATGAGAAGCTTTTCTTCAGAGCCAGTCAGCCCAGGACTCAACTTCACAGTCGATTCTGGTAACAGAACAGTAGTGTCAGGACAGGAAAAACAAAATAAAACATTTTAAGAAATGCAAATCTTGCAAGGTTAATATATAATTCAAAAGGAGAAAAATATAAGATTAAGTGAAGAAAATGATGAGGTGAAAGGAATCAACACAAACCTGCCTCATTCATGCACTATAAAAGATGAGAACTTTGCAAGGCTTTCTGAGGATCACGATGTTAAAAGATGTTGATCCGGTCATTATCAGCAGATTCTAAAGTCATAAAAAAAATCTAAATATAAAAGCCAATGATTACCTTAGATTGCTGGGAATTTCAGTTTACAAACCAAAGGCGAGACTGGCAGGCAATACAGGAACATCCTCTGCTTCTCCAGCAACATGGTGATCAAAATCGGCTCATACATTAATCAATGCTTTTATTATACCTTCACCAACCTGTAAAGGCTGTTAATATCATCAGTCCAATGCTACCAAAACAAGACCGATACTATAAATCATAGAGCAAAAACGTAAAGTGCAGATCATACACAAATCTACTTCGACATATTATCAAAACAAATAATAAATCAGGCGCCCTGAATCACAAAAACTAAATTTGAGTATTGTTTTGATATGTTCTGCAAAACACAAATGAATTTGACTGGATTAAATCAAGATAAGAAACTCATGGGGATTTTTGCACCCAACCCCATCATTTCAGAACAAATCAAGACACTCTTCTTGTTTCTATATGATAGCATCACAGTTTGAGTATTAAAAACATGAACTTTAAATTAGAGAGATGGGAGGAGAAAGAGAGCACAGGGCTAGCTTTGGGAAGCTCTTGCAGGTCATGGGGCACTTGCATTTGCAAATGACCATGAATTGGATGCTATATCTCCTCAAGAGTTGTAGATTGCTAAAACCAAGGAGAAAATGGCAAAAACAACTGACCAAATTGCAGGCAAGAAAAAATAAATGGCAGCAACAACAACTTACAATCGTAGGATTGTAACCATTCACTGCATTTTGCTCCCAGTATCGCCAAAGGGGCAGAGAATCGTTTGATCCCTGCATCCCTTTTTCTTATTCCCTTTTAGCGTTACAGGGATCTAAACCTCTCAAGTCTCATCCCATGTTCTCCCTCTCTTTTTTCATCTGCAAAAAAGTGAAAGCAAAAGAGAGAAGCATGGTTTTCAGAGAGAGAAGAGGAAAAAAGTAAGGACGGGTTCTTAGCTGAAATATGGGTCAGTGTTATCCATATATGATGCGGGCCCAAGGCCCACATAATAAGGCCTACACAATGTTATCAAGAATGATAGAGAAGCCTGAACAAACTTAGGTTGGGTCTGCAATCTAAAGATACTAAACATTATTTTAGAAAAAAATTAACTCCCTCCAACACAAACACAGTCGTTGTAAATGTTGATTGAGAGGCTGATTATATATATATATATATATATATATATATATATTAAAATGATTTTTTTTGTATTTTTATATTATTTTAATATATTGATGCTAAAAATAAATTTATAAAAATATTATTTCAATTAAAAAGTATTTAAAAAATAATAATCAGCCTATATAACACCTATGTCTTATGTGAAAATGATTTTTATATTTTAAAATAAAATATTTTGATATTTTAGATTATTTTATATCAGATATCAAAATAATTAAAATTATTTGATATATTTTAAATACAATAACACTTTTGAAAATAATATATAAACCACACTCCCAACAGACAATTTTAATTTAGCGGTGGTGAGTTAATGCGTGAGCTTATATTTTTTTGCTTCTTTCCAAGAACATCGACTTCTCATTTTATTCTTTAATTAGCGTTTATAATTATGTTTTTTATATATAATTTATCAATTCATATATTTTTTAAATTGGAATTATACACAAAATATTGTGCGGCAAATACTTTCAAGGCTTGGTAAAAATGAATGGACACTCATGCAATAATTTCTTAGAGCATAAATTTATAATTCCAAGGCTTGAAAGGACGCTTTTGTCAACCATTTTTTTCTCGATGAAAGTGCTGCATGTATTCTCAATAAAATGTCTATTTTTTAAAATATTTTTTGTTTAGAAATATATTAAAATGATATTTTTTTAAAAAAATTTATTTTTGATATTAGCATGTGAAAATGATTTAAAAACATTAATTTTTTTAATTAAAAATATTTTTTTTCAAAACTAATTTAAAAAAATGATAAACAGGAGAATCAATAGTTTAATAACATTCTTTCAAGTTGCCATAAAATATATAAAGTCGCAAGGGAATATAGAGGCTGTTTGGCACAGTTTTTTTCAAGCGTGTCGCAATTTTTGCTTTTTATTTTATTTTTTATTTTTTATTTTAAATGAATATATTTTGTTGTTTTTAGATCATTTTAATATATTAATGTCAAAAATAATTTTTAAAAATAAAAAAAATATCATTTGAATGCATTTCAACAAAAAAATCACTTTAAAAAATACCACAACAGCTCTCTCAAGCAGTCCCATTCCACATGATAGCGGCAACGAGCATGGCCTTTTCAATCACCTCTCCGTGACCATGTCGTCTGCATTGTTCCCTAGCCCGAGAACCATCGCCGCCACATTTTGACTCCAAGGAAGGTGCTTTAAAGCCATTCTTAGCCTCCTCCTAGTCAAGGCAAAAAACATGGGCGGCCATTTTGTATAAAAATTTAATATTTTCATCTAAAATAATTACAATAGTTGTTTGCATATTTTCACAAATAAAATTTTGATTTTAGAATATACTCCTAATATATTTATGATTTCTCTATATTTATGATATCTTAGTTACCATAAAAATAGGTGCAATTTTTTTTTTAAAATTTTTTTTTGACATATAAACCTTTACATATTTCAATCAAAACCACCACTCTTGTTTTGAAAATACTATTTTAAGATAAAGTAACTTTGTCTTTTCTTTTACTTTCTATATTTACAATTTCTTTTTACTATTTTGTGAAGATAATAACTAGTCATTAGAGAGGTGATTCACTATGCGAGTTGAGCAAAAAAATTTGTAACATAAATAAATAACGTCTAGGCATTGCTCATATATTTTTTTATGTCTAATAAGATGATTTCATTTAGTTGTATGATAAAAGAAACATAGATAATAAATATATCAGTTCTTTTTTTTAAAGAAGTGATAATGATGACCAATAAAAAAAAGAATGTTTGCCACAAAGAAAAAAAAGCTGAATTCCAAGACAACCCAACATTAAAAAAAATGATAATAACAAATTAAAAATGACAGGAAAGCTTAAAGTCAACTCGAGTCGTCATCATAAACTTGCAAATCGGATCATAAGACATAACTAACCTTATTGAAAGCAAATTAAAAAAAAATTAATAATGCCCAACTTCCACCAATAGAAATATAGAATGGTAAAATTGAGAAAAAAATATTAAGAAAACTAACCTCCAAAATAAAAAATAAAAATTTGCAAACCTAAGCAAGACTATCAAGACTCACAAATTGGATAATGCGAACAAGATAATCTAATAAAATATAAAATGACAATAAACATGAAGCTCAACTCTCAAATAAATAAGATTTTAAAAGTTGGAGCCAAAACAAATTTCAATGTTAAAAAAAAAACTTTAAAACAAAATCCAGTCTAGCTTAGGCATAATCATCGAACACACGGTCTAAATAATAAGACTGAGATGACCTTATATATATAAAAAAAATCATGAAGCTCTAACAAAACTAATATGGAATATAAAATAAAATAAAAAAAATGTAAAATAAGATTAAAAAAAGATCAATGTCTATTCAGGCTAATATTTATATCCTTAACTTGGGTTGTGAGACTAACATTACTGCTTCAAAAAAATCAGGAAGACTAATTTTCAACTAACTTAACATAAAATCATAAAATTGAAAATAAAATAAAATTTTAAACAAGATCTAAAGCAAACAAAAAATAAATTAAGAAACTTAAGACCAAATTTGATACAAAAACAAAACAAAACAAAATATTAAGGGATGAAATTGAAAAATAAATTCAATTAATAAAAGGGTATAAAAAGAATATCAATCAAAAGAATAAATATTAAATTTGATATAAAACTCAAATAAAAAAAATATTAAGGGAAAAACAATAAAAAATATCAAAAAAGGAATAAAAAAATAAGAGCCAAATTTTATATAATAAACAAAAAACCAAATCAATCTTGAAGCAAATAAATTCATAGTTAGTGAAAATATCATTGTAAAATATGAGATTTTCCCTTTTCAAATTTAAATAGGGGAGGCGGCTACAAATGATAAAAATCACCAAAGAAACGAGGTTATCATTTAATCTACAAAACTACCATCAATAATAGTTATGCTGTAAAATATTAGAGAATTAATATAAAATAAATCTTGAAGCCTCCCTAATTAACAATTTTGTTTTCTTTAATATGATATCAACAATGGTTATAGGTTTGGATTTTACCAATTTCATTTTTCTAATTAAAATGTATGCTTATAAATTTTCATTCCAAAGGATATTTATTTGAGTTCCCAATAGTCATGGTGTAATGACAGAGAGCTTGCAATCTGCACAGCAAGTTTTAAGTTTGAGTCAGGACATGCACCACTTGTAGGAGTCCCAGACAACCAGAATTTTACTCGTTCATCTGGGCCTATAAAATGCTCTTTTCAGAGAATGAAGTTTTCTCGCATAAAAAAATATTTATTTGAAAAGATTTATCAACAAAACTGTTTTTAAACCTACATAACAATTTATTTTTTATTTTGAGCACAATTTTCAAACTAGATTGATTTGCTAGTCATTCCCATGAAATGTGTTGAAGTCATAGTTAGCTGCGGAAAATATTTGTTCAGATTGAAATGTTTGTAGAAAGAAAATAAAACTTTAAGCAGTGGTCTAATTAAAATAAAAAGCTACACGTGTTTCTTGCCCTAACCATCACATAACCCTATGCTTCTTTATTGGCATCGACAAGCTTCAGTATGATTCCTTTTGTGTTTATCCAAATATATATATATATATATATTTAAGATTTTATTATATATATATATATATATTTAGAAACATATATTTAAGATTTTATTATATATATATATAGAAACATATAAAATTATACATATAAACTCATCTCATATCAATTTTATATGTGTTAAGGAACCATCTCACCTAAAAGGTTAAGCTTATAAGTGAGACCTATGATTTATATTATTCTCTAACACACACCCTCAAGTGAAAACCCTCTGTATTTGAAATTTGCACATACCCAAATCACCTTGTGCTTGGTTTTTATCAAATAGAATGAGAGTGGTGAGATTCAAACTCGTGACCGCTGGGTCAACAAGGCTCTGATACCATGTTAAGGAACCATCTCACCTAA
This sequence comes from Salix exigua, assembly GCA_032356905.1. Taxonomy (NCBI): domain Eukaryota; kingdom Viridiplantae; phylum Streptophyta; class Magnoliopsida; order Malpighiales; family Salicaceae; genus Salix; species Salix exigua. Next base: position 9,494,758 of record CM063601.1, read on the forward strand.
AAGCTTAAGCTTATAAGTGAGAGCCCATAATATGATTTATATTATTCTCTAACAATATGTATATATATAGTTTTATACTATAATTAAAAACATTTTTTTTAACATCACAATCAAAAAGCTAGTGTAACATTGTTCAAGAGAGTGTTTGAGAGCATGATCATAGTTGCTTATTACTATATATATATATATATATATATAAAATTATTTTGACTTTAACATATAAAAAAATGAAATATAAGCGCTTCCCGAACATCCCCGACTACCATTTACTTGAGCTTTTGGAGGCATTGCTGGTATCTTAATTAATTAATTAATTAATTAATGTATTTCGGGGCTTGATAGAGAGATATCACTTCTTTTATTTTTGTCAAAAGTGTAAGTAATTGATTTCCTTTCATCATATCTTAATTCAAAATTAAAAAAAGTATGACCTAAAGATCATGGCTATATTTTAAATGTTTACACATTTTGACAGACTAGAAATGGAGAGAGTGTGCAGGTCTTCAGTGAATCACATTTTATTTGCACTCATAATAGAAAACTAACCAGTGTTTTGCCCGCGTGACATAGCTTTTTAAATCTTCATTTATTTATTTATTTATATATATTAATTAGAATTTAACAAAAGAAGCAGCAGCAGCTAGAGTTACATAAAAAGAGGTCATGTTCCTAGGCTTTGAAGAGCACTAGCCTAATAAAACAAAACCCAAACACACGTGATGTTGCAAGGTTGGGTTCAACATTGGATTTATTGCTCTTTTTTTGAGTAATTGTCCGACAGCTTGATTATTTTTTAAAATGTTTTTTATTTAAAAATATATTTAAATTATATATATATATATATTATTTTTAAAAATTATTTTTGACTTTAATACATCAAAATAATTCGAGAACATCATTTTTTTCATTTTAAGTTAAAAGTAAAAATAATTTTTTTTATTTTTTTTAAATACTTTTAAAATGCAGTAACAAACACCCCATTAATGAAATGAAGTGATTGTTTAGGAGTGTGATTAATGTTATTTTTTTATTTAAATATGTATCAAAATAATAATTTTTTATTTTTTTTAAAATATTTTTGATATAAGTGCATGAAAATAATCTAAAACTATTAATTTTTTAAATTTAAAATATTTTTTTAATATTTTTTAAAAATACTTTTAAAGTACAATATCAAATAATGTGTCGAAAGTTCATTGACATGTCAATGATAATACTTCTCTACTAAAGAGAATCTCAATAACAATAAGATTAGTTTTTTATTATTCAATTGTTGTGAACTAATAATTTTCTCTTTCTATCTCTTATTCTCTAGCAAATTTCTCTTTTCTCCCACAAAACTTTTACACTAAGACTTTTTTTTAAATAAAGTGTAGAAATGCACTTCTTTTCTATCTAATTTATATCAAGCTTTTATTTTTTATTTTAAATAAATTTTTTTAATATTTTTGTATTATTTTGATATACTAATATTAAAAATAATTTTCAAAAAACAAAATAACATTTTAAAAACAGCCTAAAGCACGAAACCAAATAAAAATAACAATAGAAATTAAAAATGTAAACTAAAAGCAGAGGTGTATAGATACAAACAAAAAATTAAGAACTATCTCGGAAACACCAAAAAAATCAAGGGATCGAAATTAAATCAAAAAATAAAATAATAAAACCAAAATAAAAAATTATATATATTAAAACTAGATAATAAATATATATCATCCCAGCAGCGAAACTCGGGTTTATGGTTCGTATTTTTCTATAGGTGGATGGAATCCATTGTTTAGCTTCAAGCATATTTAACGTTGTAGGGATATTCTCGTATTTTAAAAAACATATGAGACACCCGACGTGATTTTAATGAGTTTGTTTCCATTCAAAAAGTTAAATAAAAAAAAATTACGATGTGGAAGGCGAATTAATGCGATCACATCGTGGTCCTTATTTTATGTCGCATGCTTAGTAAATCAAATAAAATGATAGAAAAACAAAGTGCTGTTTTTTTTTTTCTTCTTACCCTGGTCTTCTTTGTTTATAGTATCAGGTTCAGGAATGAGGCCATGAAAATCATATCCAGGAAAATAGCACACGGAATAAATTCATAGTTAGTGAAAATATCATTGTAAAATATGAGAATTTCCCTTTTCAAATTTAAATAGGGGAGGCGGCTACAAATGATAAAAATCACCAAAGAAACGAGGTTATCATTTAATCTACAAAACTACCATCAATAATAGTTATGCTGTAAAATATTAGAGAATTAATATAAAAGCCTCATTTATTAACAATTTTGTTTTCTTTAATATGATATCAACAATGGTTAGAGGTTTGGATTTTACTATTTTCATATTTCTAATTAAAATGTATGCTTATACATTTTCATGCCAAAGGATATTTATTTGAGTATCCAATAGTCATGGTGTGATGACAGAGAGCTTGCAATCTGCACAACAAGTTTCAAGTTTGAGTCAGGGCATGCACCTCTTGTAAAAGTCTTAGACAATCAGAATTTTACTCGTTCATCTGTGCCTATAAAATGCTCTTTTCGGAGAATGAAGTTTTTTCGCATAAAAAAATATTTATCTGAAAAGATTTATTAACAAAACTGTTTTTAAACCTACATAACAATTTAATTTTTTATTTTGAGCACAATTTTCAAACTAGAATGATTTGCTAGTCATTCCCATGATATGTGTTGAAGTCATAGTTAGCTGCGGAAAATAGTTGTTCAGATTGAAATGTTTGTAGAAAGAAAATAAAACTTTAAGCAGTGGTCTAATTAAATAAAACGCTACATGTGTTTCTTGCCCTGACTATCACATAACCATATGCTTTCTTATTGGCATCGACAAGCTTCAGTATGATTCCTTTTGTGTTTTATCCAAATATATATATATATATATATATATATATATATATATTTAGAAACATATATTTAAGATTTTATTATATATATATATTTAGAAACATATAAAATTATACATATAAACTCATCTCATATCAATTTTATATGTATATATATAGTTTTATAGTATAATTAAAAATATTTTTTTTAACATCACAATCAAAAAGCTAGTGTAACATTGTTCAAGAGAGTGTTTGAGAGCATGATTATAGTTGATATATATATATATATATATATATATATATATATATATATTTAAAATTATTTTGACTTTAACATATAAAAAAATGAAATATATTTCTAAAAAACAATTTTTGAGCGCTTCCCGAACATCCCCACTACCATTTACTTGAGCTTTTGGAGGCATTGCTGGTATCTTAATTAATTAATTAATCCATATCGGGGCTTGATAGAGAAATATCACTTCTTTTATTTTTGTCAAAAGTGTAAATAATTGATTTCCTTTCATCATATCTTAATTAAAAATTAAAAAGTATCACCTAAAGATCATGGCTATATTTTAAACGTTTGCACATTTTGACAGGCTAAAAATGGAGAGAGCTTGCAGGTCTTCAGTGAATCACATTTTATTTGCACTGATAATAGAAAACTAGTGTTTTGCCCGCGTGAGATAGCTTTTGAAATCTTTATTTATTTATTTAATAGTTAAAATAGACATTTATATAAAATGTTACAATTTTCATTATTTTAAAACTATTTTATTAAATAAATCATTCTTTCCTTATTCATTCTTTGTGGCCATGCTTTTTATTAGTAGCATGTTTTCTGAATAAAAAATAAAAGAAATGTTTTTTTTTTGTAAAACCCCAATGATCTAAAAATAAGTATAAAAAAATGTATGTCTTCAATCTAATTTATATTTCCTTATTAATGTATTTTTTATATCAAAAACATATTTATTTCATTAAAAGAAGTTTTCTATAAATAAAAAAACTTAATACGATCTCAAAGGCAAGTATCAATTAAAAAGATTGAAAATCATTTCGTGATATTAAAGAAAAAAATAACCTGAGAGAATTTAAAAAAAATACTTATGATAAAAAATAAATTTTATTTTTATTAAATATTCATAATCTCAAATTTAAAAAACATTTGAATAATAAATTCATATATAATAACTAACAAAATGATTGTTGATATCATAAAACATATTGTAATCTTTTTTTGGTAGAACCATCCGGTGTCCGGCACTGCCGAATAATCTAAATTCATGTTGGGTGAGATCCTAAAGAGCAATAAAACTCTTTCACATAGCGTTGCGGTATATCTAAAGTCTTGAACTCGATAACTTAGTTAAAACATGATAGTTCTCTGCTAACTAATCTACACAACTAATCTACACAGTCGGTGATTATTGTAATCTTATTTGAAAACATGAAAAATTGAATAGCATTCAATGGAATAATATTTTAAACATATCTTCATTTATTATATATATATATATATATATATATATATATATTACACAGACAATAAAAGGCGTAGGTTTTGTACTGTGCACTCAGGCACAGTACACTGTGGATTTCAATAGTGCATTTTTTTTTTTTTGCTTTTATGTTTATGTTTTTTTTTAATTTCTCTTTTTTTTTTTGTTTTTCTTCCTTTTTTTTTTTACTTTTTTTCCCAAATTATTCTTTTTGTTTCTTTTTTTCATCTTTTTTTTTTGTATTTTTTCCTTATTATATTTTTTTATTACCGAAAGTGTTTATTATTATTATTATTATTATTTTATTATGAAATTTGATGATTTTTTCTTGAATATGTATTTATATATGTATAGTCGAAATTTTGTCTAATTTTAGTGACAGTGAGAGGTTTTGATTATTAGGCTATCGGCAAACCAGTTAAGCTGGGTTTCTTGTGTGGTGATTTGCACAAAATATAATATAATATATACTAGCTATATTGCCGCGGGTATTTTTTTGTATATAATTTCACATAATTAAATAAAAAACGATAAATTTATATGATATAATTAAAAAAAATTATAGCTTATGAGATAAAATGTATAAATTTTTAAGTACAGTTTGTTGCGCAAGCATAAATAACATTTTTTAGAATAAAGGTACAACGTTATAAAAGATCATAAAAGAGCGCGAACTATATAACATGCGGATCATTGAAAAAAATACGTATGTTAACATGAAGAACGAAGCCAAAACCTTTCTTTAAAATGTGACATTTAATTTCCCTGCTAATTAAATCAAAGACTAACAAAAGTAGATAAAATTTAATAAAAGAGAAAATGAAAAATTATAATAGATGCTAAAATTTTTCCTTATTGTATATTTTTTTTATTTTATACAAAACTTGCACTTCCTAAAAATTATATACATATTTATTATTTTGTCTAAATTTATGCTATGATAAAAAAAATCATACATAATAAATATTTTTTATGTTGAAAAAAATATGAATTCGCCCGCGACGAGGCGCGGATGCCATGGCTAGATGTTTTCTTTTATTTTTATTTGTTCTTTGTATTAGATGATTTTTATAATTTTATTATTTGCACAATAATAATGATAATTTTAGTGATTATTTTTTAATAAAAATATTTTAATTTTTTTTAAGATTTTCCTGAAATTTTAATTTATATCGGTGATCATTTTAAAAGTAATATTACTCTATTTTTCCCTTTATTATTTTTTTTGTTTTTTGTTTCTTTATTTGTTCTTTAGATTATATGATTTTTATGATTTTATTATTTATGCAATAATAATAATAATTTTATTGTTTCTTTATAATTTTAGTTATTATTTTTTTATTGTTGTTTTAGAAAAATCTTTTGCTTTTTTTTTCTTAACAATTTAATTATTTTAATTTTTTTGGCTGTAATGTTAGCAATAATTTTAGCTTTTATAGCAATGATAATGACAATAATGTCAGGATGATTCTTCAATCTATGTTTTCTTCTTTTTGTTGATAGAAAATTAATAGCTTATTTTTTTATTTGATTATTGTAAGTATTTTCACAAATTATATTTTATTTTTGTTTGATTGAAATTGAATTATATAATAAACTAATCTTAATACAATGAACTTAATAATTCAGATATCTGAGTTTTATTGAATTTTTTAATGATGATGATAAATTTATGCTGGTTATTTCGTTTGAAACTACTAAACATGTAAATTTATATCGATTTTAAATTCATATATTTTATAGAAAACTTGCATTTGACATGAATTCTGCACATATTTATTATTCTAACTAAATTTATATTATAATAAAAAATACATACAATTAATATTTTTTACATTGAAAAAAATATTTTGCCGCCCGCGGCGAAGCGCGGGGTATTGTCTAGTATATATATATATATATATATATATTAATTAGAATTTAACAAAAGAAGCAGCAGCAGCAGCTAGAATTACATAAAAAGAGGTCATGTTCCTAGGATTTGAAGAGCACTAGCCTAATAAAACAAAACCCAAACACACGTGATGTTGCAAGGTTGGGTTCAACATTGGATTTCTTGCTCTTTTTTTTAAAGTAATTGTCAGAGAGTATGGTTTGTTATTTTTTAAAATGTTTTTTATTTAGAAATATATTTAAAGTATATAAATATATTTTTTATTTTTAAAAATTATTTTTTACATCAGTATATCAAAATAATCTAAAAATATAATTTTTTTAAATTTAAAATAAAAAATAAAAATATTTTTTTTTAATTTTTTTTAAAAACACTTTTAAAATGCAGTACCAAACACCCTATTAATGAAATGAAGTGATTGTTTAGGAGTACGATTAATTTAATTTCTATTTTTTTTATTTAAAGATGCATCAAAATAATAATTTTTTATTTTTTAAAAATCATTTTTGATATAAGTGCATGGAAATAATCTAAAAACATCAATTTTTTTAATTTAAAATAATTTTAAAAATAATTTTTAAAAATTCTTTTAAAATATAATATCAAATAATAGTATAGAAAGTTCATTGACATGTCAATGATAATACTTCTCTAGTAAAGAGAATCTCAATAACACTAAGATTAGTTTTTTATTATTCAATTGTTGTCAACTAATAATTTTCTCTTTCTATCTCTTATTCTCTAGCAAATTTCTCTTTTCTCCCACAAAACTTTTAGACTAAGACTTTTTTTTTTTTAAATAAAGTTTAGAAATGCACTTCTGCAGCGCAAAACTATCTAATTTATATCAAGCTTTTATTTTTTATTTTAAATAAATTTTTTAATATTTTTGTATTAGTTTGATATACTAATATTAAAAATAATTTCCAAAATATAAAAAAAATTATTTTAACATTTTTTTAAACAAAATAACATTTTAAAAACAGCCTAAAGCACGAAACCACCTTTTCTTGCTCCTGCGGCTACAAAAATCGAATAGATAACGTGAAAGTGAATGAGAAGGGTACTCTCACAGTCAAAATTTGCACAATAAGAGTTCTGTCAAGTCCAAAACAATTAGATAATTTATTTAATTAATCCCGTAACTCCCAATAATTTATTTGACTCATGCTCGGAAATTAGTTAAATAATTAGCAAGCTATGTATAATTAACATAATTATCTAACCTTATATTATATTCTAGCCACTAATTATCTAACCTTATATTAGATGAGAAATGATAATTCACACACATATATATATTTTTTAAAAAACAATTCTTCATACTTAACATCTCCATGCACTGATTCGAACTCACCAACATTTAAGTCAAGCGATGATGAAGAATCATGACTCTGAGTTTTGACTTTTACGTGGTCGGCTAGCTGTTGTTATCAACACTATCTGAAAATTAACACTATTCCTTGTCTTCTGAAAGCATTCTATGGGACAATTTCCCTTAAGAAAAACAATTAATTATTTAATTTAGGATGAATAATATAAAATAATATAAATTATATCATAAAATATCATTTAACTGTGTAAATTTTTAGATAAAATAATTATTTAATATGATATGATCAGATTAACGAGCAAAACCCGCGTAGATCTTTTATATAATAAATTAAGATGTCTCTTCTAGAAGTTAGGGTTTTGTTGGAAAGAGTTTATGTTTGGACTTTGGATTGCTGATGACCAATCTATAGATGAATTTATCACAGAATATATTAATTAAGTTGCCACTCCAATAAAAGCCTAACATAATAATTCCAAAAATTATTTTCAGAACATTAATGCTTGCTACCTTCCGATCTTAGGGTTGTATATATAATTGGATTCAAGTGAAAAGTAGGTAGTGATTGTGATTGGCGTAGAAAACAATTCAAATCACAGCAATGCCGCGTATGCTTCCCTTGATACTCTCATGGGATATAAATATCGCGTTCCGCCATCATGAGGAACACACACACACACAAGCTTCGTGAAAAATATGGCATGCTAAAAAGTTACACTGCAAATCTTCATTTTACTCGCAGCAAAAACAGTAATTAGGTATTTTTTTAGTCCTTGCACGGTTTAATTTGAAATCACACTGGAAATCTTGTTCATTAGGGCTTAATTTCCCCCAGAAAATTCTAATGATGCTGACAGCATGCATGCACCTGGAGGTGTTTGTTGTTGTTTTGGCTTTAGTAAAATATACTTGTCGTCTGATTGCATGGCAAAACCAGCGATTAATTCTATAATATCATTCTTGAGGTTGTAGTTTATGCTTTATGCTGAAGGGTTGTTTGAAAAATATATATAAAAATATCGAATCCATTCCCTTTCTGCTGTGTTTTTAGCAGAATAGAATCGATTTTTAGAATTCCCATGAGGTTGGCCTAGCGGATAAGAGCTGGGATTTGACAGTTTGCTCCAAAATCTCAGGTTCGAGTCTTGCTTGGTGCAAACAATTCATGGAGCTACCGGACTTGGACGAAGTCCATGAATTAACCGTGGTGCACTTGCGGGAAACTTCTTGTTGAGAATCTGAGCACTCCCTGGATTAGTCAGGTTTCGGTCCGGATACCCGGTGCTAATTCAAAAAAAAAATCGATTTTTAGAATTTAATCTTTGGATTGGTGAATATATTTAGTTGATCACAGGTTAATTACTCTGCATTTTCTGGTGTTTTTATTTTTTTCTTCTCTCTTATTTACATCCTGTAAGGTTAATATCAGCAGCAGCCACTTACACAGATCTCTCAGAAGCTAGCCTTAATTATTAGTCAATGTTCGTTTTGCTTTCTTCAACACCTGATACGCGTACCACGAGTGATGCATGCTCATACATTTGCTAGTCTTAATTTGTTCGAGAAATCTGAAGCAAGCTGTCAATGCAATCATTGTTGAGTATAAAGTGGGTTCTTCGAGATATCACATATGAAGATGATATATAATGCAAGTCAAGATGATTGTTGCATGAACTTTCCAGGGAGCATGAAGATTTCCTGGCAGCATTTAGGGAGTGATCATTAAATCTTCTGTTCAATTAATTGGCATCCAGATCACGCAGCAGGGTTCATGTTACACCGATCGCGAGACAAATTGTTAAATGACTTGGTCTAGACTGAACCAATAAATACAAGATTTATAAATAAAATCAAGTGAAAGTACATATCATCACGTGGATATCACCTATTCTTTCTGCTTTTTTTTTTTTTTTTTAATTTGACAATGATTCGCCTCTTTTCTTGGTCTAGTTTGTAATTAATAATTCACATTTACACTATAAAAATCTTCATTTTCACTCAATGGAGTATACCATAAAAGATATTGTAATAATTATTCTTGCGACCTCATATAACTGTTCAAATTTTTGATCCATATTTTCCCACCGTCCAGGAGAGATGATTGACTCTTATTAGGACAATTAATATGAGACTATTCTAGCTAGAAAAAGAATGGCCGGAGATAGTAATTTTTTTTAGATTAGTGGTAATGGGGGGTGAATTGCAGTAATGTAGTTCAACATGTCAGTTAAACTTATCTCACAAATAATTGAATCAAACTCGATGTTGATGGGTGTAGTGAAGAAAATCTAGGTGTTCCAGGTACTGGAGGAGTATTTCGGGACGATTTGGGTTCCTGGATAGTGGGATTTGTAATGAACAATGATATTTATTCATTAGTTATTGTCGAGTTATGAGTTGTTATGTTGGATTACAACTTATAAGGGATAAAAGGTTTAGAAAGGTGGTTTTAAAGTTAGATTCTACTGTTGTAATTGGACTTATCAACGAAGATAGAGTGAGTATGGATAAAAATTATAATCTTACCATGCAAATTAAGGGTATGTTGAGCAGGGCTTAAGAGGTTAAAACTTTACATGTTTACAGGGAAGCTGATTGGTTGGCTAATTATGGGTTAACTAGAGATTTGTTAGACAAAGGATCTGATGTTCTAGCAGAGCTACCTTCAAGGTTTCATGCTTTGTTATATTATGATTTGATTGGATCTATTGTAACTCGTTCAATTTAATAGGACGTATCCATCCCAATTATTAAAAAAAAAACTTTCGATCCAAGTAATTATTTATTTACCCCACTTACAGACAAGCACGCACGCACACACACATATCCACATAATCTTTCTTATCTTCTCACTAGAACTTCAAAATAAAATTAGCAATAGAGTTTTTTTAAAGGAATTAAACTTCCAAGAATTTCTTAGGTTTTAATCATTATAAAATCTTATTTTCAGACAAGTGTTAATGAATGTAGCTAGGGTAGAGACACTTTTCTAATGAACATTATTGATAATATTCTATCAATCCAAACCGTTAATTAATTCCAAAAATTATTCATCTAGTTTTATGGTTGTTGGCTTTCCAAACAATTATTAATTTGTTTTATGGGAAGCTGGTCAATGGTCACCTGATCAGCATACAACCTGCTAGCAACACCTCCTCTCCTTTCTTTCCTTGCTTCGATGGAAAGACTTGATCCGAAGGTAATTAACATAGCACTAATTCACTAATTAATCAGACATCAACACTAATTCACTAATTAATTAGCCGATAGGCATCGATATGTCACATAATCGTGTCTTTATAAAGAGTGATTGTTTTTTTTTTTTTGTCAAAGTCAAGCACTATAAAGTTGATAATTGAACTCAAAGTGGATTTAGTTCATCATCTTCGAAATCCACCGAAAACGATGTGTGCCGACCAAGCTATTCCAAATCATCCAAGATCATGCTCGTGACGAGGAAAAATAATTGAACTAAAAATTATAAAGAACAGCAAACGATTTGGGTGAGAGAAACCAGCAAAGAAACGATCAGAAAAGGCTGGGAGATCGAGGAGCGAATGTAGAAAATCCAAAATAAAACATAAAAATGATCACCAAGATCTTCACTGAGTACAGACTGAAAGAGAGAGCTTGGTGGCAGGTTAGATCTTATAATCTCCACTCTACATTAATGTATATGAATATAATCAAAATCCTATACATGTTTCCGAACTTCTAGCCTGCACTAACCCAGAAATTATTCTAACTTATAAATGGTACTGTTGTGTCTAAGGAGCATGATACGATGATAAAAGGGCTCAATATTTGTACAGGTCTCAAGTTCACGTTAGAATGTACATCTTTTATAAGAATCATTCATCTAACACACAAAGTGTGTTTTTGGGAAATAGAGTTTCCTCGAATATAAAATAAATAAATTACTGTATCATTACATTACTGATCACGGCTTAACCATCGTATCATCGAGTCTGAACACAAGAAATGATTTCAGTAATTATTTTCTAAATATTACCTTTGACAATATCATATGAACAAGTTAAGAAAATGGTTGCTTGATTCTTTAATTAAGCACAAGCTTCTTTCAAAAGACTAATATATCGATTCTCGATATATAATTTACAAAACATGAAGCTCCTCTACCTATAATAATATATACTGGGGCCAAGGAGTTCATCAACCCTAACATATTATCATCTACTATATAAGAATTCAGACGTTCTGAAACAGGTTTACGAAATTGCTTGCAGCATTTCTCAAGGGCTCCATGTTAGTACTGTTTTGAGCCCAGCTGCTTAATATCGATTCTCTAGCTCGAATGAAAAAATTTTCTTCATCTTTCTGAACCTCATCATCTCCTTTCTTCGGACATTTGAGAAGGCTGATATAGGATCCCAAGTCATGAACACATGAAGGGTTTTGCATGTTGAAGAAGTCTAGGACTATTTCAACTCCCACATGTGCATAGCATGAACAACTGATCCATGGAAACTCGTATCTCCCTGCTAAAACCCTAAAACTTTCGTTGAGAAAAACCCCTGGTAACTTTGTGATGGGGTCATTAACATTTACGATTCTTAAAACTTTTACCCCCAACTCCTCGCATCTCTCCTTGAAGCCCAAGTTTCCTACTCTTGGCCCTCCGAAAGAAAAAACCGTCACTGGTATGTCCAGGTCCGTGCCGAGCCTATTCAATCCAAGCTCGGCAATATCATATGCAAGAAGAAGAGCCAGTGAGCTTCCCATACTATGCCCTGCCAAGGAAATGCTAAGCTCCTCACCTTTGTAGAAGTTTAAGAGCCTGGATACTTCGGATAGAAGCTGTTCGCGGCAGCTTTTGAGTCCGAACTTGGTATCACTTTCATTTGAAGTGTACAAGCTCAAAAAACCAGACTCTACTTTAACGTCCGGGCGTGGATTATTGGGGTCGAGCTTTGCTGGGGTCAGCGAGCTCATGAAATTCGCAATCCACTCTGGGTTCGTCACTGTTCCTCGAAATGTAATGACCATGTCTCTCCTCCCGAGTCTCCTAGCCGCATCATCCGAAGACACAGCTACAAATCCAATCCAACGCCCGCAGGAGGGTTCATTTTGGATTGGAATGCTGACATCCGGAGTGGCGTAGATGTACTTGGTGACTTCGTAGGAGGAATTTCCCATCCCAACTTCTCTAAGCAAGCTCTTCTTGCCATACTTGCAGGTCAAGTATCTTCTGGAGCTGGGGTCGAGATCAAAGCCCTGATAACAGGCAGTGACAAATTCCCCATACCGAATGATCTCTTGCCGGAGAAACGGGTGCAAGGGTTCGACAAGGCCTTCCCAGTTATTGCAGCCATGAACCTCTCTCCACATGCGTGCCAGAGTGGGAGTTCTAGCAGAGTTAATACTCTTGTCTAATTTTGCTGGCATGGCTGATGTTAGAGAAGAAGAAACAAGTGAAAGTGATATGGACGCAGTTGTTTCAGCAGTGCTCTTATTGGGCAAACAAACCTGCCCAGAAGAATGAGACCGAGGTACCATGCTCGCTGAATACGCAACATGGGTTACACATGGATTTGGCATCAAAATCTTGGAAGCCATTGTGGAGCTAGAGAGAGAGAGAGAGAGATAGGGAGGATAGAGCCTTAATTAGCTATGGAGTGGGATATATATATAAAGGGGGAGTGCGATGACATCGACAGGCAGCAAAGCAGGAAGGAAATGGAATAAGAAAGTAAAAGGGATGTTTGGCGAGTATTTGACTGAGAATCATCTTTTCAAAATTCGAAGTTTTTTTTTTAAATTAAATAATAAAATTATGTGACCCGGTTCGATTTCACAGACTCATATTATCTGTTCCTTCCTTCGTTTCTTAAAACAGAGGGTATTTAGTAGTATGATAATGATGTTTTTTTTTATAAAAAATATTTTTAAAATATAAAATATTAATTAAAAATATAAATAAATTATAATATTTTTTTAACTAAATGTTAGATTGAGAAAGGTGGGAAAATAAAAACGACCATTTACCTAATTGAGAATTTGACTTCCTCACCTCAAAAGTGAGAGAAAATTCATAACTTGTACAAATGGTATGGCTCCTCTTTCCGATGAAAAATCTTTGATCGATTTACACCATCTTGAGGGGAGGGGACATCAACGAAATAATAAGGATGACACTTGACTTTATTTAATGTTTAATTAGTTATATGATTTAATTATCTTTCTAGCCAAAACAAAACAAAATCAGTTTTCCTCTACTAGCCTTTGACTACTAGAAGGACATTCAATTTCATCTTTCATCGATAGTCATGTAGACTATTTCTTAGACAATATATATATATATATATATATATATATATATATATATATATATATATACACACACACACACACACTTCTCGTGTAGTGATTTAAATATTAACTTTAAAATTTACACTTAAAAGTTTTGAAAAAAATAAAATTTTTATTTTTTATTTAAATTAAATTTTTTTGATGTTTTTAGATTATTTTTATGTATTGATGTCGAAATAATTTGTTGGAGTTTGAACTAGTACTAACAATATGGTGATGGTACTAGTGGTAGTCTAATAATCCTTTTAATAGTGGTGTTATTGATGCAAGTCTTACAAATAGAGAGCGAGAAGGAAATAAGATTGATTTTACTTTACACTGCACACCAACTGAATATTTTTTTTAAAAATTTATTAGTTTTTATCTAATAAAATTTTATGGATATAATTATTTGTAATGTATTTTTAAGGTATTTTAAATCATGTATAAACCTTAACTAATGAAGTTTTATGACCATAATTATAATATATCGTATTCGAAAATATTTTACTCATAATTTTATGATTTTTCTACCTACAATTTTAATACGCTCTACAAGACAAGCCACGTTTGTTCATTTTGCTACACATGCATGCACACATGCATGTTTTATTTTTAAGCATTGTTTATTTTCAGGGCACGCACGAGCTTCTACTTGTCTGGTTTTCAGCAGACGAAAGGATACCAGAAAATAGGAGATAGTGTTTCACTCAATGTTTATATGCCCAGGAATCTTCTCCACCTATGGAATATTTTTTTAGCTGACTTTCTTCTTACCTTTTTGTGTCGTATACTTTAATAGCTTACACTCTTATAATTTTTAAATATTGACAGATTTATTACGGGAAATGATCCAATGAGGGGGTGACATCTGCCCTATTTAGATGACACGTGTGATACCATCCAGTTGCTATTTGAGAGATGAAGTACACAATGGTTCTATTTGTTTGTTGTTTTTCAATTTCATTCCTCATGCTTAGATTGTTTTTTCAATTTGGTTCTTCAATTACAATTTTTCATATGTTTTGTTTTTTATTTCAATCATCGTTCTTCTAATTTTTTGTTTTGTTTTTAATCCTTTAAAATATGTCCTTATTTTTTATTGGTGTTTCAAAACTCATCTTCTTAGTTATTTTTTTCTCTTAATTTAGTCATTTTATCTTTCTTTTTTTTGAGTTGTACTTGTTTTCAATTTAGTCCTTCAATTCTAATTTGTGTATATGGTATTTTTTTTATTTGGTCCTTCAACCTTTGATTTATTTTGTCCTTCACTCTTTTTTCAAAGTTTTGTCATTTTTTATTTTACCCTTCAACAATTTTAAGAGCAGTATAAATGGTAATAATAAGAACGATGATAATAATCGCAATAATAACTATCTTATTATTTATTGATAATAGTAATGATGATGATGGTAATTGTAATGATAGTGATAATATTAATAATAAGAATAATAACAATGAGTTATTATTTTAGAACTAGTCTCATGACCCTGGTCATGGGTTCGACACGTTAACTCTAGTTGACTCATTATTTTTTTGAGGTATTTTTTTTTAATTTTTTAATCTTATTATTCAACATTATATTTATTAGAATTAAACTTCTTAATTTATTTTGATTTGTTTTCTATGAGTTATTATAGTCTCATAACTCAATATGCAAATTGACAGGATAAGCTGAGGTTACCCAAATCGATTCAATATGTTGTAATCTCAATATTTATAGATATAAAAATTCTCATCTTAAATATTTATTTTGAGTTAAACTACATATATATTTTTATTATATGAGTTATCTTTAGACTGTTCAAGTCAATCGGGTCACATTGAATTATTCGCCACATGATTTAATTTTTTTCAACTAGAATAAATATTAACAATGTCTAAATATTATTTTACTTAAGAAAATTATTTAGCACACAACATGACATGAGTCAATTATATAGTAGGTGATTTATACAAATATGAATTTTTTCTTAGAGTGTAATGGTCTTGTATTTGACAAATTTTTTTGACTCTCATTTAATTTTTTTTATTAACTTGGATGTCCGGGCCAGCTTGCACGCAACTCGACTAATCCCACAAGTCTTGAAGTTAACGACCATGTAAGCCTTCAGTGACTATCATATTAGTAACCACATGACTCGAACCTAAGACAATAGGGAAATCAAATTCCGTAGTCCTAGCATGCCATTTTTTTAATATTAATGACAATAGCTTTTTTTTTTTTTATATATATATAAAGCAAATTTAATAACTAGGTACATCCTCATCTGAAAAATGTAAGGGCATATCAGGTCCAGGTCCTTCAATCTTTAAACGCTATGCGAGATATATATATATATATATATATATATATATATATATATATATATATATATATTATTCCTCTTTATAAAAATAGTCTTAGACGTAGTTGTTTTGGCATCATGCATGAAAACACTTCAACGTTATCGTGATCTTAAAATATATTTGTTTTCAAGCATGTCGTGCGACACATCTCACAAATAAAAACAAATACACACTTAGCATATTTTACTTAAAAATATTTATTTATTTTTTAAAATATAATAAAGTGTCATAATTCTCGTTTAAAGTTTGTAATCTTTATCTACGACTAGATATCTAAATTAATGCACATATTTTTCCTTTTCCTTCCAGGTTGCAGCCAAAAATTCAAGAATTTGTGGCAAGGTCCATTCCTAAAATCTTCGGTTGTCACCTAGCTTCAAAGACTGGACCAGGTGAATTTTGACCGAATACTTGTCAGAAGAGAATTACTGAATTAAAAAATTAAATAATTAATTACTCTTTTACTACATGCATTTATTTCCTCTAATAAATGAAAAAAAAGGCTCAAGTACGTGAGTCCATCCATGCCACTGCATGCCAGGATTTCAAGAAATAATTAGTTAATTAATGAAGAAAACTTAGAGACCAAAGAACAAAATTTGCATCCCAATTCCTGGAAACCTTTTTTGAATTCCAAGTTTCTGTGGTCTTCAAATTACCAAACCCCCCCCTCAGTTTCTTTCTAACAGCAAGTAATAGCAGGCTCGGCTGAAATTCTTGGAACTAGAAATGGTGGTCTCCTTCTCCATTGGACCTACCCCTTCTGGTGGCCAAGAAAGCATATATAAAATGACGCCCGCAGGTCCCTCTGCGTTTTCCAGGAAGCTGCAGCAGCCCAGTTGGCAGCCAGGCTGTGTCAAACAGTAGCAATCTCGACCGCACTTTCGGTTCGTAGAGTCTCATCAGAATTTTCAAAACTTGAACGCAGCAGCAGCTTCCTGCTCCTTTCAATATCATTTAAACTTCAAAGTCTGGGAAACAATGGCCGCCAAAAGGTTGCTCGTGCTGGTGAATTTTGAACAGGAAGAAAGGTGGCCACGCACACAGAGATTTCAACGTTCTGGTCCTCCCTTTTCCTCGGTGCTATCGATCCAATTCAATGGACATCTTTTCAGCAAAAGACAATGTCCAGGTGCTCGAAACAAGTTGAAAAATTATTATTATTATTATTATCATTATTATTAGCAGCAACAATAATATTGTTGCCACCATACAAGCAACTTCGAGTAAAAGCAAGCGATTTTAGAGAGCTAAATTGAATTATAATTATTAATTCTTTTATTTTTTATTTAATAAAAAAAAATTGAAAAAAAACTCACCAATATTTTAAAATATTGTTTTAATTTTTTAAATATAAAAGTTTCGTAATAATATATATTAAAAATAAAATAAATTGATTAAGATTTTATCATGATGTGTTGATGATAACTAAATATGATATTTTTCAAATACATTTTTTTTCAATGTTTGTTTTCTTGTGCAAGAACATAAAACACTAAAATATAAAAATTAGAACTTCCTAGCAACAACAAAACACTTGCACATCTGTCCTCTGTGCACCTTTTTTAATTTTTGGCTTTGCTCCATACACATTAACAATAACTAAAACAAAACGGGAAATGAATAGTGATGAACACTGTTCACTGTGACTCATAGTCACTATGGACGTGCAGTTTACTCCGGTGCTGCGCGAGAGTTGGTGCCCATTTTTTTTTACACAAGGATTCTTTTTATATTTTTTATGGTGAAATTTGACAAATAATTAGTTGTGGCGAATGGTTCGTCTGCGCGCTGGAAAATGTCCAGCACGCAGGGTTCGAACCTTTCAGCCACAATTTTTGACTTTTTTGTTTTTTTTCTTAAATTTTGTTTTTTGTTTTATTTGAAAAGCAACTATTTTTTTTTTCAATTTTTTTTAAATTCGTTTTTTTTAAAGCAACTTTCCAGTTGCTTTTTTTTTAAATTCTTTTTTTTTTTCGAAATTCTTTTTTTTTAAAGCAACTTTCCATTTGCTTTATCTTTTTTTTCCTATTATTATTCTTTTTTTTAAACTATTGTGTTTCTGTTTTTTCTTCTACAATCCTAATTTTAAAAATGATTATCTTGAAAATTTGCTTTCCATTTTATTTTATTTTATTATTCTTATTCTTATTCTTATTTTTTTAAACTAGGATATCAATGACAATTTACGTGTACCATGACTAATCTTCAGGTCCATTTTTTTTTCCTTTTTTGGTTCAATTTATAAATTTTTTTCCTGTTTTTTTTCCGCTTATTTTTTCCCCCGTGACCGTGGTGTCCAGGTTAACTTATGCGCGCCACAATTTTTTTCTAATTACTGTTTGAAAAGGTGATTTCCCCTTGCACCTTTTTTTATAACTGTAAATACAATTCACTCATCTTTAATAGATTTTATCGATTATAATTTTGAGAGTTGTCAACTGAATTATTATCCGAGCACTTAAACTGATAACAACAACCAACTAATTCAATACAGGAAAAAAAATACAACAGAATTTAGCGATTACAATTTGCTATCTACCAACTATATAATTCTTTGCAGGCTAAATAATTAATCAGTTTACTACATCAAAAAGCCTAGCGCAATGCGCGACTATTTTCTGATATTTGTCAGGTATCGACGCTTGAAAATATATATAAAAAATGAAATGACTTATTTTAAAATCTCAAATTAATTTAATCTAAATGTTCTGAAATACTTTTAATATAATAATATAAATAATAAATCTTAAAAAATATAAAATAAAAATCAATTTAAACAAAAAATATATCATGTCACATATATATAAAATAAATGCAAAAAACACAAAAATGTAAGATAAGTATTATATGTATGCTAGGATGAACACCTAAGTTGAGTGGTTAACGCGTTTGTTGCCGCATCACAAGAGCGAGAGTTCGAATCTCTCCGGCTACTGATGTTTTTAAACACTGATGAACAATGATTTTCACTTTTCATTACTGTTTGAATGTTTTTTTTAACTACACTTATTTTTTTTTAAAAAAATTCGGAGTATCCATGTGAGCTTACACACACCACAACTAATCTCCAGCGCATCGTGCGAGCAATTCGCTTTTTTATTTAAGTTTATTTCTTTACAAGAATTTCCAATATTTTTATTTTTAATATTTTAGATCTAATATTACTGGAAAAAAAACATCTCAAAAAAAAGTTGACAAATTTAACCGCATTATCTACAAGTCAAATTAAAAAATATACAAGTCACTTCTCGTTTCCATTAGACTGTTTTTTTACACTGCAAATAAATAATTATAGCACACAAAAAAATTAAGTTTATGTTTTAAAAATAAATTACAATATTTTTATTTCTAACATGTCTGATATTTATTGAATATTATCGGCTAAAAATATATTGAGAGAGAGAGGAAAAATGACTTTGGATTTTTTAAAGGACAAAAATTCATATCAGTATTCTTAAATATAATTATACTAACAAAATATTAAATAATAAAATAAAATACATATAAAAGCAATCAATTTTCTACATAGATAAAAAAACCCGCCGCATCGCACAGGTATACCGCTCGTGTATATATAAAACTTTAGTAACTAAAAAGCTATTTTAGATATCCATTTAGCTATTACATTAGAGACATGAAAAGTATACAAAATAGGCAAAAGGACAATTATTTGGTTTGTCAATGCAAATGACTTCTGCGTTGGAGTTGCTCTAGCACTACAACTACTATACCCATTATTATCATTATTTTTTTGAATAACCATCACTATCACCACCATCATTACTATTGTCATAAATATTATCAATACTATCATCATCATCACTAATTTAGTTAATGTTATTGTTGTAGTGTTTTCATCATCATCATCATCATCATCATCATCATCATTGTTGCTACCTAATTTTTCACTTTATTTTTGAAAAAATAGTTTTGCCAGGCCTAGTCCAGTTTAATTTTATTTTAAAAATAAAATAAAAATATTGCATATTTAAAAAAAATGTTGTTTCGTGCATATGATCGAATTCTAAGAATTTCCTAAGCATATTTTTTTGTACTTGTTTTTTTTTGTTGCATATTTCTCATGTTTTAAAATGAAAATTAGGATATCGTAACTAGTTTATGATTATTTGATAGAGTTTGTAAAAAATATCAAAAATCATTTTTTTTCTTTTTTTGTAAATTTTAATTACTGAGGCATGAAATTACATTGTAAAGTACACTTATATGTATTAAAAAGATAACAAATACAATGCTAAGATTCAGTCTTTCGAACGATTAAGTTTTTGACTCAATGAGGTAGAGACTTTTTCATAAAAGAGATCTACTTTGAGCCTTAGAAAAGATCAACAAATAAAATATGTAACTTGGAAAAAATAATCAGACAACAATGCAACTTACCTTAGGTAGGGTGCGCTGGGGGTGATTCGTCTTCCTTTGACACAATAAATCCCTTTACTCAAACTCTCGTAGACCATGTTTCCTAGTGACCTTAATACTAGATGGCTTCTCCTAAATATTATAATCATAATTTTAGGATTATAAGAAATGTCTTTTCCCGCATGTTGTCTCCCCTCTTTACAGATGATAGTGCGCGAGGCAACAAAAAATCATTATCATGAGAGTTAACATCAACTAATGGTGTCATAAATGTCTCTTTCATCCATTTAAGATGTATTCTACCCTTTCTTCAACTAAGAAAAAAGGGTTTAATCCAAATGACCACTCGTATAACACAATCCTATTACAAACACCACAATATATGATTGTTTATCCATCAATAGGCAGTCTAAGAAAAACCACATCAAATAGTTTTTGGTGTTATCTCTCCATACCTAAGATGGAACATGTGTATATCATGTCCTCATTGCTCAAACAATATATGGATCAAGTCATGTTAAATCTTGATATAACCTAGACAACTAATGTTTAAAAAAGTTGTTTGGATATATATAGTTGGGACCCATCTATCTAGTCTCATTTGTTTGTGTAAGATAATAAATAGTGCTCTCATCCTATATAAAAATTTAAATTATAAGTACATCCATATATTTAATAATAAGTTAAAAAACAATAAATTAAAACTTTATTAAAATTAAATATTATTACAAAGCCAGTGAATACATTATATAATCAATGTCAATCTTATAACAGCAAGAATAAATATCGGCGGGTTTGGTAGGCATGTATTGTGACAAATGCTCTCCCATGATCATATTCATGCTCTCCCATCTCATAGTCATGTTTTCTAAGCTCTTATTCATGCTCTCCTTTATCTGTCCAAATATAAACATTTAATATAAATAGATGATTTGTCACCTTGAGTGACAACATCTTATGTAATAATATATGTGATTGATGTGAAACTAGACAAGTTTAACATGCATAAAAGAAAATAATATTACAACATAACATGACAAGTTAATAGTGTATTGTGTACAGAAAATTGATGTATATACTTCATCAATTAGGACATATTTTCCAATGACATTTGTCATTTCATATGTCATTCCGATAATGTGTATGACTTTCACTTGTATTCATCTTTTTATGAAATTGCGTTGAAATTCATCTATCAAGCCTAGATTTTCATCTAGATGAACTTGAGGTTCAATGTAGTCTAGTAATGGACATTATGAAATAACATAAGTTGATTTATAGAATCGAATTATATATTGATCATCAACAAACTATGTAAAACATATGTGATTCATGTACAATATGGAAAAATATACGAACATAGATGTTGTCATTTACAACATACACAAGGTCTATAATTCAAATTGATTACATGTCTCACTCATTTAACAACACTAGGTTTAATAAGGTTGTTAACATCGAACACCCCTTACTCAAAGTCAAGCCACATTACAATAAGATCTCTTGATTTATCCTTACTCACAGTCAATTCAACCTTAATTGTTTGGGGGTCAAATCTTACCACATTCAATAATAAGATAAGTTTCACGTCTCCACTTGACCCAATAATTATTGCACTTATAAATGTCAATTGCATTAGAGCTAAAATAAGCATTGTATGAGCACCCTTTCATGATTAAATGATTCTTCAAATTTAGTTGTCATATTATCATAATGGCGGTCATACTGGTGACCACCATTATAATATAAAGTCCTTTTTTTTTGTTCCACTCAAGTCATTCTTTATATGTTGAATTCAATTTACATATTATTTTATATGATAAATCAACTTTGCATTTAATGTTTAAATTTATAATTCAAGTTGCTTAAAAATATTTGGCACAATACCATTGGTATCTTTTAGCTTCACACCAATCTTTTGCTACTCCATTCTTAATGTCTGTATGTCAATATATATTCTAACACCAATAAAATATCTTTGTAAGCAAAGAAAAAACCATCTTAAATTATAATTATTTTCTTCATCAATAATTGAAAAATAACTTATTTTTCATCAATAATTATCATATTTATATTGCCTATACAAATATGTGATATCAACACTAATAAGTGGTCTACAATACTTGAAACCTTAATACAAAGTTTAAATGACCAAAACCTCACCCAAAAATCATTATACTATCATTAAAATTCCTTTGTGCATCTAATCAACAATTGTTCCAAATCCGATTCTTTTATTAATAGCAACAACTTGGAACTTTTTTTAAGACTCTGTGTTAATAAAAAAAAGATGTTCAATGATCACTCGTATAACACAATTCTATTACAAACACTAAAGAATACGATAATTATTCCCAAGGGGCGTGACGTGATGACAAAAGATTAGAAATATGCATTGCAGATCTCGGTTCGAGTCAGGACGTGCTCACCTTATAAGAGTCTGATACAACTGAGATTTTGCTTATTTAACCCAGGTCGAGTTCCTAAAAGAAGGTGGGGTTTCCTCGAATCCAAAAAAAGAAAAATAAAATGATAGTTCATCCATTAATAGACAATATAAGAAAATTCACCACATATACTAATGTTGATATTATCTCATTTAACAATGAATGTGTATGTTTTATATGCTTTATTGACTTGGGTTTAAATTCAAATTATGTTTCGCTTCAGAAGTGCTACTTAAAAAGCACAACATCCTAAGTTTGTTGCACTTCGGAAGCAAGACATTTAAACATGTTATGATTCGAAAATGTGATATTACCTTGTTGCGCTGTTTAATATTGATGTTCACTAAATGTCAACAATGCTGAAATGTGTTACTTCATCAAATATTTTTCAAATAATTTTATTTTGTCAAAACTTTAAGTTTATTGTGCTATTTTTTTTTAAAGAAAACCCACCCGTCACCCCAACATTTGTATATGCATGTTGTTCCATTTCTCACTTACAAAATGTTATTGAGATGTACATCCCAAACATAAAAAATAAAATAAAATTAGTAAAGCTTAGTATAAGGGCCAAAGCTAGGTTGAACATGGATGAAAATTAGAGTTGTATTTGACCCGGTTAAACTCAAATGACCAGACATATATTTGTGTGTCGTTGTCCCGTTTTTTCCCAGGTTGCACATTTGATTTAACATATTGTGTAAATTTGGCCATGTAATTGATAGACTTTCAAACTCAGCTATACTGAACTGATAAGGTGCATGAGATATTACTGTAGAAGAACTCCAAAATATATTCTTATTTCCTTTTTGAGAAACAATAATAAAGCAAGCAATCTTGTAGCCACATTAGACTTGGATTCAAATTTGTAAGAAAAAACATGATCACAATGAAAGTGAAACACTACATTAAATTAAGGTGTTCATCTCTCAATCATGGATGGATCACGTCATTAAATTAAGGTGTTCATCTATCAATCATGGATGGATCACATCATTAAATTAAGGTGTTCATCTCTCAATCATGGATGGATCACGTTAGATTATGAATGCTCTGAATTTGGATTTTTCTCTACAATTTTATCAGGAAAAAGATTCTATAACTTGAATTATGTAAATGAAATTGCACACCCATGCCCCACATCTCAACCATTAAGGAAGCATCCCTGCTCCACTCAGGTTGTCCATTTTCTGACTCCATGGCTGGGGGAGTCACTTGCGGGGTGGAAAAACATCTTAAACGTTTTTTGTTTTTTTTTCTTCTGAAATCCCGACAAGAAAATCAAGGAATTTCTTACACTGAATTTCGGGAAAGAGTTCATGAAATCCAGGACACATTTTAAATTACTTTTCTAATTAAATTTTAAATTTCCATCGAGTAGGCAGTGAAATCCCCCCCTCTTTATTCGTTAATGGCCAAAGAAGATGCATATGCAGTGGAAATGACAGCATTTATATCGCCGATCTTGACATTTTTTGAGAAAAGAAACTGTACAGCTTTGATTTATTATCGAGTTTTTGTTTCGTTTTGATAAAAAAAAGTGATTTTTATTAACAGAAGAGTGAAAAGGACCACCTTAGATTGACAAGTAAATCTAATACGTGAGCAATCAAAGACCCTGGCCCAGCATAGCCTAGTGTTTTCTACTGTGCCTTGACGTTAACATCCAACTGATAGGTCTTGAATTCTAAATATATGTAGTTGATGAAAAGGGAGTAGACGAAAAGGGAGTCGATAATGTCAATCTCTAAAAGATTTGAGATCGGTAATTGAGATATGTAATCATAGTAAATGCATTTCTTGTAAGAATTTAAAAATTTAACTGAGAATCAGACATACATTTATTGTAAAATCTAAAAGAATCAAAATTTTACTTGTTAATCGTAACCTATAAAATATAATTTTCAGGGATAGAATTTCCTTAAGATGCAAAAACAAATTCATGAATGGCGTTGCTATTATCTTTTGATTAAAAATAAAATTTTAAACGGGAAAAGAGTGATAACATACGGCTCTGCTTTTCCTTAAAGCAAGGGATAATCGAAAGCAAAACGATTTTAACGATTTTCTTTTAAAAAGTCACATTCTCGACGTTAACTGAACAAATGTTTTAAACAAAATAGCGAAAAGCTATGCTTTAAAAGCATAACAATAACAAATATCCAATAGGCTCTGCGTATCATCATGATCTTCGATCTTTCTGACCTGAGCCATCATCTTTCATTAGTGGAGATGCACAGACTGAACCCTTTTGAATGATTGTCTCAATTAATTTGAGGTCTGCCCCAAAAAACAATGGCAAAATGTTTCCAAAATACTTATGGGACATGATAGACAAAAAAAACCAAACTCTTAAGCAACTTATTTGGTGGGGTGGGTGCACATATCGAAGAATACATGCATGACGCAAGTTATTTCTTTTGCACATGGAAACTGCAAAAGAGTAAAGAAACAGAGAGAGATGTGTCGAGTGCAGGTGGCATCGTTATCTAGTGACGATCTGTATTGTAAAACACTTTTCCGAGCAATGCTGTGAATAACCGAATTTTACAATAAATAAATAAAAATCAAACATATTGATGAGGGAATACTTTTTCATTGCCGGAACAATCCATCAATGTGTTACGACAACACTTGCTACTTGTTCATCCATACACAACAACTTCTACGCTTAGTTTGTATTAACCATATTTTGGTTTAATCATTTGTAGAATGGTTACATTGTTCGGAGTTTGAATTGGAATTTAGAATGCTAAACAGCATCTGCTATCCAATTTAACAGTAGCAATGCTCCTCTAGCAAGGAACAGGTGAAGATTATCATGTGTTAACAATTTTCTGTCGAGTGACTGCAGCTTGATTATGAAAATTGGAATCAAGAGCAAGAGCAACCTCTGCTGTACAGATTAACCATGCTAGTAGATCTTGGCTATATATTTCCAAGTCCAGGGTCTAGTTCATGCAGACTCACTTGTAGATCTTGGTTGTATATTTCAGTTAGCCTACGGACCTAGATATTAGACATGGAGCTCCAGCCCCGAATGGCTGAAGAGCAAATGAATGCAGTCGAGGTCATAAAAGAGAATTGCATCTTCATGTCACTACAGTGAATGTATGTAACTCACATGATTTGAGATACGTCAAGCATGCCTTCGTCGTTTTGAGATTCCAACACCTTTCTCATGGCATTGTGACATCTGAAAAAACTTGATTTGGTCAAGAGACGAACAAATATTTTAAAAACAAAGATACAGTGGGCATACCTCCAAGGTAGATGATCAAGGAACATATTTGGTGACACAACAATATCTTTAAAGACATCCCTGTTTGCTAAATAAGCTTTATAATTCCGTACACTCTCTTGAAATCTCCATCCCTTCCATAATGGCATACTGGTGTGCCTTTGTTGGGGTACCATATGAATCACAAGACCTGGTAGAAACATCTCCGCACGATCCCCTGCAGATCCATTTTCAGATCTTGGGACAGTTTCCAAAAATTGTGATATGGGATTGTCCAATGAATTTATGACAGAAGTGTTATCATAAAATGGATTTTCACAATTTTCATCAATTGTATCACAGCCACTATTTGTCTCGTCTGATTCTTTCCAGAGAGAATAACTTTGATCCTCGTTGTTGCTTCCTGCAGCAAGAAAACTCTTTCAGTAGAGCAAACTCTTGAATGCTTACATAAAAAAAGTGTGCGCATTCTTCATTATGGTGAGCTGGATAATCAATACTAACCCACATACACTATGTGATCCAGCTCATCTACTGTTTCGGCCGCAGAATGCAGCTCTGATGGATCAGCTACCTCAATCCTCTCCCTTTGATTCTTGCTCACAAAGAGAAATTGACGAGCTAGCCTAAAAATCAAGGCTGTATCAGTCTTGGAATCATGTGCGAGTGCTACAATTGCAGCAGCACGAAGCCGTAGGACCGATCCAACTGAAAGCCGTGCAGAAAATTCGTTGTTGTGTACAACGCTGCAGAAAGCTCAAAACTTACAACAGAAACATTTGATGAAAGAAAAATAGTGAAAACTTGCTTTGGAGCTTCTGATGGATGGAGGGCAATTAGTTACCTTGTAACAAACTCTGAACATGCCTCTGCTATGACCAAATCCACACATGGAAGGGGTCCATATGCATAGACATGTAAAGATGGGAACTGGTGATATAGCTGGTACATGAAAAAGATAAAGTGAACATATAAACTAGTTTTTTTCATAAAAATGAATAAATAAACAATTTTCCAATGTGATAAAAAACAACTTGGTATTGGAAGAGTGTGGAAGTACAACCATGTTTCCTCACATGTTTTAGTCCCTCACCCAATGGAATAAGAGGTTCCAATTCAACAAAAAAGGTGGGTGCTAATATTTTCTTTAGATCCATGATAGAGATGGTTTAGCAAAAAACCTGGTAATAGCAAATAGTGATCATTGCACATCACGTAAAGAAAAATGCCACAGTTTAGCAGAGGATCACCGCACATTTCTTAACACGTAGAAGATAATCAAATTGCTTTTAAGTTTACACCCACATCTTAAAGTATAGAAGACAATCGAATCGCTTCGTGTAAGAAAACATACCCTCAGTCCTAGCAAAGCAGCAATGGCACCTCCTAGGGAATGGCCAACTATGCGCAGACTATATCCATCACACTCACATCCAGCTCCCAGCAATGAGGAAAGGACGCCAGAGCTGCTTTTTGATTCTGTATCTCCATACAAGTTGCAAATAGATTAATACAGGCATATATTAAGGTTACTGGGGATAACAAAGGTCAACAACCAGAAGAGCAGCCCACCTTCCGCGCAAATAAATAAACAAGAACAAAAATATGGGCAGGTAAGATCATTTGAACTCACTAAAATTGTGGGTAAAAAAGGCATTTTGAAGTTAATTGAGTAAAAGATTGAGAAAGAGAGAAGATGGGAGGTGAGGAGAGGAAAGATAAGAGAGAGGAAGTCAACCAGTAGAGATACCAAGAAAATTCTCAAAAGCTATCTGAAAACATTACAATAGGTGAAGCTTGGTGTTTACCAATGATTAATATTTTTCCACTATAAGCTTTAAAACGGATAGAAACTTCACGAAGCTTTATGTTGCAAATTTTCTGGTGAGAATGTAAGATTAAATTTTAGTCATTTAACTGCTATTTTATTGATAATCAAGGCACATATGAGTAGTACAAAGGGGAAAAAATGAACCAAAATCACACAGGCTTGTATATCATAGAAATTAATTGACATTCGTAACTTAACTCTATGATATATTTGAGTGCTTATAACACATCAACCCTATGAAAATTCAAGTCCAGGAAATTTTCCATTACTTGAATTGTGACCAGCTAGGTACTTCTACAAAACTGAAGGGCCTGGCTAGGACAACAGAGAACAATAGATGCATGAGTGCGATGGGATTTGTTTTAGGACAATTTGGTCAAAATGACTGGTTTAAAATTTATGAAAAAAAGCTGCGTAGTGAAGCAAAAAGAAATCATGATTACCCTTATTTGCAAGATTTCCTTCAAGTTGCACATAAAGATCACGTGCAGCCTCAACTATGCCCGAGTGCCCATAGTGTGGAAAAGATGATTCCACAATTCGCTTCAAATCAGGGCAAATATGGCTGCTACTGTAAAGAAGCGGAAAAGAAAGTTTCAGACCAGAAACAATTTGTGGAGTTGGGCCCAAAAGCCATAATAAAAATGAAGACATCAGTTCAATTAACAAATATCAACCAAACAATTAAGAGAGTACAATTAGCAGGAGATTGATTCTTCTTGTGTTAGACAAAGAGATTCAGGGGATTTACCCTAAGAAGGAAAGATACTGATAGGTATGGTAAAACAATGATGCAAGAACTTAAAGTTCCAGCAGTGCGCTCACAATAAATAGAAGCTTAGAATTCAGAATCAGATGACTGTTTATAATTTTCCCATACTCTTTATGTTAAGATCTCAGATGAGAAGCAATCACCTTTATTAGTATGTATTAAATAACTGACAAGGAATACAACATATAGAAATGATTATCCAGTAAAACAATTTATTTTGATAAGATAGGTTATCCTAATTACTCTCATGTTACTACAGTTCTCTGCAAAAGAGATGTAGAAGCAAGCAAAAGAATGAGTGTTTCACTTATCAATTAGGTTTTTATAGCATTAAATAGACATAAATAAGTCTGGAAAGACTGCCTCGCCCTTTACTCACCTACACTATCCAAAGAAAGGTTTCGGGGAGAGGACAGAAAAGCTCCAGAAGGGGATGGGATGATTTCTTGAGTTGTATCAAACAACTTCTAATCAAATGCCATTGGAAATTCAGAGAAAAGTAGAACGAACAAAGAGCCAACCCCTTTTACTTACCAAAACAAAGTGGTAGTAAACAATATTTGGTAATTTGTACTCAATGTTGTCTTTAGTTTGAAAACATTATCATAATGAAATCTCTGTTCTGTTTCTTCCATGAGTAATAATGGTTTTGAACTCAAGAGTATATTTTACTAAATCTTCTATTTGATAAATTTACAAGTTATTTTAGCAGAAATAGCATAAATAACCAAAACCTAGTTTTGCACAATACAATTGATTAACCAGTGTGGCATTAGTATGGTGAAATTCATGCTTTCTAGACAATTATCACACAGGCATTGTTCGTGTGTGTGAGTGTGGAGTGAGTGATTGAATGAGTGAGTGAGTGAGAGAGAGAGAGAGAGAGAGAACATGCTTTATCAACCCATCCAAGTCTTCTCTAGAAAGGAGGCATTCTCTGCCCAAACCATCTGTTATGAGGTCTTCAGCGGTCTCAGTTCCTCGTACAGAGAGCACTACAGATCTTAGATGGTGTAGAACCACAACGAAGTATGCAGCTTCACATTTTTCCTGAAAAAAAGAAGATGTGAAATTATAAAATGCTGCAGGAAATCGATATTTAGCATTCCTTACAGTGCAAAAGTGTGGAGATTGTCATCTATTCATATATCATCAATGACTGCAAATCATTAGGAATAAGCAATCTCTCTTGCATCTTTTAATAATTTCATTCTGAAGTCCTTGCATTATTTGTATGCAGCATAGAAATCCTTCAATGTAGAGGGTTTTCTAAAATTTAATGATTATTTTACACCTCAGTAATTCATTGACATTTTACATGATGAACACTGGCCGCACATAAGCCTTAAGCATTAGATGGAACCTTGGCTTCCAAATAAAAATAATAAAAGAAAAATAGTAAAATGAAAAATGGCCATGTCCTTCATCCTTGTGTCTTCAAAGAGTAAAAGAACTAACAAAAGAAGATTCTTAGTTTCTACGTAATATAAAATTCCAAGAAAATGACCACTTTGCAAAATGCAAAACCTTGAACTTGGAGCCTTATAAAGTCTTTCTCTTAGCACTATTTTCCTCTATTTCTCTCTTGATAAGAGTAAAAACCCTAATCCTAAATCCTACTTCTCTGAACCTAACTCACCTTAAATACTTAGTGGGTCTCCAGTTGCCTTACATGAATTGGTATCAGACCTAAAGTGATCCCCCTCTTTTTATTTCTATCCTATAAAGCATACGTAATTTGCTTTTTTCAAAAGAAAGTTTTGCATATAACAATAAGTATTCTCAAGTCAATAAATGCTATGGGTGGAAATCTTATGACCAGCTATGTAGGCAATAATCATGCTATGATATCTCATGACAAACTGCTCATTTGATCCAATGCTACTTTATTAGTCTAGTGAATCAAGTACCATATCCTATCACAATGGATATGCTCCATAAACTTTTTGTCTTTATGGTTTGTTTGGAAAATATCAGCATGAATCGAGTGCCTTTTCTGCTATGCTTTGCTTCGAAGGAAAAATATCTACAATAGATGTTCAGAAAAGGACTTTTTTTTATATATATAACAACAGAGAATATGAAACTTTTGTCAAGAAAGAGAAGCCCCTTCAAACAACAATCACAAATCAACTGCTGAAGCAATTGCAATTATTGACAAGACTTTAGGGATACTAGGTTACTACCAAGAGGGATCAAAGCAATCAGTATGTCATGAAGAATGTGAAGAGAGGAGAGTTGCAGCAACATCAAATCCAAAAAAGCCACAACTAGAGTAACATGTACAAGCACCAGGAGGTGAAGTTAATAACATTGATGGAGACACTATTCAATAGAGGAACGAAACTATGATGAATACAATGGAAGTGGAAAAGCTAAAAGATAAGTACATTATTGATAGTGAGAGCACAATACAATTTTGTCTCTTGTCGATTTTATAATACCTAAAATCATTTGAATTTCAATTTGTTTCAAGGTCTTGTAATTATCTAGTAAAGATGAGATCAATTCAAGAAAACTCCATGGTTCCACATTTTGCATGTTCCAAGTGTGAGAAGCTTTATATCATAACACTTCAAAACTCAAGATCGAGTTTTTTCTAACCATTGGTAGAATGAGGTAGCCACCAAAGAGAAAGAAGTTTAAAATTTACCTCATTTTGACTTTCAATTCTCTATATTCTAGTTTATCTTGTAAACTTAGTCCATTTAGGAATTTGTCTTGCTTAGGAATCTTATAACTATTTAGTTTTGTACTATTAGAGCTTTTGGTACCTATAAATGGAGCACTTATTCTATGTCATAGGAAGGATTTTGATACTGGAAGTATGAATTTTGGTCTAGTTTAAGGTTGTGGCCTAAACCATTTGCTCTCTTCCCTTTTCTTTAAGCAATAGTGTCCTCTTACTTTCTTCTATTTTTTTCTTGCTACAACCTCGAATGCTATTCACTCCAATAGTAAAATCTTAATTTCCTCAATCACTAATTCTCAAAACCTAGCTTACCGTATCCTTTATGGGGCACTAATCCAAAGTTGCCCTACATCAGGTACTTCACATATATCTTATGCTGTTATACATAAACCATTTTGAACAAGCTTCCATATGTAAGCCATATTAAACTACTCTGTATTTGTGGGTTAAATATGTTAAGAGTTCAGATATGGAAAATGTTGAATCATTCAAATACTTGATTTGGAAGCAAAACTAAATCCAGCACTGCTTACATTGAATTTGGAATCCAAAATGACTTCAAATTAGCATTTGGTTCACAAATTCTGACCTTTTCCTCCAGATTCCCTCCCAGGAATGTGACACAACACATATCCTTGAGATGTGAAATTTCTGCATTTGGATGGGAATTTGAGAACTTCAAGGAAAAAAATGTTTTTTTCATTGGAAACCCTAAAGATACTTGGTATAAATTACAATCATACCCTTTCTATCATTATGGTTTATTAAATTATCAAGTGCAATGGTGAAGCTAATTGTATTTTTAAAGGGGAAAAAGTATACATGAACATGTAAAAAACTTTTTCATGAAATTGAACTCATCATATAAAAATTGATATATGTGAACTGGTATGCAAATTATAAAAAAAATAAATTAGAAATAAAAAAGCAACTTAGTGTGAAGAACAATATATCTTTATAAGGGGTGGGGGTGGGGGTGGGGGTGGGGGGTGTTAAAAGGGTTTGGAATATAATTTTCGGGAAAGTTGGATTCCAAGGACAAACCAAACACATTAATGCTTGCAATCTCAATTTCCTGCCACCTAACATAACAAACCATGTCCTAACAAATTTTCTATTAGAGTTGGGATAAGAAATTCGAATTTCACCTGACAAACACGACCACATCGAAGAGCTTCTGGGGGTAAATTAGTATATTTTAAAAAGGCTGCTGCATGACCCCGCCACCAATTATCTCCAGAGAGAGAGGGTCGCCTGAGAGAAGAAAAGACATTCATGTATGACCAATCTGATAATGGAATAATCTCTTGCCCTTGCACATCGGATGGCATACGATGTGATTTCCATAACGGCACATGACTATTTGCATGTCTGTATATATGGATTACTTGCCTAGTCCACTGTAACAGTTTATATTTGCAAAGCTACACGTGTCATGTGATTTCTCTTATTAGTCACCATCTAAATCGGTGGGAAATATCAACATTCTTCTTCATTTATGTACAAAAAGGAAATGTAAGGACATTGCAATAAATAACAATCAACTGGAAAACCAGAATTCATAACATGTAAGGCTAAAATTCCAAGGATCGCCCTAGGTAGAGTTGCTTTTCTTACAGCAGGTTCAGTCCACAATCTCCCAAGTATGATTGGGAGCATGGAAAGGAGTAATATCCCTTTCATTCAAGCCTGGGTTTGTTTACGGGAAACTAGGAGGAGGACTATTCCTTTCTTTCAAGCCTAGGTTTCTTTAAGGGAAACAACAAGAAAAAATCCATGGGTGTGAAAAGGCATGTAACCTCTCTCACTCAAACAATTCCTTGCATGCATATTAATGTTTTGATCCATAAAACAAAATCCAACAAAAAAGAAAAAAGATCCAGAAATTTTCATTGATATAATGTAGGTGTATGTCATATTGATATACATACATTAAACGAGATAGCTATGAATAAATGACCTTTTACGAGTCCATGGAGTCAAAATCCCTTGCCTGTAGAGCCATGCACAAGGAAAAAAAACAGTATGTCTTCCAAAATCAAGCAATGGACCCTGAAATACATAGCATTATGAAATTTTCCAGAGAAGTCTTCACAAAATTGAAAACAAGGACAGAAAAAGAAAGCATGATTTAAAATTAATTAGAAAGTTGAATCACAATACAGTGTATGCAGCTTCAGCAAATTCATGAAAAGCAAAGGCCTCCTGAATCATTTCTCTAGGTGCTTCTACTAATCCATCATGAGATTTAGGGGATTCGCTATGCCTCTGCAACAAAGCTAGACCTGCAGAGATATTGTACCATATTTAAGGTATAGATTAACGAAAGGATATTAGAGAACAAAAAAAAATAGACAGAGACTTCAGGGTTTAGGCAACAATCTACACCAAAGAACTGAGCTTTCCTTTTCTTACAATGAAATGCGAATGAACAAGTTAGATGATAGGAGGCAGTGGCAGCAAATGGAGAAGTTAAATAGCTTTAGGGCTCATTTGTGGCGCATAAAATTTAAAATGAAAACTTGACTTAAGTGGGATTCACTCACTAATCAAGCCAGACAGACACAAGTCCTAGAGAAACAACCAAGCTCTACTTACCCAGAAAAACAAATGTTTCATGACGGGTCCACAAACCAGCTTGGACTAATGATTAATGCCATTCTTACAAAACCAAATTAACAAACCAAGAGTTTTTGCAAAACTTAATCCATCAAGATCACCTATCTGTATGAGCAATGCCAATCTTACAAAACAAGCCATAAACACACGTGGAAAAAAAAAATCAAGATGTTTGCTCATGCATCAAATACATAGGTTATAAAAACACAAAAATGTCATAGCTTCCATAACAGGGAAATGACAAGGTGCAAGTCTGGAAGCCTCATTGGACACCATGTTTGCTTGTAAAAAAAATTAGTGTGCAAGGCATTCTCCATTCAATATGTAAACCATTATCAAGCACCTTATAAAACTGGTGTGGGAATACCAATTCAACACCCCCTCTCAAGTGCAGCCCCTTACACAAACAAATAAGATCTTCTTGTCATGATTAATTATGACTGCGATGGAGTCATAACTCATTGATTTAAGCATTTCTAATGCCCTTGAAATAAGTATATTCAAGTAGTTAGTGAAAAACAGAAAAGGTTAAGACATGAAAGACTCCAGAATTTGAAGAACATGCATTTGGGAATGTGAGTGGTGTGTGTCTCGATGTTAAGAACATGCATCTTCTAATAAAAAACAATCTGGTTTTAGAATCTCAGCATCAGTAACTCTGCAGTATCCCTATATATATGTCCAATGATTTGAGCTTTTAGAATAACTGGTCCCATTAATATTTTAAAGAGATAGCTATTTCTTTTCCTTTCTATTGATTAGACTCTTTTTATGATTTTAATACAGTTTCTCTTCCAAAACATAATTTAACTAAATGCAAAGAAAAAAACCAGTGTGATGGTAGAAGGCTGCAGTCCAGTACCATTTCTAATAGCCCAATTAAAGAGTGGAATTTTCTTTTTATGACTAACAAAGTCAAAGATTGGCAGTAAATTTTTTTGTAGGAACAGACAAATAAATCAAAGATTTAGATCTGATAGAGAACACAGGTGGCAAGAAAAAAAATTCAGTACTCCAGGAGGACCAACCACTTGGTACATCTTCCACTGACATTTAGACATGTGGTCAAATTACCAATTTACTGCCATCTTTCTTGTATTTATTCTTTAATTTCCTAAATCTTTAAGCTGAGATTTAATTTCATATATATGGCTCAATTTCTTTCAGAATATAGTACCCCAGTGGGTGCTCCTAGAGTAAACTTGAAGACATCATGGGAAAGTATAGTTTTGACAATACTACATACAAAACCAAGAGAGGAAAGACAAGAGAAGAGAAAAAGCTTGTGCAAACCAAGTCAAAGTGCTTCACAATCATGTACCACTCATGTCCCATGGTGATGCACTTTGACTTGTTCAAAGTATAGATTTGAACAATACTACATACAAAACCAAGAGAAGAAAGAAAAAAATAAGAGAAGAAGCATGAGCAAATCAAGTCAAAGTGCTCCATCGTCATGTCCCACTGATGAACTAAAGATTGATTTGATAAGTATCTAGGATCCATCTTAATTAAGATCTCTAGCTCTCAAATTGCTAACTCTTTTAGAAGAGGAAGCATGCCTTTGTATCAAGACGGAGATTATAGAGCACCAACAACTCATTATGCAACATGCAACTGCATGAGGAGAAATCAAACCTGCCAGAAGTTCTAAATGTCCAGTGCCTGATGCACGATAGGCAACAAGATCACCCAATAATCGTGCTACTGATAAAACTTCATCTTCCTTAGACACCCGCCTAGAGGAATTATAGAAAGAAGTTGATTATCAGATAGTTGATGAAAATTCAAATCTCAGAGGTTAATCCAATGCAGAGAAAGATACATGTATTTGACACGCCCCAAACAGCACAAAGCCTCACGAATTCCATGGTCAAACACCTCCTGATAGTGCGCCTTCCATACATCATCATGGGTCTGATAAAAAGACCTCCATCTTAGGACCGCAGGTCCCACAAAAATATGGATTAGTGGAATAGTAAAGACTGCGATAACAAATGAAATGAGTAGATTTGTCCTCCATTTGTTACCATTTGAGGTTGTCCCTGCATGAGAAATTTTTTTTTGAAAGAACTCAATTTTTTGCAGGAGAACAGAAAAAGAGTCATCAAAATTGTTTATGAGAAATGAACTCTAGTATCTACTAGGCTCAACCCTTGAATCTGCAAGAGAACTCCAAAAGTTCAATTTTGCCATAAAAAAGGCTAATGAAAATGAAGTCATAGGTGCAATTATAGCCAAGAACCTCCAACTAAATGGAAACAGAATCCAAATGAAATAGAACCTGTCAACAATGATAAATTGAAATAAACACAAAATGATCTATACTAGAAATTTTAGCATAATAATACAACTCAAAAATTAGCATAGCTAAATGGTTAATGATGGTCGGACCAAATATCTATATCCTCGACTAAATTAATGCCTCTTCACAACATCAAATCCTATAATGTGCCACCTGCGTACATGAACAATTCCAACACAAGCTCAAAACGCTGTAGTTATCAACTGTAAAATTCCATTGCAAGGTAGCAGTCAACACACTATAACTAGATTATGCATTATCATGCAAAAGTGCAGATAAAAGAATTACCTCCAAGTTTGGAGAGAATAGTGCATGGGGGTCTTCAAAATTTATTGCTGCATTTAATGAATTATTCCCCAATTTTTAGCCAAACTAACATGGCCTATAAAAAAATTGCCTTGGTTGTTTTTTTTATACTTTGACTTTAGGCCTTGTAATTCAAGTTAACAGTTATCTAGATGGCTTCTCTCTTTATCAGCCAAATTCATTTTGGAATGCCTGATCCATTAATCTCTGTTCACTCTAGATTGCATTTTCCAACTTGAGTTTGTATAAAATCAGAGTTTTCAACACCTCCTACTGCAGATACATGAACAAGAAAATCTAGTTTTCAAACTGTTGATTTTGGATACTTAACAGGTGGAAGTACAGTGACAGTAATGATGAGATAAAGCAGAAACAATTGCTACTGATGCAAATCGATTATTCACAAAAGATAATAAATACTATAGAATATTAAAAACAAACTAACTCATTTTACCTGGTTGACATTCACTTGATGTCCCATCATGAGAGATAAATTTAGCCACATTAAAAACAAGGTAAATTGATGTTGAAACTTGCAGCAGAGTCATTACCAATGCAAAACGACTCCACCAAAGCCATGTTCTGTACCTCAGCTGTTTTGCGAGCAAAATAATTATTAAATTGAGGTGAAAAGCAAAGGAAACTAGCAAAATATACTAACGTGTGCTTGTAAGGTCAAAATAAAATGTTCAAGCACATTCCCTATAATTTTGCATCATAACATTGTTGCTAATACTACCAATACTTGAACCTAGCTGAAGAATATGATTTGAACAATTTACAAAGAAACCAAAAATAACTAAATCCCATTTTTCCAAAAGTCATTACGGAAGACTAAAATCATTTCATTGTTTCTGTTTATTAAAAGGAAGAGTTTGCTATCCTTTTCCTCCCTAAATCACAGAAGGAAATTTAACAGCAAATTCTCACCAAAATATTAAAAAGCCCATTGCATGAGCTCCCAGTAACAAAACAGTTGAAGAAAACAAATTCATTGTTCTCACCACTCTAAGAACACATCACATGCAATGTTTTTCAGAAGGAAATTGCCACTGGTCCACCAATCGTGGACAGTAGCTCATGTAACCAGATTAGCTCAAGCAAACTAGTCTTCTCTGGTTTATTTTTCTTTAACCTCTTACCTCTTTGCAAAGAGGAGAAACCTAAAGCTAATGTTTCACATATTTTTTCAGCCAGTTTCAGCTTTGCACAGAAAATCCATATAGTTCCATTCCAATTCTTATATTGTTCACCTAATCTGACCTGAAAGTTTTGACAAAAATAACTGTAAAGATTATATGCACATTTCAAACACTAACCCAAAGAAGCATGTTTCCACCCATCCGTATGCTATCTACCTAAGGAACCAAAAGTAAAACATAAAGAGTTTAACATGCTTCCTTGGTATCCAGCTCTTAAACATAGTAATCCTCTATGTACAAATTCAGTCAAAAAAAGGTGAGAAAGACAAGCCATTTCTAAAACCATCCAAATTCAGTAAACCAACCATCAAAATATTGCAACCAACTGAACATAACACGTTCTGAAACCCAGTCAAAACTAATGCAAAAGACTCGGCTGAAATAAGCTCAACAAACAATAATTCTAATTTTCAAAAAAATAGTTAAATCCTAAAAAAGAAACCTATTTTTTTTTCTAAAAAGGAGAGAGCTGAGCATATACCCGTCTTCGAAGGCGATTGATGGAGTCGACAGCAGAAGAATCAAGAGGAGAATCAAGAATGGAAAAGGCAGTGGCCTTTTGAGCAATCCCAGACTTAAACATGGCAAATATTTTGAAAGCAGCAGCCAAAGACACCATTGCAACAGGAATAGTTATTCTCTGAAGGTCACAACCAGGAAACACAAGAAACAAAAGAACCCCGCCAACAATCACCACGGATAGATTTGAAAAACCCAATATTATCGTACTTATTCGCAAACTGTTCAACGTTGAGGAAATCAACATTGATATTGCCTCTCAAGTTTCAGGCTTTATTCTTTGGAAAAGACAGCGGGTTTCTCTAAGATGCCGTGAAGATCGTCAAATTAAACAGCACCAAACATGACAAAGAGAGAATTTGGGTTTGCGCGGACGCATATTTGTTGGCCAATGCTGCAACGAAAGTCTTTTCTAATTTTTCTCTTTGAAAAGCTGACCTGTTTGTTCATTGGTGTCTGTTGAATTGATGCCCAAAACGTGAAAATCGTTTCGTCAACTACTTTATTAATCAATAAGCTAACCAGTTCTGTGAAACGGTCATCAGATATTTTTATTTTATAAAAAAAAACAATTATTATATTTGCTGGGTGTTTTTTTTATGTATTTTTATAATTAATATTTTTTTAAGTATAGATAAAAACAATTATGCATGCATATGATGAAATAAATTAAAAGTTATATGTTAAAATTAATAATTACAAATAAAATTACAAAAATCAAGAAATAGCTATATATCAAGATATTTAATTTCATAAAACAGGATACTTAGCTGTGTTGGGTAAGTTTTGTTAACACAACTAATATATATATTAGGCAAAGTTGCAAGTATTAGAAAAATTATCTTAGGATAAATATTTTTTATTTTCAAAAATAATCTATACAAAATAGTAAAAGAGTTATAAAAATCAGAAAAGTTGTTTTAAATATTAAACACACACAAAATAATTTTATAAGAATCCATATCCAAATAAATTAAATAAAAAATCATATATAAACGATATTAATTGAAACATAAAATTAAAATTATTTTAAAAAAACATATTAAAGCTTTTTTATTCATATTCTTTCTAGTCTATGCTATTTCAATTCTGATTAAAATTTCTGAAATAATTAGTCTTGAATTAAGATTAAATAATTTAAAATAAAACTTCAAAGACTAAAATACATACATTTTTTACCCTATGATTTTTTTGTAGAATAAAAAATAAAATCATTTATTGAGAGCATGAACTGTATACCAACCATCCCAAATGGGAGCCAAGGGGTCCTGACGTGAGTGGTGAGAGCACTCTTAATAGAGGTTAGGGGTTCAATCTCTTCTCTTGTATGAAACCGACTATTTGGGAAGCACTTTCACCCCTTCGAGACCTACCCTGCGAACGTGGATTAGTCTAGGTCAACATCTGAGATACCGCGTGGTTTATACTAAAAAATAATCACAAATGCGTGAGGATGAAGAGTTTAAGATATATATTATAAATTTTGAATTTAAATAGTAATAATTTTACTTATTTAACTTGAATTTATTAAAAACAAAGGGTTTCATCGATTAAAAAAAAAAAGGAATTGTATACGAGCACGTTATCTAAGCTATATATAACAATTATTTTCTATTCCGATAAATCTAATTATAGAAGCTACTTGGGAGGGAGATTGGACCGCTGCTTCTTCAATTTTTTTTATTTTAAATTAATTTTTTTATATTTAAATTATTTTAATATATATTAATATAAAAAATATTTTTAAAAATAACCTCAAAAAATTACAGCAAGCGCATTAAAATCCAATACTAGTTGGCAGCACAGGATTAAATAGCGGCATGCACGGAGCCCAGCAATCTTGCAAATCCCTAGATATTTTCTGTGGGAGACACTCGGGAGATAAACCTAGCTAGCTTTCGACTTGAATGCCATTGCCAGTAACACCCTACACCTAGTAAGAGATGAGCTTTGGAAACTGGATCAGCATTTTCCCCTGGAAACTGTCAGCTTCTCAACAGTGATTTTTCCTTAAAAGGTGTACACTAAATCCAGATTTTGTAGAGATGATCTTAATTCGCCATAACCAGTAATAGACGCTAGATCAAAATGTCTTGGCAAGTGCAGAGAGAAGAGTTAAGAGGATACTATGAATGAAGGAAAGATTTACAGGAAAATCACGTTTTCATAGCTTAGATTATATTTAGTTGATTTGTTTCTTTTATGAACACAGACAGGATCTGATCACATCCATAGCTATATACATCGATAACAGGGTCGTTAATTATATGACTTCTGCGAGAAGTAATACAAAATTTGTGCCGATCTCGTGCTGAGGCCATTAGTTCAGGAGGGGTAGAGTGCTCAGGGACCTGGTGGGGGAGACTTTTTTCTGTGGCGATCGAAGGGCTGGGAAAGAGTGGAGATACTTGCAATTGGGGCAAGAAGGAGAGGATTTGGAGAGGATGACCAGAAGATGGCAATTTGAACAAGCCAAAGCTACCATGTTGCTGTTTCTTGAGGCGTGGTTCTTGTTATGATCAGATTCTTCCGGTGAACTCCTGGAGCTGTTCCATTGATCAGGACAGTTTGGAATTGTTGACATGTTGAGCTCGAGGTCTAGCTTCTGGTTCTTGGGCCAGCTCCAGCTCTTTCTCAAAGTTTTTCTGTTCAGATAATACATTCTCCCCGACTGCAGAAAACACAGTTTTAGGAAATATATATCAGACCAATGGAGCGACAAGAAAGCATTTGTACTTCATTATTGACATGTGTAGGCATTAAATTACGACATATCAGCATTTTTATAGCCAGGAAACTGCACACTAAAGCAGAATTCAGACAGCGATCTGCGTGCATGGCAAGCAAGCAATATATAGAAAGAAAGAAAGAAAGAAAGATACTTCAAGATCAAGGCATTGCTCCCAGTCCAGTGGTAGCGGGCTTCTAGCATGGAGGTCGACACTTGCTTGGACAGGTACAGCTCCATTTTCGAGAAGCTGAAACGGATCAGAGAAGAACTTCCTCTTCCTAGAAGGGGTATTTTCAGATTCTGATGATGATGATGAGCTGTTCCTACTCTTTTCGAGAACAGCCGCCTGTGTTGGAGCCAGCGACAGCTCTGTGAGCTCCATTTTATGTATATATCCACCGCAAGTTTTTTCTCCATTTCCAGACCTTCCCTTCCACGTCTGTCCCATAACCTGGCTCTGCATCTTCTAATCAAATTTCGAAGCTGAGATAATTAAGACGCGCGAGAGCCGATTGAGGAAGAAACTTTGTAAAGAAACAGATAGGGTTCATGCAAGAGAGGCGTGTCCACTGAAGAGGGTACTCCTTAAATTGCTTCCGTCAAACCCATTAAGAGGAGGGCAGGCAGGCGAAGCATTAAAGGTGGCAAGTAGAAGCAACTTTAATGCCCGAAAATCCAACTCTCCCTTTCTAAACATTTAAAACGAACCTCCACATGATCGCTACGTACCTGAAATCCAATTTCATGGCCAACTTAATTTCTCAACTTTAAGTCACACAACTAACTGTTGTGTTCTAGATCCTACGTTAATTTAGAGGTTCAAAGTTCGAGAGATTGAGAAGAGTTAGGCTTGTATATTGTGTAGTTTAAGAGAGTTAGGCTAGAATTTGTGGTCTTAGTAATGTTTTTGCGAGCATAATTCTTGTTTTTTCTTTTTTCCTTTTTTTTTAAAAAATAACAAGTTTAGATTCATAGCATATACCATACCAAGTTGACAGGTGGAAACCCGATTTTCTTGAAAAAACAAACAAAAATTTTATGCCATTTGGATTTTTTTTATATAATGTTAAAATAGTTGCTCTTGAAAAATTCATTGTTTAGCTCGATCATGAAATGAAATCATTAAATCCCCTTTTGAATCAGCAACCTCAACTCAATGACGACGGGCAAAAATATATATATTTTTTTTAATATTGAAATGATATAATTTTTTTTAATATTGAAATGATATCATATTAGATCGATCTAAGTTGAATTCATGACAATCATCATAAACCACAATAAGCTATCTCAATTGAGTAATTTGTCCTTTTCTTTTTTCTTCCATGATCTTCTCTCCCCGGACGGTCCTATTAGGTTAGGATGGGATAAAATCTAGAACTAAATGTTGGAAATTATTATTATGTCCCTTATGACACTCATATTCTCCTTGATGGGATGAGAAAATTAACTAATAAATTAATGAGAAAGTCTCTGATCTATTTATAAACAATAACATTTATACTCTATTTATGACTATTGGTAGATATAAATCAGAAAATTTATCTAAGAAATTTTTTTCTATTATTTTGAAATTGTGTTGCTGCTGCATTGGAAACTTTTCAGACCTTGAGCAAAAATGATTGGAAGTATTTATAATCTAAAATTTTCATTGCTATGTAAGTTTAGTGTTCGATTATACAAAGTGTATAAAACTAAATTGAAAAGTTATTAGAGAATCAAGAACTAATTTTCTCCTCCTTTT
The DNA here is from genome assembly GCA_032356905.1 of Salix exigua. NCBI lineage: Eukaryota > Viridiplantae > Streptophyta > Magnoliopsida > Malpighiales > Salicaceae > Salix > Salix exigua. The sequence goes on from CM063601.1 coordinate 9,537,781, forward strand.
AGTTTTCATGTCTAATTTATCTTCTTCTTCCCTGAAGGGCTTTATTTTTTATTTTTAATTTGCAATTTTCAAATGTAGTTTTGTTTTTTCTTGATGTAAATATTATGTTTAAAGCCCTTTACACTTGCTTTGCAGGCTATTGTCTACTCTCACAAGAATTGGATGATATATTAATTTCTAGCCATAAATTTTTGTAATTAAAATTAACTAAACACCCTAATAATTACTTAACTTGTAGATGACAAAAGATACAAGAATATTTACTGAAAAAGAAGGAAATTCATGGGAACCAAATCACTGAGGGACCAGGCACCCCTTGAAAAGTTTGTATCCACAGCCACACGTTCTGCTACAAATTGATAGCATTTTTTTTCTGCTTATACTTCCTATTTATTTTTTAATGTGAGAAAACTCATCTTTAGAAAATGTATTTTGTTGGTCAAGTGAGCCAATAAAACTCAATTATTCCAAGTTTTTATAGGAGTGTACACCCTAACTCAAGATTTAATATACAGATCACAAGTTTTATATCATCACGTTAGACGAGTACCTTATATCCATATCCATTACTAGTTTCCCACAAATTATTGCTGCGTAATCTTACATTTCTCCCCATGGATGGACTCGTTCATTACCTTTTGCCCTAACCCTAATAATATATGCGCAGCAAACGAGGAAGCGGGAAACGGCATGTTTTCATACAAACAGGATGATGGGTGTATAACGTCCGCATGATTTGAGCATTGCATGCAGTGTGGTATCTTACGACTTGTAGGTTACAGCATTAACTCAACCTCATTAATACTTATCATGGTCAATGACAAAGGAAGCATGTCAATCACAATGAGACGTTTAGATTATCATTTCAAAAAGAAATTTCAACACGTCAAGCAAGTTTGTTGACTAAATCGTAATTAAATCTTAATTTGATCAACGAACCGGTTGAAATTTTATGATTTCATTCTTGTTTTGTAGGATGTCAGCATGCTGTGATTAACCGGTCAACGTCATTTCTCACGCATGCTCGGATTAGACTATAAAATCACTATTTAGTTTGTATTTTCATTTTTCTTAGCTATTTTACTTTTAAAATTATAAACCCCAATTAACAAAAACACTAAAAGAGCTCGGTGGTTTACTGTTGATGCACACCCATGCGAACTGTTCACTCACAATTTGCTTCCGTGCGTCGCGCGAGTTCCTCCGTTTTTTTTTCCTTCGGTGAGCAGTAGAATAACGATTTTATCCCTTGAAAATGATAAAAAACTGTTCTACGCTGGAGGGATGCGGATGTAATTATTCGTGTACAGACCGGTTTGGTATAAATACTGGTTGAATTCCATGTTAGCTGTGTAAATTTTAATAACAATTCATTTTCTACAAAAACTAGGGTTTAGAATCATAACAATGCCCTGTGCATAGAATTTACTTAAACACCGCATTAGCCAGGACCGACGATGATTAAGGGAGTGATTGAAATAATTAAGGGAAAAAAATAGAGGAGGTGGGGATTAATAAATGTGATGATAATTTTGAGGCATCATGAGCTGTGCCAACAAACAATAATAAATAATAGAGCGCCCTCTCACTTGGTTGTTGGGGGCATGAACCCTAATTAATGGTATTTTAAATGTTTCCTGCACTGACAAGCTCTCCACTTCGAAGGATTGAATTGAATACCCAGCAGAAATGGATTTATGGCCGTCCTTGAATTTTGAGGGCTTAATTTCTCCTGCTACACTTGTCTATCTAGCATGCCCGTAAGCATGTAATGCCCCCTCCACCTACCACTGTGGCGTTCAATTTCACTATTAATAATACTGAAATTGTTTCTAAAAGTATTTTTTGTTTAGAAATGCATCTAAATAATATTTTTATATTTTTTAAAAAATCATTTATGGCACCAGCACATAAAAATAATTTAAGAATACTATTTTTTTTTTAATTTAAAATAAAAATATTATTTTTTTCAAAAATATTTTTGAAACGCAGCGATAAACACCACTGCATGCATCTAATCTTGAATGCTGCCCCCACACACCCTCTTAGTTTTCTATTAACTACAAGTCCATGAGAAATTATGATTTAGAAACTTCTGCCACGGATAACCATAACGTGCATGGGACTCGTCCCGTGATTCATTTTTGATAACTAGTGTTTGCTGTGTTTAATTATCAGATTTCTATGTGTTTTTTTTTTCTTTTTCGATAACATAAGAGATCAGCAATCGAAACAAAAGTAAATGGTTTCTTAAAATTATTACGATGGTTATCGATTTTACTTTTTTTTAAATCACTACAAGAAAAATGGGTTGTTTGCAAGGATGACATCCGTTGCAAACAACAAAGACATCTGTTGTCAATAATAATTAGCAACAGATTTTGCAAATTCATTTGCAACGGATTATCCAAAAATAAATTTATATCTCCAAGAATTTGAAAATCAAAACAAAAAAGAAAAAAACTCCCTTTATCCAAAAATGTTATCCTTAACATAAGAAAATAAATTGAATTTATAGTTGCAGAATTTATTAAAAAACAATAATGAAAATGAGGAGGAAGTAAAAAAAATTGTTTTTCTTATTCGACTAGCATTTTGGAACAAATGGAGTGGATAAAATATCCTTTTGATCTCAACTATTTAGTTAGCCTTTTGATTGGAGAACTATATTTGAGTTATTTTTAAATTAGAATTTTTTTCTATAAATAAAAACCACTTGCCCTCCCTGACAAACGAGTTTTGATTTTGACTAGATATGATTGGACAGAACATTGTTTTGATTTTTGTTTGGTTTGCTTAGGATTAGATTGAATATTTTTTATTTTATTTTATGTTTAGTAGACATTGGACAACATTAGGTTAACCTGAGAGCTAAATGGATTTGAGTCTAAGAAAAAATAATTAAAGAGCTCAACCACCCTAACGTAATTAAAAACTCAGGCGAACCCGTGATTCGGTCAACACAAGATAAAAAATCATTGACTTTCAAGGTTTTCTAAGTTGAATTTCAAGACTATAATAATAATAATAATAATAATTTGTATCCTTACGTTGTCTCAAGTCTATAATCAACTCGTGACCTTAACCTTACCTAATTTAATTCTTTAATCGAGTTTTAAAACTATAATAATAATTATTTTTATTTTAATATTTACTCGGGACACATTCTAATTCAGCTCTTAGTAGGGTTTTGAAACTCTAATAATAACTATCTAACAATGCACCAAACAACTCCATAAAAAAAAACTATTCTATCCTGTTCATCAGCATATCAACAACCACTCTATCTATATATCTATCTATAGATTATGGGAATATGTAATCGATATATACATCCATTATGGGAAAACATTACATACTCGATGGGAATTGAAGATTAAATGCTCTCGCATGAAGATAAGCTCTAGAGTTAATTTACCGGGGAGCAGAGATGCGCACGCAAGTAATGAATGCAGAAATTTCTCATCAACTAACTAAAATATGGTTGGCTTTAATTAAGACTAACTTGGTAATTAATAAGGTGAACATAGCAGCCATCCATATTAATGTTCACCAACCTAAACGGTGTGTTCTGGTTTAACCTCCTTAATTAATGACAACTCAGCCGTCTTGTCATTAATGCCTCAAAATTAATTAATTAACACTCTTCAACCATTTCATTGTCGTTGTTTCTCCCTTGCATGTAAGCGATAGAGAAAGAAAACTAGAGTAATATTAAATAAATTGGCATTAAATTAATAGAATAATTTAGGGAGGTGTTTTAGCGGACGTTGTAATTTTTGAAAATGTTTTTGGATAAATGAAATTTAAATATTTTTTAAATAGAATAATATTAAATTAAGCATGATCAACACCATTCAAGATATCAATTAAGGATAACGCTATATATTAGATTTTTTGCAAAAATGTTTTTTACTTAATGATGTAGCATTTATTAGAAAAAAAAAAGAAGTATTCCAATCATGGAATATGAATATTATCATATTTAATGATGGAATGATAATTATAAGATGCATTAACCAATAAATCTAGTAAAACCATCTATGTACTAACTAGTCTCTAAAAAAAAAAATAGAGTTATTATCTAATTTGTTTCCAATGAAATTCATTAACATGGAGAATAATAAGTTTTTTTTATCCAAAAAGGATTGTTTATCAGCTTTCTCTTGTTATTTTTTAGATTATTTTCTCTCCTCTCTCAAACTCTTAAGCTCAAGTATTAGAAAATAAACTTTTATATGAAAAAAAACTAAAGGAACTGCAGAGTAAAAAAAGAAGTCATGAAAGAGTTTGATTATCAAGTTTTTTTATGTTTTGACTCCAGTATCAGCTGCCTGGCCATAATGGTGTTGCCGGAAAGAAATTGGATGCGAAAAGTAAGATATAATTAAGGGCATTACAGAGGGCAGGCATGGAAGATAGCTGGTACATCCTCTCCCTGCTTCAAAAGTGTGCAAAACCCCATCTGGGGTTATCTTCAAAGGTAGATTGAATATAAAAGACTATTTCAGAATAATATAAATCATATTCTGGGGTCTCATCCAATAGCTTAATTTTAAGATAAGATGATTCTTAACGGAGACTAACCTAAAAACATTAAGCATATGCACACCAAACCAAAAGAAAATAAGAAAATACTAAAGATATTGTTATTTTTGTTGAGTGTTGTATAACTTGACCACAACTTTACAGCAATACTTGTTACAAAATCATTTTGTTTGCCGAACAATGGGTCTACTAACCAGAAACAAAACCCCTATGACAAATTAAGTCTTTGAAAAACTTTATGGCACCTGTCCAAATTGTTCTCTTTCATGCAGTGAAGAATTGCTATTTGCTAACTTTTTTGAACTACTCATTCTCTAGTTACCTCTTGAAATAGCAACGATAGAGAAACATAGTTGCTGCATGGTTGGACAACAGAGTCAGATCTCAACAAGCATTTCAAGCAGAACCCCTTGTCAAGCGATCAAGAAGCTGCAGTAATTGGCATTAATGTACATATTGGTCAGTTGTAGAAGAATGCCCAAGTTTCATGGAAAAGGATAAATAGAAATTTTCTTCCAAGTCTAATAAATATATGTCAGGGTGAAACGATGTTCAAATACAAGAAGGCAAAAGGTTTGATTGGATATATTTCTTTCATATTTTCTCCCAAAACATATGGACAAGAGTGAAAATACTTGGGAAAGTTAACTCTGAAATGGTAATGAACCTTTGAAAAGAAGATAATGAAAATCTTTTCACAGCTAAGAATGTACTAGGTAGCCACCATTTAGCAATGGAAGTAACCATAGTCACACAACAAGCTATTGATGAGGTGTACATGCATTGCCAGATGCTTCAGGAACATAAAAGCTCTAATATAAATGCAGGGATCACATTATGTATAAAATTTCAGTAAACTGTGTAATTTAATCCTCCAAGAAAAAGGACTGGTAAAATAAACTATAGTTGATGTAAAAAAAATTAATTTTGATCAGGTCACAAGAACACGGATTTCATGCAAGCAAAAATTGCACTGGGAAAAGTCATCCTTTGCAAAAGTAAAAGGTTGCAAAGGTAACCTGAAGATATAAGGCATCAAAAGAACTCACCATTACAGGATACTGTATTATCCATCCAAAAACAGGAATCTGAAAGAGGAACACCTTGACAGAAGGCCAAAAGCCACTGGAGGAATAAACAGCGATAGTTCAGCCACAGAAAACAGAAATAATTTAAGTTCAGAGCTTATGATAAAGATAAGAAACTAACCCAAATAGAGCAATGCAACCATATATTTCAAAGATAATTCCAACAACTGGCCACCGAACAAATATGAAAAAGAGCCCCAGGAGAAAACAAACGGAACCCTGCAGAAGAAAAAACACTTTAAAATAACTGCATGAATTTCAAATTTTGTCTATCCTTACATGGTATAATTCTGATTTCTTATGTACGGATATATCTCTTCTCAAGTTTAGAATAATCATTACCAATCTAGAATTCACTACCAAGTTTTATACAATTCAAATTTCCATGTCGTTATTGGAAGAATGGGCGGTAATCCAGACTTAGGAGCACTTGATAACAATTTGGCAAATAACATGATTGGCACATGAAAAAAAAAATGGAAATGATTTCAACAGAGTACCGCACCAAGTAAAGTTTCAGTTTCCATTATGAATCACTTCAAACTCCAGCATTCCCTTTCTCAATGAATGTTAAGAACCTCGGCGCTCTTAATTATATATATATACAGTACATACAGAAGAGGGATGCAAGGTTTCATAGCACTTAAAAGGAAAACAACAATATCTTGCCCATGAATGCAAGATAGAGAAAACAAAATGTTAGCTCTCGTCAATCCTGTAGAGCATGTTAATTAACAGTGGGTCGCAATGCAGCTTTAAGGATTTTCCTTAGCCATGAGAATCAACCAAGCATTTAGAAATTTGACAGATTGCACAGACGCATACAGTTTTCCACTTCCTTCCAGCAAGGGAGTCCGTAAACCATAAAGTTATAAAATATAGTGTTTGCAGTAAGCAAGAAAAACAATAAAAAAGATGTTCCTATCTGATTGATACCTTATAATTTTCTCTGTTAGTAAAGATCTTCCAGGTAGACTGCCAACCAAGCAAAATGGCTACCCCAGATAACCAAAAAATCTGATGACAGACACACAGATAAGATTTGAAGCAAGCAATTTAGAAAATCTCTATCAAAAGTTCAAAAATAAAATAAAAACAGCCTTACATTCCCAAGTGCAAGCAGACCTCTATCAAAGAAGAGAAGCGCACCAAGAAAGGTAAAAAAGATGCCAAAGCCAATGAGACCCAATCCAATTTCTGCAATACAGTAGCTGAATTTTATTTCTCGAGAACAAAACTTTGTGATTTGCGAGAGCAAATTATTATTAAGTAGAAAAGGAGTGCTCACTCTTTAGCTCACTCATTTCGTAGGCCATCCTGACCTCAATCGCACTCTCTTGAATCTTCACAGCAGATAAATCAAAGCAAATTTCTGAAAGAACAAAAAAAAACAAAACAGGAAGAAGATTTTCGGTCATTTGGGAATTGAAAATAATATAAAATTAATCAAATCCAGAGAGGACTTACCTCTCTTTCAGCCGGAGACGACCGTCTACGTATTCGAGTGTTGTCAGTGCGACTCCATTCACAGAGCCGACGGGAATATTTGCGGAAAAATAAAAGAATCCAGGCACAGTTTGAGAACCTGTTCAAAAAAATGTTTCTTAGAAAATAATAATAATAATATTAAAAATAAAAGCCTTGGCCCAAACGATTGAAACACAAAAGCCCACTAATTAGATAGCCCACATATGTTTTGGGCTCCATAATATAGCCCAATATGTTTTGAAATGGCCCACTCAGTATAGCAAAATCCCACTAATTAGATAGCCCACATATATTTTGGGCTCAATAATATAGCCCAATATATTTTGAAATGGCCCACTCAGTATCAGAGTTTCCTCTTTGTGAGTCTCGATAATACCATCCCCCGTTCATAGCACGCCCTCCTCCTGTATTTCTCATAATAAAAAGGTTTTGAACATGACATTCCCTCATCGCTAGCCCTAATTCCCGGGCATTAATTTCAGGTCATGTTTATTTTTATATTAAAGTTCAATCATAAATAAATAAAATATATATATATACATCACAAAGATAAAAAAAACTATATTAGTAAAAAAAAGAGTTGTTGAAACATAAGTTATTTCAAGACAACTTTTATTGTTAAAAAAAAAAACAGCTGTTGTGCTGTGTATGATTCTCGTTAATAAATAAATTAAGTGAAGGTATTTGTTTATTCATTAGTTGAAAGAATGACGAACCCTAGGCCCCGTTACAACGGCTAGTGATAAGGCACAGGAAATTAAATATTTGGGATTAGGAGAAAACATATTACGAAATTTAGCATATCTCAGTGGGTGAACTGGTTTTGTTCGCCATGTGACCTGCTTGTCAGGTCAAACTGCAATAATTCGAATCAAGTTCCGATGTATAAGCTCGGAATCCGATAGAGATGCCGTCAGGCTATTAGCAGTAATCGAGATCTGAAGATTATCGGAGATGCCGGCAAGTTTTTAGTCTAGGTTGTTCTGTGGTGCTATGGCGGTGAGGAGAAGATAGGTTATTAGGGTCTTATGAGTTTTTTTTTATAATGTGGGTGTCCGGGTTAGTTTATGCATATCTTAATTAATTTTACAGGTCCTCAAATTAATAATCATGTAAGCTTTTAATAACCCTGAAGATTACTAGACTCAAACTGATTATCTTTAAAAAAACAAATCTAGAATATCAGGATTAGGGTTTTTTGAAAAAAAAATTTGATGACCAGGATGTCCGGGCCAGCTTACGGGCACCACAACTAATCCCTGGTTCACTGAACATCCTGCAAACCCAGTGAGCATGTAAAACATCACGGGGATGACAGACGTGCATGGTGGAACTTGAAAAAAATACTCTTGGGCTTGTAATATTCAAAATGTTTTGGATAATTTATTAGCGAATTCTGGCTTACAAAGATTTCTTGGTGCAAGTTTTGAAATACATACTTTTAGATCTATTTATTTTATTTTATCTTATCCATATGTTCTAAGATATAGAAACTATATATTTTTTTCAATATTCCATCGGTAGGTAGGAGTTTAGTAATTAAAAGAGATAATGCACATGATCGACAGGAACATGCTCGACCTCTATCTTCCTCGTTGTTGAAGTTAGAACAAATATGCCTCACGGCAAGTTTTTTACCTCGAAACCCTAAAAGTCAACGGATCTTCAGTTAGACATTGTATATCTTTTATCTGATTAAGAAGAACCAACATTCATAACATGTCATGTTGTCGTTTAATGCCATCGTTCCAGCCATATTTATAGGTTTCTTTGACTTAGAAAAATCATTGCGTTTATTTATTTGTTTCTGTTGTTTAATTCAAATTTATTTAGTTTCAAAACCGTACGGACTGAGATATAGGTGTAAATTTAAGGCAACTATTTGAAATTTTGGTGGGGGATAAATTGCATAATATTAAAAGTTATAGGCCGATTAAGTTCACAATTACAATAATTATAAGTTAACGTACCAAAATACACTTATGCCAATATGCAAGATTTGCAAGCGTGACTGCACTATTCTGGCATGCAAACACGCCATCTTCTTCATGCAATGAGCAGTGAAAATGGAAGAGACAATATGTATTTGCATACAAGGAGCATTAGAAAGGCCATTCTTCTTTCTATAAATACCTGCAAACAAACTATACAAGGGGGGAAGAATAAAAAAAAACACAGAGAACATGAAACACAGAACATGTTATGGAAACCAAAGATTGTGACTTCTCCCTCTCTACTATTGGCAACATAAACTCTCTATCTATTTATCATTGGCACTACCAACCATAACCTTTGGCTTGTCGCACCCCAAAAATGAGAGATCGACGACATCATAACGACTCTCCCCGCGAGGCGGGGACTGAATGTCGGGGTCTTATCTTTATTTAATGAAAGGGAGTCGCCACCTAGTATTATGGTCACTAGGAAACCTAAACTGGTATTTCAGAGATTATATATATATATATATATTATTTATTTATTTATGTTATTTATTTATGGGTGGGCTGGACTGCCAGCCCACTCATTTGATAATCTGGGCTGCCAGCCCAGAGAACCTGGACTGGGTTCGGCCCAGAGGTGAAGGAGTGGGCTCGCAGCCCCGCTTGACTAAGCTGGGCTGCCAGCCCAGCCTCTCTCTTTCAGGCCGGGCTTCTGTGCTAAACGGGTCGAAGCCCGTGCCCTTTAATGGTTGGGCCGGGCACCAAACCCGACCCGACCCAACCCGACGGCATGCAGAATAAAGGAAAAAAACAAAGAAGATGAACAGTGAATGGTGGAATATTCAAGTGTGACGAATGACGATTCTATGAATACCTTCGTGTAGAGGACGTCGAGGTAGTTCTTTTGGTCATGGTGGCGTCAAAAATGGTGGCCTGAGGTCGCCAGACGGAGCTTCAAAAGTGGTGGGGTTGTGCTTGCTGCCGTCGGGTATTCGGCCTTTGCTTCACCGGAGACTAACAGATGAGTTACTGGTGAGGAGGGGATGCTGATGGTGGTGAAATGGTTGTTCTCGGTGGCTGGAACAGTGACTATTGGAGGAGGGAGAGGCGACAGTGTGGCTGGTTTTTGTGAGGGAGAAAATAGAGGCCACGAGAGAGAGAGAGAGAGAGAGAGAGAGAGAGGCCGAGAGAGAGAGGCGACGATGGTGCTAAGGTGGTGTTGAAGGCGAGATGAGGACGATCGACAATGGTGTTTTTTCTTCACACCGAGAGGGAGAGGGAGAGAAACCAGCTGCACTGGTTTTAGGAGAGAGAGAGAGAGAGAGTAGAAAACAGAGTAAAAGAAAAAGAAGAAGAAAGAAAAAAAGAAAATGAATGCCAGATGAATGAAGAAAACAGGAACGAAAAATTTGAAATTTTTCTACTTGAAATCTTCCCTGGCTTCTCAGTTTTTTTCGTTTGCTTCTGCCTCGGTTCTTTTGGTATATATAGCCATTTGCAGGTTACCGTTGTGCAAGGTAACCTACTTTCGGTTCCCATGATTTAAGGCAGGTGGCGGGGAATAATGGCCAGCAAATGGGTGGCTTGTGAGCTGTTACTTTTGGATGTAAAAATGTGATTTGGTCCCTCATTTTATAACTCCTTTAATTGCACCCTCAATTGAACTTAAATTTATGATTTTGTACAATTATATCCTCCTTCATAATTTCAATACTAGCCTTGACTTCGCGCGCCTTTTTTTATTTTGGTCCTCGACTTTTTACCTGTGCGATATAGTCCCCAATCAACCACTAAACTCTCAATTTGTTCAATTGGGTCCCCGACTTCGCATAATTGGCTTGGAAAAAATTCAAATTGGGCTCCGAAAATTCAAATATCACCAATTGAACCAGAATTAAACTTAAAAACTTGATTTCTTATTGACTAAACCCTTAATAAAAATTAATTTGATCAATTTAAAGTATAATTAAGTCACCAAGCTTAATTAAACCCTTCAATTGGACCTAAATTAATTCTTGAACATAATTACGCTTTTATATTAACCAACGACTAAATCAAACTGGTTCATAAAAAAATATAATTACATCTCATGGCTTATTTTTATATGCAAATTTATCTGATAATAAATTACTTTAGCTTTGGATCTGCATTTTTTTCTCATTTCTGGGCACAAAAAGGATACAATTGAACTTTCAAAAATATCCAAAATTTTACCTTGATTTTTTTTACCGACACCAACCTCTTTTATTTTATTTTTTGTTATTTTCTGATAGTTTTGGGGCATAACCCAAAATTGGGTTACAACATGGCTCACAGTAAACGACAATTTCTTCTTCACCTCTAGCGGTAGATGCCAGCTTCTTCTTTTTTACTTTAGCGGTAGCAACAACAGCCATTGATAGCCTCTTCGCCCCCAGCAGTAGCAATTGATAGTAGCCTCTTTTTCATTGGCAACAACTTCTTTTTCTCTTATTGTAGAAACAACATCTGCACTTATTTTTTGGCAACATCAGTGACAACATCTTCTTCTTCTTCTTCTTCTTCTTCTTCTTCTTCTTCTTCTTCTCTAGTGACAACAGGAGTAGTTGCACTTCTTCCTTTCCTCCAGCCATAACAACAACTACACTTCCCCAGCGACAACCGCTGCAGTTTCCTCCCCTTGGCAACAGAAGCAACAACAATGTTGCCTTCTCCCTCCATTGAAACAACCTTCCTTCACTTCCTGCAGCTACCACCGACCACCATTCTCACCATTCTCACCACTTATTGTACCAACTTGATATGCTCTACATGATGACAACAACTCGATAACCTTCTCCTCTGACACTGTTATTGTTCACATGGCTAGACTGATTCATTTTGTTGGGTTAGGCTCAATCTTAATATTATATATATTTTTTTAAAAGTTGCATTTAAAAATATGTTTTATTTTTGTGCATATGTTCAAACTCTAAAACTTTTCTAAGCATATTTTTTTCACAAAAAATCTGCATGTTTCCTTATGTTTTAGATGAAAATGGGATATCGTAATCAATTTATGATTATCCGTTAGATTTTGGGCAAAAGTATTAAAAATCTTTCAACAATGTTTTTGTTCATTTTTTAGTTGTAAACGGTGTACAATTACATTGTAAAGTATACCATCGATATTAAAGTACAACAAATGCATTGATAAAATTTGGACCCTAAAATGGTTAGGTTTCAACCCAATAAGGTAGATACTTTCTCATGAAGAGAGATCTACTTTGAGCCTTAGAAAAGTCCAACAAATAAAAATTTTGACTTACAAAAAAATCAAACAACAATATATCTTACCATAGGTAGGGTGCATTGAGATAATATATCTTTTTCTTATACAACAAGTCACCTTACTTAAACTCTCGCAAACCATTAGATTTTCTAATGACTTTAATGCTAGATAAAAACTTCTAAAAATTACAGTCCTAACTTTATAATTATAAGATTTCCCCTTTCCCTCGCGCGCCGTCTCCCCTCTCTGGGAATGGCACGGTGCAAGGCGAGTGAAAAACAAATTGGCCGTCATGACAACTATCATGAGCTTTTGCTATAAAAAAATAAAATTATAAAATAGGGGAGGGAATGAAACATGAATGGCTCTCTTGGAATGACTTAGATGTCAATTTGGCAGCCTGTAAAGGAATCAAATGTGATATTCGCATTTACATTTTTCCAGACAAGACAAACTATCATGATTAATTTGAGGAAGAGTCATACAAACACGGTCGTAAGGCTAATTTCTAAACTTCATTTGAATTTCTTCCAAATTAATGCAAAATGTCTTATTCTGATTAATTCCTTTATTGATAAAACCAAACGGGGTGTGATTAAATAACTTTTTTTTTCCAGTAAGTTCAAATGTCATTATCTTTGTTTTTGTTGGCATGTCGCTCTGCCTCCAAAATATCAAATTCAGACGAGGAATACTATAGCTAGCTAGGGTAACTTTGTAGATGATCCTATAGCCAAAAAGAGAAGCATGGCTCGGGGATATTAGGTAAAGGGAGCCATCGGTTAGTTGGACAACAAAGTAAAGTCAATCAACAATTGATGGATAGATTACTTTCGATAATATAATCTATGTTAGGTTCATGCAAGCAACTTGATTTCTCTGCTTGTGTTTAAAATTCTAACATTCGTACTAGACCATCTTCATTTTGAATAATTCATTGTAATAGATATGAACACCCCCACACAATTCAGATATAATTTCTTTTTGAAGCTTCGTTTGATTCGCATGTTCCTAGCATGTTCTGATCGGATCTTGTTGCTTGTGCTGTATTAAATCCCATAATTAAATAAATTAATAAACAAAAAAACTTGTACTCTCTCTAGATAGCTAGAAAACAAATGAGATTAATATCAATTATCAGCTTTTTATCGATTAAAAATAGGATGGATCTCGTGTTTGGGATATATACACGATGCAACATCATAATCCTAATCCTAACTAACAGAAATAACTATGGATGCATTAGATCACTTCCCACAACAAATTATAGTAACTTTGATCAAAATTCCAGTCATTCAAAATTGTTGCAATGATAAGAGAGAGAGAGAGCGAGAGAGCGAGAGGGCACAAGATCATCAAAGGCGGCTAGACGAAGGTTCGTCAAGGCTGGACGAGCAATATTATAATTATGTATTGATAATAATAAATTAATGATGATTAGTGTGATGAAAACGAATAAAATGCTATCAATTTCCAAAAACTTTACACTGGAGCAATTTGTTGACTTGGTTAACGTGGACTGAAGATGCATGCATTACGAGATAATTATTTCCGGCGGTGGTAATTAATTGAGAGATTTGTTCACTGATTAATCTACAAATGGAGCCGACCCTTCATCAACCTAATAATATATATATTAACATATGTAATTCTCTCGATGGATGTTGAGACATCCAAAACCTGGCTGCGTATACAAACTAACCTAACACCAAACTGCAATTGATTTGTACAAAAAGGGAAAAGCTTCAGAACCGAAAAGGGTTATGGTATTAGGTGAAGATGACTTTACACTGTAAGAACCTGTGCTGCCACACCAAGATTGAAATCTCGGGACATAAGAGGAAGATAAAGCTAGGCGGCGTCTTCTACTTAGAAGGCTTCTTTATGAGATCCTTCCTTTCTTTGGCAGCTCCATGCATGATTCACACATTATAGTCCTTGACAAGGACTTTCTATACAGTCTCTTTTATTCCTAATATTCGCCTTTCCAATTCATTAATGTCTTCCACTAGCCTGCCTCTAGCACTAGCAGCCCTTCTCTCTTCCAAGCAGCGAAATGTGGAAACAACATGCATGATAGATAATGTTTTAGTTTATATCCCTAACAACTCATGCCCCGACACTCGACGCAGCAACAAAACGTAGACTTTTGCTGGAAGTGCTCCATCTCACGGCATTGACTGCTCATGTGGTGGGAAGGTGGTAATAATTTCAAAATATGTGGAAAATGTTCGTGTAACCTTTTGCTGATGAGCTATCGATTGTTGCTGGAGGAAAATTAATCATTGCAAATCAATATAAATATATACACGGGGTGGATGGATTTTTCATCATTATTTTTTGGCAGCTGCGTGCATGAACAAGGATGATTTCTAGGACGATGACTTTTAAGCAAATGGGCTATGAGGGTCGATCGGAGACGAAATGGAAACTGAGATATTCCATGCCCCATGTGCTAGCTTACGCTGTATAATTAATTTCTACAGCTGTTTTGGAGTTCCTAGCTAGCTCTTGTTAAAGGATTATGATGGAACTAAATAAAATCGGTAAATGTCCCACGAAATTAATAAAATCATTCGATTTTGTTGTTTGAATTAGAACAGTACCATGAAATTACAGAGCAAATTCAAGGATGTTGTTTATCAAAGGACAACTTAGCGACTCTTGCAGCCACCTAGAATAGTGTGGACGTGTTTTGATCTCTGACATGGTTTAATAATGTCCCTGATCCATAGGTGGGATCCAACTTTGCAGCAAGGATATCAACAAAGTGTTGGCATTTTCAGCTCCATGTTCTCAACACAACATTTCAGCAGGCAAACATATAAATTCAGAATAGCGCTTCTCATTTCTCTCGGGGATCGTAATTACTATCGTTTCAGCACATACAAAACCAGTAAATAGAAGGATAGCATCTACAGATCTCGAGGAAGACCAGTATTTGATGAATCTTGATAAAGCAATTGCCTTTCAGAACCACTTTTTATTTTTGTTTGGAGTGTTTCTACTCGATTATAGAAATATGGGAAGCTCATCATGAATCATAAGATGATGAATGCTAGGCCAGCAGCAATAAATAATTGAACAGGGTAGAGGAGTGGAATTGTTACAAGATGACTTTGAAATAATAATGAAATCAAAGCATGATTAACTTATTTTGTACCATCCATGTTATAAGATTAAATTACATGAGCTGTTGGAAATTAGTTCTGAACAGATAGAGGAATCCAAGAGATCAAAACAGTGTTTGGTTTTAGTTTATAATTCTCTATAAAAAAATAAAATATAATAAAAGGCCAGCTAGGAAAACCCTATTTTCTAGATTAATCTAAAGACCAATTGTAGTGGTCCGTGATGATACACCTCCGTCAACGACTGCACTTGCTATAAATACTGTGTTTCATGCATGCTTTCTCATCGACACAAACAAAATCACTAAATTTCCCCTTGCCTTCTCTTAATCCAAGAAATAAGAGAAGAGGTGTAAGAGTCCACCACATTGCCGATAGTTGCTGGAATTTCAGGCGGACGGATGACAGGTTCTAGCGGCGGCCCCCTTTGGGGTCGTCTTGGGTCTCAATTGGCCGTGGCATTTGTTATTCTGTTTGTTTCCAGCAATGTAGGTTCGGTCGCAGGAGATGCCTATGTCTATAGTTCACCACCTCCACCTTATTTATACAAGTCTCCACCACCTCCATCTCCATCTCCTCCACCTCCTTATGTATACAAGTCACCACCTCCTCCATCACCTCATCCACCACCTCCTTATGTGTACAAATCCCCCCCACCGCCATCTCCATCTCCTCCTCCACCATACGTGTACAAGTCACCTCCTCCACCATCCCCATCTCCCCCTCCACCATACGTGTACAAGTCACCGCCTCCACCATCCCCATCACCACCCCCACCTTACGTCTACAAATCTCCTCCACCGCCTTCACCATCCCCACCACCTCCCTATTACTACAAGTCTCCACCACCTCCTTCACCATCTCCCCCACCACCTTATGTCTACAAGTCACCGCCTCCACCTTCACCATCACCACCCCCACCTTACGTCTACAAATCTCCTCCACCACCGTCACCATCCCCACCACCTCCGTATTACTATAAGTCTCCACCACCTCCTTCACCATCTCCCCCACCACCTTATGTCTACAAGTCACCGCCTCCACCTTCACCATCACCACCTCCACCTTACTACTACAAGTCACCACCACCACCCTCTCCATCTCCTCCTCCTCCATACTACTACAAGTCACCACCACCTCCTTCACCATCTCCCCCACCTCCTTACTACTACAAGTCTCCACCACCACCTAAAAAGTCACCACCACCACCATACTACTATAAGTCACCACCTCCTCCCTCACCATCACCGCCCCCACCTTACATCTACAAGTCACCGCCTCCACCTTCACCATCACCACCTCCACCTTACTACTACAAGTCACCACCACCCCCGTCTCCATCTCCTCCTCCTCCATACTACTACAAGTCACCACCACCTCCTTCACCATCTCCCCCACCTCCTTACTACTACAAGTCTCCACCACCACCTAAGAAGTCACCACCACCACCATATTACTATAAGTCACCACCTCCTCCTTCACCATCTCCTCCACCACCATACTATTACAAATCTCCTCCACCACCTTCAAAATCTCCACCACCTTCTTATTATTACAAGTCCCCACCACCTCCAACTAAGTCCCCACCACCTCCAACACCGTACTACTACAAGTCTCCACCACCACCTTCACATCCTTTACCATCACCCTATTATTACAAATCTCCACCGCCACCTAAAGCTTTACCTCCTCCATACTACTACACTTCCCCCCCTCCACCTGTCCCTTATCCGCACCACCAACATAAGGACCTAATTGTCAAGGTGGTGGGGAAAGTTTACTGCTATAGATGTTATGACTGGAAATATCCAGCGAAATCACATAACAAAAAACATCTAAAAGGTACATTTAAGCATTCATAATATTGTTTATCTTAGTCTTGCAAGTTTATTAAGAATTATTAAATTTAATCTTGTTTGCTCAATGTAACGTGAAACACTAATTTATAGCATGTACATGCATGTTTTTGGCTTGATTTTGGATATCATGTGTGTATTCATTATGTTTCTATGTATGAATATCAGTAGAATACATGATTGATCTATTTTTCAAACAAGAATAACATTATTTCATGGTGACCTATTCACTATTCGACATGCGCGCTTAACTTGTACACACACACACACACACACACACACACACTGTAAAATAGAGTGGTCCAATTATGAAATATCCAATCAATGATCAAACCATCTATAATAGTTGCCATTTTCAACTAATAATCGAATTGATTGACAAACAATTCTAAAATGTCCATGTATAAAACCAAGTAGCTAATACTTTTAATTATATTATGTATGAAGAATAACAAGCTTATAAGTTTGTTGTTATAAAAGTATAAAAGAAATTACTAACTTTTATTATTGTGTATGTAACAGGTGCCGTGGTTGAGGTAACATGCAAGGAAGGTACCAAGAAGGTCAAGGCCTATGGTAAAACAAAGATCAATGGAAAATACAGTATCACTGTTAAGGGTTTCAACTATAAAAAGTATGGAGGAAAGGCATGCAAGGCCAAGCTCCATGCAGCACCAAAAGGTTCATCATGTAGTATCCCAACTGAACTACATTGGGGGAAAAAAGGTGCCTCCATCAAGGTGAAGTCGAAGACAAAGTATGAAGTTGTGCTCTCAGCTAAGTCATTTGCTTATGCTTCCAAAACCCCTTATAAGGAGTGTGAGAAGCCAATGCCCACTCCGACTCCTTACTATTACAAGTCCCCTCCACCTCCGCCTCCAACTTACATATACAAGTCACCTCCACCACCTCCACCAACCTACATCTACAAGTCTCCACCGCCACCATCCCCATCACCACCTCCACCATACTACTACAAATCACCTCCACCACCGGCTCACTCTCCTCCCCCACCTTACTACTACAAATCACCACCCCCACCATCCCCGTCACCTCCTCCACCATATTACTACAAATCACCTCCACCACCGGTTCATTCCCCTCCTCCACCTTACTACTACAAATCACCACCCCCTCCATCCCCGTCACCTCCTCCACCATACTACTACAAATCACCTCCACCACCGGTTCACTCCCCTCCTCCACCTTACTACTACAAATCACCACCCCCTCCATCCCCGTCACCTCCTCCACCATACTACTACAAATCACCTCCACCACCGGTTCACTCCCCTCCTCCACCTTACTACTACAAATCACCACCACCACCATCCCCATCACCTCCCCCACCATACCACTACAAGTCTCCCCCTCCACCATCACCATCTCCTCCTCCACCCTACTACTACAAGTCTCCCCCTCCACCATCGCCATCTCCTCCACCTCCATACCACTACAAATCTCCTCCACCACCCGATCCTTCACCGCCACCTCCATACCATTACAAGT
Source organism: Salix exigua (assembly GCA_032356905.1). Lineage (NCBI taxonomy): Eukaryota > Viridiplantae > Streptophyta > Magnoliopsida > Malpighiales > Salicaceae > Salix > Salix exigua. The sequence goes on from CM063601.1 coordinate 9,556,591, forward strand.
CCCCACCACCTCCTTCGCCATCTCCTCCACCACCCTACTACTACAAATCCCCACCTCCACCCTCCCCATCACCTCCACCCCCATACCACTACAAATCTCCACCTCCACCATCACCATCTCCTCCCCCTCCTTACCACTACATCTCCCCACCCCCGCCATCTCCATCACCACCACCTCCTTACTACTACAAGTCTCCTCCACCACCATCCCCATCTCCCCCTCCTCCATATATCTACAAGTCCCCACCTCCCCCTTCACCATCACCACCTCCTCCATACTACTACCATTCACCTCCTCCACCGATAAAATCACCTCCTCCCCCAGTTTACATGTACGCTTCTCCACCACCGCCAATTCATTACTAGGCATAGAAAGCTCGATAAATCACTACAAATCATGTAAGTAAAGGTTTTCTTTATTGAACTGCTCACCATTTTAATTATTCACTGCCAAAATGGCTCAAAATAATATAATTTAATTAGATCTCACTTCCAATTGTGCTTGATTTGCAGGTTTTAGTTTCAGCAACATAATAAAAGGAGGGTGCAAGAGCGGAAAGTGTAGAAACAAAGCATCCTTTCCAAATCCATTCAATAAGTTTGCAACAACAAAGTTTAAAAACTTCACCATTTTCTCAAACTTCAAAGTGGCAGTCTTGCATATCATTATATTGGGCTTGTCTTCAAAAGGTTCCTTCTGGTCAAGATGAGGAAGTGAGATCGAAGAAGTAGAACGAGATTTGGAAATGAGCTTTCGCAAAATGTTTGTGTGTTGTTTTTATTTTAATATAATTTTATAGGGGTTCCATTTAATTTATTTACTGTATGTATTACCGCACAACCTGGTTTGTTTATTGTGGGAAAATTATGGTTTCTTGGACCTTCTTGTGCTCCGTGCCAAGGTAACTAGTAATAAAAGAGCTCTCTTTTTCATCTTATGGATTCTTAAGTGGCAGCATAACAGCGACAACAAAAACCATTTAACTTAAAGATTAAAATAAAATGCAACTATTATTTATTGATGTCCTATTACTTGATCAAATTATTAAGGGATGTAGTGGGAGTCAGCTATAGTGGTTGCCTCCCTCCTTAACTACCTTGATCATTGTTTTTGTTGGTTCTTCAAAAGTGAAAACTGTATTGGAGAAATGACAAGCCTTCATGAATGTATATGTAGGACCCATAATGTTTTGACTTAAAAAATAAATTGAAAATTATATTTAGAATTAATACAAAAACTAAAGACTTGTTGCAACTAGACAAACGAAGTTTGGTTCCTCAGAAGAACTTAGCAAGCTACAGTTCTAGAAGAGCAAGTCCTCCAAAATGATTTCTATTGTTTCCTTGCCTTCTTGAATAGTAGATATCCTATTACAACCACATAACAGAATCAAAGCATATGATTTCATCGTTTCTTAATGGGACATTCTTTTTTTTTATTATTACCTTTACAAGTTAATTATAACTTTTTTACCTTTAGTTTAATATTTAATAATATAACTAATTAGTTAATCTCAATGAAATTTAAAAAAGAAATAGTAATTGAATTAATCCATTCAACATCCTCAATTTAATAAAAATGATTGAAAAATAGGTTATTTTGATTTATATATGTCGTGACGACGATAGAGATGATGGGATACTGGAGCAAAAGAAAAGGATGGGTTGTGTGTTTGTTCGTTTGTAATATTTACTTTTTTTAGTTTTTAACGATCATCGTCTCCTCACTGTCCCACAAATTTCTCACGCTAACTATGGTTTTCTCCCCGTGACTGTCTGTTTATTTTCTCCTTAGTTTTTTCCAGTTTTCCCCGTCTGTGATTTCATTTTCCTCCCCCTACTATTTTTGTTCTTCCCCCTTTTATAGGTTCAAATTTTCAACTTGCAACATAGTAGAGGTGTTCAAGAATGGGATATTGTGTGTTGCGGGTTGGAGGCATGACTGCTGACATGGCTAAGCATGGCTGTGACGGTTCTTCTTTTCTTCTTCTTAATTTTAAATAAATAGGGTGTGAAAAAAAAGAGTTTTGCAATGTGAAAAACTAGGAAGAACGATTTTTTTTGTTCAATTTTCGCTTCTTATCTCACCCAATGAGTTTTGTCACCGAAAATTCTAATCTTTTCAATTTAACCCAAATTAGGCTCTAAATTAATTTCTCATCAATTAAGCACTTAATAAAATTAATATGACCCATTTAAAGTATAATAAACCCTTCCCCTTAATTAAATCCTTGAATTTGGCTCTCAATTGATCCCCAAACATAATTACAATTTAAATTGGCCGATGATATAGATTTATCATATTGGCCCATAAAATATAATTATGCCTTTCAACTTAATTTTTATATAGATTTATCTAATAATAAATTATTTTAGCATTGAATATGCATTTTACTTCATTTATGGGCAAAAAATAGGTACGATCGGGCTATGGAAAATAACCAAAATTTCCACCTTGATTTTTTTGCCGACACCAACCCCTTTTATTTTATTTTTGTTATGTTTGAGTAGATTTGGGGAATAAACTAGAAATTGGGCTATGACAATGAGGAGCGTGCACGCCAAGATGTCCATTTCCAAGAAGTGCTGAATGCCTTAAAAGATAGTGTAGCTTGTCTTACCGGCTTACTCGAGCAAGCACTAAGAAATACCTCTAGCGAGGGTCTTTTAACTAGACCCATAGTGGCTACTCAAACACAAGAAATGAATCACCACAAAGAGATGACAGGAGAAAGGGTTCAGGACCCGCAACAAAATCTAATATTTGTACAATCAATAGTGTTGACAACTGCTACAACCCCAACGGTTATAACAGCATCAAAGGGTATCAACCTAGATAAGATGATAATGTTGGAGGCCCTTAGGGACATTAAAGGGGTGAACCTTTATGACCCAGTATAGGCTGCAGAAATGTGTTTAGTCCTGAATGTTGTTATACCAAAAAAATTATGTGTTCTTGACTTCATCAAGTACATTGGAACACAATGCCCTGTTACTTACCTAAAATTATACTATAACAAAATGGTGGATGTAGTGCATCATGAAAAACTATTGATGCATTTTTTCCAAGACAGTTTAAGTGGGACAACTTTAAATTGGTACACGAGACTAGACAATACTAGGATCCATAGATGGAAAGATCTCGTAGATGTTTTCATCAAGCAATATAAGTACAACATGTATATTGCTCCTAACAAAAAAAAATTCCAACTTGCAGAAGATGAACAAAGAAAGCTTAAGGAAATATGCTCAGAGATTGAGAGATCTCGCTGCATAAGTACATCCCTCGCTTCTGGGTAAAGAAATGGTAACGTTATTCGCAAACATCATGTGAATTATCAGGGAGTTTAAAAACAAGTTCTAGGTCATTACATGATAGGTAAGTTTTTTATCTAGTCTCAAAGATTTATGAACTGCCTAGTGACTGCCTTATATAAAGGTACTATAGGGGTTTACAAGAAATAGTTGGGGCATAATGTGAACACCATTATCGAATAAACTCTCAGCTTATAGTTGGACGAGTCACAATTTGAACCCCGACTGAAAGTCATTAGGCAGACCGCTACTCCCCACCTAACCTAGAATTGAGTTTATTAACAACATTAAAATGCATGATAAATTCACACCTAATGTTATGTATGGAATGAAATTAAAAATGCATGCTAAAGCAGTAAAAATGTGTGTTAAAAATAAACTAAAGAATAAACAATCAAGCAAACAAAGCTTAGTCCACCTATGTGCCTAGTGAAGTCGCCATTTGTTACGATGGATATGGAAATGATGGGCTACTGGAGCAAAAGAAGAGGATGTCTTGTGTCTATGTTCGTGTGCAACCTCTGTTGTTTTTATTGTTTAACGATCATCCCCTCCTCATTATCCCAAAAATTTCTCCCGTTAACGATGGTTTTCTACCTGTGACTGTCTTTTTATTTTCTCCTTAGTTTTGTCCAGTTTTCCCCATCTGTGATTTCATTCTCCTACCCCTGTTATTTTTTTCTCCCCCCCTTTTATAGGTTCAAATCTGCAACTTGCAGTATGGTAGAGGTGTTCAGGAATGAATATTATGTCTTGCGGGTTGGAGGCATGGCAAACCATGGCTGCTAGAATGGCCTCAACAGTTCTCTCTCTTTTTTTATAAATTTAAAATAAATAGGTTATGACAAAAAAGAGTTTTTTGATGGGTAAAACTAGGAAGAATGATGTTTTGTTGTTCAATTTTAGCTTCCGATTTCATCTAGAGAGTTTCGTTACTAATAATTCTGATCTTTTTAATTTAACCCAGATTAGGCTCCAAACTTAATTTCTCATCAATTAAGCCCTTAATAAAATTAATTTGATCCTCTTAAAGTATAATTAAGCCCTTGCGCTTAATTAAATCCTTCAATTGGACTCTCAATTAATCCCTAAATATAATTATAATTTAAATTGGCCGACGATTAAATCAAATTGGCCTATAAAATATAATTATGCCTTCTAACTTAATTTTTACACAAATTTTATCCAATAATAAATGATTTTATCCTTAAATCTACATTTTCCAAAAAAAGAGGTACAACCGGGCTCTTAAAAGTGTCCAAAATTTCCATCTTGATCTTTTTGTCGACACCAACCATTCTATTTTATTTTTGGGTAGATTTGGGGAGTAACCCAGAAATTGGGTTATGACAATATATTTACAAGTTATAGGATATCCCTTTCGATTTCCCAAAACTAGGTCTTCCATGTTTTTATATCAATGAAAATCCATGTCATCTTTTTTATTTATAAAAAAAATATTTGATGCATTGGATGTGTAAGAATCATTTTACAAAATATTCAAGATTAAGAATTAGCCCAAATCCTCCATGTATCACAAGTATTTATAGCTTGTGTTGGCTCTAGTGGATTTACAAACAAAGAGATTGAATTTATAGTTTCAAAACTATTAAACTAATTATATTTTTTTGAAATTATAGGTGTCGTGACTGATTTTTCAACGCTTCGCGCTCTGCCACTCCCTGGAATTTGGGAGAGACATCGGTGCTCGGTGAAAATGGGGTAATTTATAGCCGTAAAAATTACAACTATAATTATTAGGAGTCGCCACCTAATATTAAGGTTACTAGAAATCGAGTGGTCTGCGAGAGTCTTGGGTGAGGGGACTTGTTTTGCAAAGGGAAGACGCATCACCCCCAGTGCACCCTACCTAAGGTAAGCTGCATTGTTGCTTGATTGTTTTTTTTCTAAGTTAAAAAGATAATATATATATATATTCATGCATGAATCAGTTCATGCATGCATAGCAAAGTGGTGGTCAACCGACCACCACGAGGGGCTCACCAGCCACTACCGTTGGGTATAGGAGATCGAGGTGGTTCACCCCGTCATGGTGGCGTCAAAAATGGCTGCCTGTGGTGGTCAGAAGGAGCTCTTGAAATCGTCGGTCTATGCTGGAATTCATGGCTGGCTGCTGCGTTGAGGGGGGAGCTTTGGCAACGACTTGGTGGCTGGTGGCGCACGGTGGTCGGAGACTGTAGCTGGAGTGTTGTTCAAGAGGGAGAGAGGACTATGAAAATGGGGAGAGAGAGAACAGACTAGCTGAAGAAGATGGTTGTGTTATTTCGTGTGATTTTCCTTTGTTTTTCTCCGCCATAATTTCTGCCAATTTTCTCCTCCTTTTCTTTTGTTTTTTTTTACGATTTTCTTCTCTGTCATTTTTTTCTCCCTCCCTTGTAGGCAGCGTTCATGGGTTAATTTATAGGTGAACATTGGCGGCATGGTGGCTGGTTGTCGGCGGTGTGGTGGATGGCGTGCCTATAATGGTGGTTGGTCAACGGGCGTGGGTGGCCGGTCGGTGGGCTGTAGGAAAAAGAGAACGGCAGGGAAACTTTGGGAGATAAAGTGAAGATGCAATTTGGTCCTTCAATTTATGATTGTTTCAATTGCATCCTCAATTGGTTTTAAACTTTCAATTTTGTGCAATTGCATCCTTGACCGAATTTCAAATTAACCATAACTTTTTATCTTTTGATTTGTGCATTTTGACCCTCAATTGACGATTAAATTTTCAATTGTTTCCAATTTAGCCCTTGATTTTGTGCAATTAGCTTGAAAAAAATTCAATTTAGTCTCCAAAAATTCTGATTTTCTCAAGTAAGCCTGAATTAAACTTGAGAATTCAATTTTTCATCAATTAAGCCCTAAATAAAATTAATTTGACCAATTTAAAATATAATTAAGTCTTTGCACTTACTTAAATTCTTCAATTGGACCCTAAATTAATTCTCAAACATAACAACACTTTAAATTAGCCCATGACTATATCAAATTGGCTTATTTAAAATGTAATTATGATTTTTGACTTACTTTTTACCTTGAATTTGTATTTTCTCTCATTTTTGGGCACAAAAGATATAAGATTTGGCTTCGCAAATATTCAAAATTTTCACTGTGATTTTTACCGACGCCAACCTTTTTATTTTATTTTCGTTATTTTTATTTTATTTTATTTCAGGGAGTAACCCCAAAATTGGGTTACGAAAAAAGAGATTAAACTAAAATGGTATTCAATTAGTGTAGAAGGTGAAGTCACTAGTTGTCTTAATCTTTATTAACCATGCACCCCATCACAAAGCTTCCAAACTAGAAGTTCATTGAAAAGAGGCATTGCTACTGGTGTATTCTACCTAAGATAAGTTATATTGTTATTTGATTGTTTTTCTAGGTGAAATCATTCGTTGTTCTAAAGTTAAAAGTAGATTTCTCTTTGCAAGACAGTCTCGACCTAATTGGGTAAAAAAAACAATGAGTTCCAAGATCTGAATTTTAGCACAACATTTATTGTATTTTTTATATCTAAGGTTGTCCTTTACAATGTAGTTTTATACTCCAAATATTAAAGTCTACAACTAAATAAAATGAACAAAATGATTAGTGAAATTTTTTGATATTTTCATAGAACTCTAACTGCTAATCATAAATTGGTTATGATATTCCATTTTGCCTTTTATAACATGATAAGATATGAATTCTTTTTTTTTATGAAAATATGCCCATAAAAAATTTAAGATTCAACTTTATATATGAAAACCAAACATTTTTTATTTTTTTAAATGCAGTCTTTTACATTTTTTTTCTCTTTATATATTTTTTAGGATGGAACAGAAAGGCCCAACATTACTCAATTTTAGGATGTAACCAGGTTGGCTAGGTAGGGTCCAGCCCTAAGAGAGGAAAAAATAAAGTTTACATGAGCAATGCGGAATAAATCGATTCACTATGCACTATTCATGTATTACGTGAACACTGAAGGTGAAGGAGGGAGAGGAGGGGGAGAGGAGGGGAAGAAGGTTACATGACATGGAGTAGTCTAGTATGAAGAGGAAACTCTCAATCGTTGATCCAAAATAGATACCCTAAACTACCTGAATTATAATATATAGGGTGGTTCCTAGCCATTTATGGTTTCAATTGATTAGAACTAACCATACCACAGTATAGGCAAATGTCAAGCCATTCATGTTGTCAACTGTCTAAAACTTTCATTTCTCCAATACAGTTTTCACTTTTGAAGAACCAACAAAAACAATGATCAAGGTAGTTAAGGAGGGAGGCAACCACTGTAGCTGACTCCCACTACATCCCTTAATAATTTGATCAAGTAATAGGACATCAATAAATAATAGTTGCATTTTATTTTAATCTTTAAGTTAAATGGTTTTTGTTGTCGCTGTTATGCTGCCACGTAAGAATCCATAAGATGAAAAAAAAGTGCTATTTTATTACTAGTTACCTTGGCACGGAGCACAAGAAGGTCCAAGAAACCATAATTTTCCCACAATAAACAAACCAGGTTGTGCGGTAATACATACAGTAAATAAATTAAATGGAACCCCTATAAAATTATATTAAAATAAAAACAACACACAAACATTTTGCGAAAGCTCATTTCCAAATCTCGTTCTACTTCTTCGATCTCACTTCCTCATCTTGACCAGAAGGAACCTTTTGAAGACAAGCCCAATATAATGATATGCAAGACTGCCACTTTGAAGTTTGAGAAAATGGTGAAGTTTTTAAACTTTGTTGTTGCAAACTTATTGAATGGATTTGGAAAGGATGCTTTGTTTCTACACTTTCCGCTCTTGCACCCTCCTTTTATTATGTTGCTGAAACTAAAACCTGCAAATCAAGCATAATTGGAAGTGAGATCTAATTAAATTATATTATTTTGAGCCATTTTGGCAGTGAATAATTAAAATGGTGAGCAGTTCAATAAAGAAAACCTTTACTTACATGATTTGTAGTGATTTATCGAGCTTTCTATGCCTAGTAATGAATTGGTGGTGGTGGAGAAGCGTACATGTAAACTGGGGGAGGAGGTGATTTTATCGGTGGAGGAGGTGAATGGTAGTAGTATGGAGGAGGTGGTGATGGTGAAGGGGGAGGTGGGGACTTGTAGATATATGGAGGAGGGGGAGATGGGGATGGTGGTGGAGGAGACTTGTAGTAGTAAGGAGGTGGTGGTGATGGAGATGGCGGGGGTGGGGAGATGTAGTGGTAAGGAGGGGGAGGAGATGGTGATGGTGGAGGTGGAGATTTGTAGTGGTATGGGGGTGGAGGTGATGGGGACGGTGGAGGTGGGGATTTGTAGTAGTAGGGTGGTGGAGGAGATGGCGAAGGAGGTGGTGGGGACTTGTAATGGTATGGAGGTGGCGGTGAAGGATCGGGTGGTGGAGGAGATTTGTAGTGGTATGGAGGTGGAGGAGATGGCGATGGTGGAGGGGGAGACTTGTAGTAGTAGGGTGGAGGAGGAGATGGTGATGGTGGAGGGGGAGACTTGTAGTGGTATGGTGGGGGAGGTGATGGGGATGGTGGTGGTGGTGACTTGTAGTAGTAAGGTGGAGGAGGGGAGTGAACCGGTGGTGGAGGTGATTTGTAGTAGTATGGTGGAGGAGGTGATGGGGATGGTGGTGGTGGTGATTTGTAGTAGTAAGGTGGAGGAGGGGAGTGAACCGGTGGTGGAGGTGATTTGTAGTAGTATGGTGGTGGAGGTGTCGGGGATGGAGGGGGTGGTGATTTGTAGTAGTAAGGTGGAGGAGGGGAGTGAACCGGTGGTGGAGGTGATTTGTAGTAGTATGGTGGAGGAGGTGACGGGGATGGAGGGGGTGGTGATTTGTAGTAGTAAGGTGGAGGAGGGGAGTGAACCGGTGGTGGAGGTGATTTGTAGTAATATGGTGGAGGAGGTGACGGGGATGGTGGGGGTGGTGATTTGTAGTAGTAAGGTGGGGGAGGAGAGTGAACCGGTGGTGGAGGTGATTTGTAGTAGTATGGTGGAGGTGGTGATGGGGATGGTGGCGGTGGAGACTTGTAGATGTAGGTTGGTGGAGGTGGTGGAGGTGACTTGTATATGTAAGTTGGAGGCGGAGGTGGAGGGGACTTGTAATAGTAAGGAGTCGGAGTGGGCATTGGCTTCTCACACTCCTTATAAGGGGTTTTGGAAGCATAAGCAAATGACTTAGCTGAGAGCACAACTTCATACTTTGTCTTCGACTTCACCTTGATGGAGGCACCTTTTTTCCCCCAATGTAGTTCAGTTGGGATACTACATGATGAACCTTTTGGTGCTTGCATGGAGCTTGGCCTTGCATGCCTTTCCTCCATACTTTTATAGTTGAAACCCTTACATGGTGATATTGTATTTTCCATTGATCTTTGTTTTACCATAGGCCTTGACCTTCTTGGTACCTTCCTTGCATGTTACCTCAACCACGGCACCTGTTACATACACAATAATAAAAGTTAGTAATTTCTTTTATACTTTTATAACAACAAACTTATAAGCTTGTTATTCTTCATACATAATATAATTAAAAGTATTAGCTACTTGGTTTTATACATGGACATTTTAGAATTGTTTGTCAATCAATTCGATTATTAGTTGAAAATGGCAACTATTATAGATGGTTTGATCATTGATTGGATATTTCATAATTGGACCACTCTATTTTACAGTGTGTGTGTGTGTGTGTGTGTGTGTGTACAAGTTAAGCGCGCATGTCGAATAGTGAATAGGTCACCATGAAATAATGTTATTCTTGTTTGAAAAATAGATCAATCATGTATTCTACTGATATTCATACATAGAAACATAATGAATACACACATGATATCCAAAATCAAGCCAAAAACATGCATGTACATGCTATAAATTAGTGTTTCACGTTACATTGAGCAAACAAGATTAAATTTAATAATTCTTAATAAACTTGCAAGACTAAGATAAACAATATTATGAATGCTTAAATGTACCTTTTAGATGTTTTTTGTTATGTGATTTCGCTGGATATTTCCAGTCATAACATCTATAGCAGTAAACTTTCCCCACCACCTTGACAATTAGGTCCTTATGTTGGTGGTGCGGATAAGGGACAGGTGGAGGGGGGGAAGTGTAGTAGTATGGAGGAGGTAAAGCTTTAGGTGGCGGTGGAGATTTGTAATAATAGGGTGATGGTAAAGGATGTGAAGGTGGTGGTGGAGACTTGTAGTAGTACGGTGTTGGAGGTGGTGGGGACTTAGTTGGAGGTGGTGGGGACTTGTAATAATAAGAAGGTGGTGGAGATTTTGAAGGTGGTGGAGGAGATTTGTAATAGTATGGTGGTGGAGGAGATGGTGAAGGAGGAGGTGGTGACTTATAGTAATATGGTGGTGGTGGTGACTTCTTAGGTGGTGGTGGAGACTTGTAGTAGTAAGGAGGTGGGGGAGATGGTGAAGGAGGTGGTGGTGACTTGTAGTAGTATGGAGGAGGAGGAGATGGAGACGGGGGTGGTGGTGACTTGTAGTAGTAAGGTGGAGGTGGTGATGGTGAAGGTGGAGGCGGTGACTTGTAGATGTAAGGTGGGGGCGGTGATGGTGAGGGAGGAGGTGGTGACTTATAGTAGTATGGTGGTGGTGGTGACTTTTTAGGTGGTGGTGGAGACTTGTAGTAGTAAGGAGGTGGGGGAGATGGTGAAGGAGGTGGTGGTGACTTGTAGTAGTATGGAGGAGGAGGAGATGGAGAGGGTGGTGGTGGTGACTTGTAGTAGTAAGGTGGAGGTGGTGATGGTGAAGGTGGAGGCGGTGACTTGTAGACATAAGGTGGTGGGGGAGATGGTGAAGGAGGTGGTGGAGACTTATAGTAATACGGAGGTGGTGGGGATGGTGACGGTGGTGGAGGAGATTTGTAGACGTAAGGTGGGGGTGGTGATGGTGAAGGTGGAGGCGGTGACTTGTAGACATAAGGTGGTGGGGGAGATGGTGAAGGAGGTGGTGGAGACTTGTAGTAATAGGGAGGTGGTGGGGATGGTGAAGGCGGTGGAGGAGATTTGTAGACGTAAGGTGGGGGTGGTGATGGGGATGGTGGAGGCGGTGACTTGTACACGTATGGTGGAGGGGGAGATGGGGATGGTGGAGGAGGTGACTTGTACACGTATGGTGGAGGAGGAGATGGAGATGGCGGTGGGGGGGATTTGTACACATAAGGAGGTGGTGGATGAGGTGATGGAGGAGGTGGTGACTTGTATACATAAGGAAGTGGAGGAGATGGAGATGGAGGTGGTGGAGACTTGTATAAATAAGGTGGAGGTGGTGAACTATAGACATAGGCATCTCCTGCGACCGAACCTACATTGCTGGAAACAAACAGAATAACAAATGCCACGGCCAATTGAGACCCAAGACGACCCCAAAGGGGGCCGCCGCTAGAACCTGTCATCCGTCCGCCTGAAATTCCAGCAACTATCGGCAATGTGGTGGACTCTTACACCTCTTCTCTTATTTCTTGGATTAAGAGAAGGCAAGGGGAAATTTAGTGATTTTGTTTGTGTCGATGAGAAAGCATGCATGAAACACAGTATTTATAGCAAGTGCAGTCGTTGACGGAGGTGTATCATCACGGACCACTACAATTGGTCTTTAGATTAATCTAGAAAATAGGGTTTTCCTAGCTGGCCGTTTATTATATTTTATTTTTTTATAGAAATTATAAACTAAAACCAAACACTGTTTTGATCTCTTGGATTCCTCTATCTGTTCAGAACTAATTTCCAACAGCTCATGTAATTTAATCTTATAACATGGATGGTACAAAATAAGTTAATCATGCTTTGATTTCATTATTATTTCAAAGTCATCTTGTAACAATTCCACTCCTCTACCCTGTTCAATTATTTATTGCTGCTGGCCTAGCATTCATCATCTTATGATTCATGATGAGCTTCCCATATTTCTATAATCGAGTAGAAACACTCCAAACAAAAATAAAAAGTGGTTCTGAAAGGCAATTGCTTTATCAAGATTCATCAAATACTGGTCTTCCTCGAGATCTGTAGATGCTATCCTTCTATTTACTGGTTTTGTATGTGCTGAAACGATAGTAATTACGATCCCCGAGAGAAATGAGAAGCGCTATTCTGAATTTATATGTTTGCCTGCTGAAATGTTGTGTTGAGAACATGGAGCTGAAAATGCCAACACTTTGTTGATATCCTTGCTGCAAAGTTGGATCCCACCTATGGATCAGGGACATTATTAAACCATGTCAGAGATCAAAACACGTCCACACTATTCTAGGTGGCTGCAAGAGTCGCTAAGTTGTCCTTTGATAAACAACATCCTTGAATTTGCTCTGTAATTTCATGGTACTGTTCTAATTCAAACAACAAAATCGAATGATTTTATTAATTTCGTGGGACATTTACCGATTTTATTTAGTTCCATCATAATCCTTTAACAAGAGCTAGCTAGGAACTCCAAAACAGCTGTAGAAATTAATTATACAGCGTAAGCTAGCACATGGGGCATGGAATATCTCAGTTTCCATTTCGTCTCCGATCGACCCTCATAGCCCATTTGCTTAAAAGTCATCGTCCTAGAAATCATCCTTGTTCATGCACGCAGCTGCCAAAAAATAATGATGAAAAATCCATCCACCCCGTGTATATATTTATATTGATTTGCAATGATTAATTTTCCTCCAGCAACAATCGATAGCTCATCAGCAAAAGGTTACACGAACATTTTCCACATATTTTGAAATTATTACCACCTTCCCACCACATGAGCAGTCAATGCCGTGAGATGGAGCACTTCCAGCAAAAGTCTACGTTTTGTTGCTGCGTCGAGTGTCGGGGCATGAGTTGTTAGGGATATAAACTAAAACATTATCTATCATGCATGTTGTTTCCACATTTCGCTGCTTGGAAGAGAGAAGGGCTGCTAGTGCTAGAGGCAGGCTAGTGGAAGACATTAATGAATTGGAAAGGCGAATATTAGGAATAAAAGAGACTGTATAGAAAGTCCTTGTCAAGGACTATAATGTGTGAATCATGCATGGAGCTGCCAAAGAAAGGAAGGATCTCATAAAGAAGCCTTCTAAATAGAAGACGCCGCCTAGCTTTATCTTCCTTTTATGTCCCGAGATTTCAATCTTGGTGTGGCAGCACAGGTTCTTACAGTGTAAAGTCATCTTCACATAATACCATAACCCTTTTCGGTTCTGAAGCTTTTCCCTTTTTGTACAAATCAATTGCAGTTTGGTGTTAGGTTATTTTGTATACGCAGCCAGGTTTTGGATGTCTCAATATCCATCGAGAGAATTAAATATGTTAATATACATATTATTAGGTTGATGAAGGGTCGGCTCCATTTGTAGATTAATCAGTGAACAAATCTCTCAATTACCACCGCCGGAAATAATTATCTCGATCGTAATGCATGCATCTTCAGTCCACGTTAACCAAGTCAACAAATTGCTCCAGTGTAAAGTTTTTGGAAATTGATAGCATTTTATTCGTTTTCATCACACTAATCATCATTAATTTATTATTATCAATACATAATTATAATATTGCTCGTCCAGCCTTGACGAACCTTCGTCTAGCCGCCTTTGATGATCTTGTGCCCCCCCGGCCTCTCTCTCTCTTATCATTGCAACAATTTTGAATGACTGGAATTTTGATCAAAGTTACTAAAATTTGTTGTTGGAAGTGATCTAATGCATCCATAGTTATTTCTGTTAGTTAGGATTAGGATTATGATGTAGCATCGTGTATATATCCCAAACACGAGATCCATCCTATTTTTAATCAATAAAAAGCTGATATTTGATATTAATTAGGTTCATAAACAAACTCATTTGTTTTCTAGCTATCTAGAGAGAGTACAAGTTTTTTCGTTTATTAATTTATTTAATTATGGGATTTAATACAGCACAAGCAACAAGATCCGATCAGAACATGCTAGGAACATGCGAATCAAACGAAGCTTCAAAAAGAAATTATATCTGAATTGTGTGGGGGTGTTCGTTTCTATTACAATGAATTATTCAAAATGAAGATGGTCTAGTACGAATGTTAGAATTTTAAACACAAGCAGAGAAATCAAGTTGCTTGCATGAACCTAACATAGATTATATTATCGAAAGTAATCTATCCATCAATTGTTGATTGACTTTACTTTGTTGTCCAACTAACCGATGGCTCCCTTTACCTAATATCCCCGAGCCATGCTTCTCTTTTTGGCTATAGGATCATCTACAAAGTTACCCGAGCTAGCTATAGTATTCCTCGTCTGAATTTGATATTTTGGAGGCAGAGCGACATGCCAACAAAAACAAAGATAATGACATTTGAACTTACTGGAAAAAAAAGTTATTTAATCACACCCCGTTTGGTTTTATCAATAAAGGAATTAATCAGAATAAGACATTTTGCATTGATTTGCAAGAAATTCAAATGAAGTTTAGAAATCAGCCTTACGACCGTGTTTGTATGACTCTTCCTCAAATTAATCATGATAGTTTGTCTTGTCTGGAAAAATGTAAATGCGAATATCACATTTGATTCCTTTACAGGCTGCCAAATTGACATCGAAGTCATTCTAAGAGAGCCATTAATGTTTCATTCCGTTTCATTCCCTCCCCTATTTGATAATTTTATTTTTTATAGCAAAAGCTCATGATAGTTGTCGCGACGGCCAATTTGTTTTTCAGTCGCCTCGCGTGCTGTCAACCCAGGAGAGGGACACGATGCGTGGGAAAGAGGATCACATAATCATAAATTATGACAATAAGAAGCATGAATGAGTGTATATAGAAGTTTGAGGGGCCTATAGATAAAAAGATGTTTATTCAACTCATGCAATACAGACATGATGTTGGTCTGAGTAAAATGGAATTCTGAAACGGCAATTTCAGCTAATCACAGACTGGTTAGACCAGGCTTTACTGAGCTTTTGTGGCTTTCTGAAACTTTGTTCCTGGCTGTTGTATTCCTGACATTTAAGGAATTTCCTGAAAACAGTTTTCGCCCCTCCAAAGACATCCTTAAAGGATTAAGATGTCTTGATGGATTCCTGAGTAGATCTTTTAGGTGTGTTGATGGATTCCTGAGTAGACATACTATTCGTTTCACAGGCAGGAAAGATTCTTGCCAATTTAATTGTGATGAGCTCCGCTATCCTAGGCAGGACTTTCTTTCCATTATTCCTGATTGCTGGCATTTTTTCTATCTGTTGTTGAGTTGGATTCCTTACCACCAAAAATAAAAAGAACAAAAAAAGATTGTTACACTGCTGATTCAAGAGAGCTGTTATCTTTTGCATTGACATCGTAGTCTCCAAAGATAACTAAAGCCGACAGTTTTGGTTTCACCATTAATCAACATGTAGGGATGGAACTGCTGGTAGCAAAGTCATATCCTATTGATGTATTGTTTGCAAATATTTCTGGCCTCGTCTATAATGTTGAATAAACAGCTACTAGTGGGTAATATAGAAGTTTTAGGAATTCACAATTGTAATGAAAAATACCATATCTTTATTGATAGAGGATGCACTGTATATATACAAGTTTGAGCACTATGTTAGGCATAAACATTGACTGAATAAATGCTGAGAATAAAATACAATCAATGTTAAAATTTTGTACAGATATTGTAACAGCTCTTATTTTCTAAAGATGGAAGGTTGCTTGAATTGTTGGATCCTTGCTGTCGCACCCCAAAAATGGCAGGGAGCGGCACTCGTGGCAACCGGTCCCCATGAGCGGGTGAGATTATTAAATGTCGGGGGGATTATCTATTTTTATAAAAAGGGAGTCGCCACCTAGTATTATGGTTACTAGGAAACCTATGACTGGTCTTTCAGAGATTCTAAGGTAAGGGACTGATTGCGTAAAGGGAAGGTTTTAGCACCCCTAGTACGCCCTACCTAAGGTAAGCTGCTTGGTGTTTTTGTTTGTCTAATAATTGCTAAAATATTTAAAAAAAATATTTACATGTTGCCGATATATCATTTCCGCCGAATATTTTGGATAGAATTTATCCAAACTCCGAAAACAATAATATGAATCACCGAAAAGTTTTTTTATATTTTTTTGAATATTGGCCAATACCCTTTGGATTTTACAAACATGTTGTAAAATCTCAAAATGCAAGAAATGATTTTTCCCTTTTGCAAAATCCATGCTAAAACTCATTTTTTCTTCAAAAACCAAGATAATATGTATCATTTTCAAAAGAAACAATTTTTAAAATATGGTAGTGTATTGGCCTTATGCAAGAAAAATAACACATTTTTTAGATTTTTTTGTATAAAAAACAAAAATATTTTTTATATTTTTTATTATTTTATTATATTATTATTATTTTATTATTATATATATATTATTTTTGGGGTGGGCTGGCAGTGGTCAATCTGGGCTGCCAGCCCAGCTTCCACGAAGTGCAGGCCGTGGCCCGTACGATTCATGCAGTCCGGGCAGGCATTGTGCCCGACCCGGTTACTACAGTAACCAGGATTTTTCGCAGCGGAGAAGAAAATAAACAGTGAAAAAACCAGGATTTTCAAGTACAACGAATGGGAATTCTGTTAATACCTTATTGTAGAGGACGTTGAGGTGGTTCTTCCTGTCGTGGTGGAATCGGGAATGGTGGCCTGAGGTCGCCGGAAATGGAGCTGGAAGGTGGCGGGCTGGTTCACTGTGACGGGACTGCTGCTGCTGCTGGCTCGCCGGAGACGATGGCTGAGGTGCTGGCGACGGTCTGAGGTTGTCTGAGGTGGAATGGAGGAGGTCTACGTGGCTGGCGAGCGGGAGAGAGAGGGACGTCGGGGGCTGCTGTTTTCTTGAGAGAGAGAGAGCAACGGCGACCGAGAGAGGGATGAGAGACAGCTTACCGAGAGATATGAGGGTCCTGTGGTTCTTGTGAGGCCGAGAGAGAGGAAGAAACAGAGGCCGAGAGAATGAGGGGACGCTGTGGTTTTATTGAAAGTGGGATGAGGGGGGTGATCGGCAATGTTTTTTTTCTTTGCACCGAGAGGGAGAGCTTGCCGAGAGAGATTAGATGGTTTTAGTCCGAGGAAAAGGGAAGTGGATCTTCGGTTCTTCTGAGGCCGAGAGAGATCAAGCCAAGAAGAAAACTTGAAAATCCGAAATGACAGAGAAACGGGGACCCCTCAAATGAAAACTCTCCCTCTTTTTTATATGCGACAGGTATAAAACAAACGGGATGTTTTTTTCTCAAAACATGGGTTTCGGGTGGCTCAAGAAAAATGGGTAGCTCAATGTCTTTGTCTTTTAATTCCAAAATCCCATGTGGATGGTGGAGAGTTTTGTCTTTAAAGTGGGGTTTTTCGGGTGGCTCAAGTTTTGTTGTTTTTGGGTATAAAATACAGTTTGGTCCCTCCATTTGTTACTCCTCCAATTGCAACCTTAATTGAACTTAAACTTACGATCTTGTGCAATTATATCCTTGTGAAAAATTCAACGTTAACTTTATTTTGCGCACATTTGGTCCTTGATTTTTATCTGTGCAATATAGTTCCCCACTCGACCATAAAACTCTTAATTTGTTCAATTAGGTCCCCGATTTCGCTTAATTAGCTTGAAAAAAATTCAAATTGATCAACGAAAATTCAAATATCATCAATTGAGCCCAAATTAAATTTAAGCACTTGATTTCTTATTGACTAAGCCTTTAATAAAATTAATTTGATCCGTTTAAAGTATAATTAAGTCGTCAAGCTTAATTAAACCCTTCAACTGCACCTAAATTAATTCCTGAATATAATTACGCTTTCATATTAACCAACGACTGTATCAAATCGGTCCATAAAAAATATAATTATATTTTATGACTTAATTTATACGCGGATTTATCTCATAATAAATTACTTTAGCTTTGGATCCGCGTTTTTTTTTCATTTTTGGGCACAAAAAGGGTACAATCGATTTTTCAAAAATGTTCAAAATTTTAACTTGATTTTTTTACCGACACCATCCCCCATTTTATTTTATTTTTTTGTTATTTTCTGATAGTTTTGGGGCATGACCCAAAATTAGGTTACAACACTTGCCGAGATGGTGTTTAGGCAGATTTTGTGGGAGAATCCTCAATACGCCCCCTCAAGATAGGGTTGCCGTCAGTAAGGCCGATCTTGGACCTCAAAATAGCAGTCCGTTGTTGAGACAAGGGTTTGGTCAGCAGGTCGGCAAGCTGATCCGTTGTGTGAACATGATGGACTTTTAGTGTTCCTTTTTGAACCATATCGCGTACAAAATGGAGGTCAATCTGTATATGTTTCATGCGAGAGTGATCCACAGGATTATAGCTTAAGTGTATGGCTCCAAGGTTGTCACACAGTAGGGTAGGAGGATCCTTGAGTGGAACGCCAAGTTCGCTTAGAAGATGCATTATCCACATAGTTTCCGAGGCAGCATTTGCAAGTGATCTATATTCTGCTTCGGTGGATGAGCGGGCGATGGCACGTTGCTTCTTTGAGCTCTAGGAGAGAGGATTTTTACCAAGGAAGCAGATGTATGCTGAAGTTGAGGTTCGGTCATCAAGATTTCCAGCCCAGTCAACATCCGAGTATGTGTTGAGGGAGCATGTGTTGTTCTTCTGAATATGAATGCCATAGAAGATTGTTTGTTTGAGATATCGAAGTAACCTTTTGGCAGCTGTCCAGTGCAAGTGAGTAGGCTTGTGCATGAATTGCGATAACTTGTTGACGGCGAAGGAAATGTCAGGACGCGTGAGAGAGAGATATTAAAGACTCCCAATGACGCGCCTGAATTCCGTGCTGTCAAAGGCAGCTGAGCCATCTACCAATTTCAGGGGTGTGCTTGTTGACAGGGGGGTGGATACATCTTTGGCACCATTCATATTTGTTTTGGATAACAAATTACGAATATACTGGTGTTGGGAAAGGAACAAACCTGCAGAGGTAGGAAGTACTTCCATGCCTAGAAAATAGTTAAGTGTGCCCATGTCTTTCAAAAAAAATTGTGAGCTGAGTTTGTGAATGATAGAGCACACAAAACTTGAATCATTTCCTGTAAGCACAATGTAATCCACGTATACAAGCAAGTAACACATAATATGGCCAACACGATAAATAAATAGAGATGAATCAGCTCTTGAATTGATGAACCCGAGAGCAACCAGGGCATTCTTAAGAGTGGAATACCATGCTCGGGGGGCCTGTTTAAGGCCATAAATGACTTTCTTTAACTTGCAGACATGATTTGGCTTGGAAGAGTCTTTGAAACCCGGGGGTTGACTCATGTAGACAACATCAAGTTATCCATGCAAGAAGGCATTATGGACGTCCATTTGCCTTAGGGGCCATCCTTTCATGATAGCTAGGGTAAGAATTAACCGAATGGTTACAGGTTTTACCACTCGGCTAAAGGTTTCGGTGTAATCAATTCCAGGCCTTTGGTGAAAACCTTTGGCCACTAATCTGGCTTTGAACCGGTCAACAGACCCATCGTAATTTCTCTTGACCCTAAAAATCCATTTACAGCTCACTGGTTTGCAAGTGTCTGGTGGTGGGACTAAATCCCAGGTACCGTGTTTCATGAGAGCAGTAAGCTCATCAGACATGGCAGCTCGCCATGGTGGAAGGGACATGGCCTGGCTCACACAGGTGGGTTCTAAGCTATGGGGAAGGGGATGCTTTATCACGGCATGAATTTGTTTGGGTTTGTATATATTGTTCATAGAACGGGTAGTCATTGGGTGTGTTCGGTGAGTAGGTGATAAGGGTGGATTTTGGGACTCCGGGGTGGGGCTGTGCAAGGGAGATGGTTGTGATGTCGTGGGTGAGGGAGCAGAGGGAGTAGATGCAGGGTTAGATGCAGATGGGTATGAGCTGGAATTGAAAAAATTAGATGAAGAGGTACTCAATTCTAAGGGAGAAGAAGAATTACCTCGAGGAGATGTGTGGACAGTAGCCATAGAATTCGAATCCACTGAATCAACCGGTGGAGGCACTGGAACGGTAGTGATGGGTGGTTCTGTCGAGAGAGAAGGACCAGGCAGAGTGAGGGATGATTCGATTGAGTCTATGGATTTAGACTCATCGAATTGAACGTGTCTTGAGAGGTAGAGACAGTGGGTAATTGGGTCAAGGCACTTGTAGGCATGTTGGGTAAGAGAGTAACCCACAAATATGCAGGCCGTGGATTTGGGTTCAAGTTTGGGGGTAGTGTAGGGTCGGGTTAAGGGGTAACAGACACAACCATTTTTTTTTAGTTTAAGGTAGTTGGGCTTTTGTCCAAAAAGGGCTTCGAATGGTGATTTGTTTGCAAGGAGATTTGTGGGCTGACGGTTTATGAGGTATGCAGCGGTTTGGAAGGCGTGAGGCCAAAAAGAGAGGGGTAATTTTGCATCAGTGAGTAGTGTAAGACCAGTTTCCACTAAGTGACGATGGCGACGTTCGGAGACGCCATTTTGTTGAGGTGTGTGGGGAGCGGTTGTGTAATGGCTTATCCCATGATCAGAGAGGAATGGTTTGAGACCGATGAATTGACCGCCATTGTCGGAATAAACATTTTTTATTGTGGTTTGGAATTTATTTTCGACAAGTTTTTTAAATTGAGGAAAAATAATTTTGACACAAGATTTGGCTTTGATAGGGTAAAACCAAATATATTTTGTGTAGTGGTCCACAAAAATCAAATAATAACGAGAACCATCCAAACCAGTACAATGAGCGGGACCCCACACATCAATATAAAGGACATCAAGAGGATTGTGACTTTGAATGCTTGTGGATCTGAAAGGAAGCTGGTGGGCTTTATTAATAGTGCAAGAGGAACATAAAGAATTAAATTTTTTTTGTGTTTTTGTAGTAGGTAAAGGAAAAAATTTGACAAGATTTTGAACAACTTTGGAAGACGGATGTCCAAGACGCTTGTGCCACCCATCAATTGAAGCGCGTTCATGCATGTTTGCAACCATTTTTGAAGTAGGGCCCACCAGTGAATTCGGGAACTTGTACACACCATCCTCACAAACACCTTTTAGTAAAGTCGCCTTCGAAGTTGGATCCTTCACAAGAAAATAGGATGGGTGAAGTTCAATAAAAACATTGTTTTGAGAGGTAAAATGATGTACAGAAATTAGATTTTTTGCAATATTTGGAACACAAAGAGTATCATTAAGAACAAAAGTGTGTGTGGGGGATTCTAAGGTTAAGGAACCAATATGTGAGACCGCCAAACCTGTCCCATCACCAATGACCACCTCATCAGTTCTGTCATATTCAGAGTGAATAGAGAGATTTGCCAAGTCGCCAGTAATATTGTGGGATGCCGCAGAGTCAAGAAGCCATTTTTGGTCTTGTGCACTTGATGTATTTGCACAATTTGCCAAAATTTCAGTGCGGCGTAGATTTGGACAATTTTTGGCCTTGTGACCCATCTACTCGCATAATTAACATTTTGGGTTGAAACGGCGCTGGTTTAGCCGAGCTGCAGGATATTGCCTTTGGGTTTTGAAAGGCCCAGCATAGTGACTGGATGGGCCAGGTGGTGGAGACGGCCCATGAGGTCTGTATGTGTTTCGGCGTGGAGACCCATTTAGAGATGAGTTTTGTTGTCGGTGCCGATTTGAGTAATTGGCAGAGGCAATGAGCTGGTTTGAGGAAGACTCCAGACAACGCATATAACTGTCATGACCGACAAGGTCATGTAGTTTTTCAAAGGGGAGAGACGTTGGTCGTGCTCTTATGGAGACAACAATGTCTCGAAACTCAGAACCCAGTCCATTCAAGATGTAGAGGGTGAGATCATCATCGAAGATGGGATGATCGATGATGGCAATTTCGTCTGCAAGGGCTTTCACAGTTTGCAGGAATTCAAGGATTGATTTGTTCTTCCTCTGAATTAAGGTCAGTTCTTCTTTTAATTGCATGGCTCTGGTTCTGGATTTGCTTGCATACATGTGATGAAGCTTCTCACAAGCTTCATGGGAGGTTTTGGCAGTGGAGTGATGGTGGGTGATGTGGAGGCCAAAATGGCACTGAGGATGAGCTTGTCCTGTCGAACCCAATAGGTTTTGTTCAATTTGGAGATTGAAGTGCCAACTGGGGAGGGACACTGTGAAACTCCATGGACGTAGTCCAGGAGGTTGTATCCAATAAGGAGAGCTTCAAATTGGGCTCTCCATTGGGGAAAAGTTGATGGCTTTAGTTTCTCATTGATTTGTGAGGTAATGTTGAGTGCAATGAGCACATTTTCTGCGGAGGGGGAGGGTTGAGTGATGGGGTTTGATGTTGTTATGGGATCTGTAGGGGAGGACATAGTGTTGGAAGAGGTAGGATTGATTTGCTCATTAGAGGCAGGCTCTTCTGATACCATATAGAAGTTTTAGGAATTCACAATTGTAATGAAAAATACCATATCTTTATTGATAGAGGATGCACTGTATATATACAAGTTTGAGCACTATGTTAGGCATAAACATTGCCTAAATAAATGTTGAGAATAAAATACAATCAATGTTAAAATTTTGTATAGATATTGTAACAGCTCTTATTTTCTAAAGATGGAAGGTTGCTTGAATTGTTGGATCCTTGCCGAGATGGTGTTTAGGCAGATTTTGTGGGAGAATCCTCAATATGTAAAACACTCCTTGAATTTCTAAACCCAAATGTTGCTACCCAATTTTTGACATCCTATTAAAGTATTTTTAGAAGAAAAAAATGCAAAAAAAACAGCAAATAACCAACAAAATATGTTTTTGATGTAGTTACGTTGTTTTCAAGAACAAGGATCTTATGAGTTATAAGGAGTAGTGACCAAAGTTATTAAATCCAACCCGTTTCGTTCATAAAACCGGAACAAAATAGGTTGGATTCGTCCCGGCTTTAATTCCGGTCTGTTCTGGAAATTTCGGCCCAATTCCGCCCGGAACGCCTCGGTTTTATTCCGGGCGTTCCGTTCCGGGCTAAAGAGGGGAGACTGAACAGAAGTGTGGAGACTGGAGATTATTTAATGGAGAAGAGTTGACATTGGAGTGGAGTTTTTCTGATATGGGACAAGGAGAATATAGATTGGAGTGGAGAGTATTTATAAAAGAGAAGAGTGGAGATTTGAGTGTATTTGTCCGATGTGGGACACTATCACATACTGACAACCATCCACTCATGCATTATTGACAATCAAATAATAATTACTAAACCTATTCCTAAGCAAGCATGCTTTGTGGACATGGCCAACAACTTATACCACGTCTTTGGCCAACAAAACTTTCTCCCTGCATGGTTCATGCACGTGAGTGTTGCATTTACGTGACAACTTTTAGTCAAAACACTTTGAGTTTTTCACATCCACTCTTGCAAATCTTCTTGGTTTATCAATACTCCCCCTATGACACAAACCTTGTCCTCAAGGTTTAAATTGATGAACTTGTCCCGTAATTCTTGAGTGTTTTCCTAAGTAGCATCATCGAGTGGAAGTCATTTCCAAGTAGCATCAATCATTGAGTTTTTCAATTTCAGCTTTTTGGAAGTAGGCATACCTATAGGGTCACACGTTAATAGGTGTTGTTCCTTCCTATAAATTGATGTGATGATCTACTTCTCTTGTGGGGGGAAGTTGTGTTGGCTCCTGGAATAAATCTTCAAATTCCTCCAACAGTTGTTTTAATTCCAGATTGAGACTCTATGATGTTGAACTAGCTAAAGATTGAATGCAAATGGCAAACATAGAACTCTTTTTTCGCAAGTTCTCGGCAATAGCTCTCAAAGATGTGGATTGAATTGATGTATCCAACCCCTTTAATTTATGAGTTTGGTTGCACCACTAGAACTCCATTGTTAATTGCTTCCAGTTACATACCATAGTGCCCAATTGTTCTAGCCAATGAACTCCTAAGACCAAATCCAACCCAACTATTGGTAATGCATACAGAGTGAGGACAAAAGGGATACCTTGGAGTGCAATATGAATGTTTTCAAATCTCCCTTGACATTTTAGTGGTCCTCCATTTACCACCAGGACATTGAAGGAGTCCGTTGGAACTACTAGTAATTGCAACAGAATAGCCACCTTTTTCACTAATAAAATTATGAGTAAACCCGCTATCAATGAGAACAACAATCTCATAGGGTCTAATTTTTGTCAATACCCGCATGGTCTTTATATATTGTCCATCCAGAAAGTGCATGCAATGATATTTCAGGCTGGAATTCCATCAAACCTTCGATGTCATCTCCATCTGGATATTCACAGCAACCTTCTAACAGTAAGAGTTGTGGCCCCAGCACCAGTGACCAGGTGCGAATATCTCCTCATAGTTAAAACATAACCCTTGTGCTTGTCTCTTTTACATTTCATCCCAGAAGAGTGTTTTCATAGACAAAGTTGTTTTGAATCGTGTTGGTGGAGCATAGTCTGTCGCAGCTCGATGGTAGTTTGCAATAGTTCAAGGAATTGATCGAGTACTTCTCCTTTGGTGGTTCAACTGCTCATTTCTTATTCATGCAAAGCTACTATCTCCCTTTAATGATGTTGGTTTGAACATTCTTATGCCATCTGGTATTTCTGGTTTGAGGTCACCCATGAATGTTCCTACCAAAGCTTTCTATGGCCATTCGTGCACCCAATTACCCAATTGTTCAAATTCCTTCTGATACTCATGCAAAGATCATTCATGCTTCACCTTTGATAAGGCTTCATCAAAGTCCTCACATTCAGTAGGACCAAACCTTGTCCATAGTTTTTCTTGAAAAATGTCCTATGTCACCACCCTCCCTTTTTTTATAAGATCATCTCAACCACTTCCACCATTGATTAGCTTCGCCTTGTAGGTTGAAAGAAGCTAGAGAAACCTTTTGAGTTTCAATGTTGCCTTGGAATTCAAAGAATTGATCCACTCTTGTGAACCATTCAGTAGGGTCATCTCTAGAAAACCGAGGAAACTCCAAACTAGCTAACTTTGAAGAAAACAATGGTTGTCCTCCTTTTGAATTTTCTCTTGATTCTTCTCTTATGGAATGAGAACATCCATTAGGAGAGCTAGTAGTAGGGTCAGAAGGGTTGGTGCCCACCTGGTGTTGCTAACTGATGCATTTTGATTGGATAATAGGACTTCAGAGAGCTTGCTGAGTACACCCTCTCTGTGGTGCAACTTATTAGTAACACCAGCCTCCATACGACTCAAATATTCTAGAGTCCACCCAAGCAAGCTTCTAAACTCTCTATCCTCTCCTTATTTGTTCCCATGGCTCTAATACCAATGATAGGTCCTAATTAGGCTATGTATATGATAGTGCAATAGTATTCTACTTTGGGTGAGAATTAACCGCAATAATTTTATTTGGAAAATAAGTTGTCCTTTACTGATTCCCAAAGGGTTTAAATACAAGAAAGAAAATTACAACCACTCCTAATTCTGATATCATATCCCCACGAATTAGGACACTATCACTTATTGGCAACCAGCCACTCCTGCATTATTGACAATCAAATAATAACTACTAAACCTATTCCTAGGCAAGCATGCTTTGTGGACATGACCAACAACTTAAACCACGTCTTTGACCAACAAAACCTTCTCCCTGCATGGTTCATGCAGGTGAGTGTTGCATTTACGTGACAACTCTTAATCAAAATACTTTAAGTTTTTCACGGGCACTCTTGTAAATCTTCTTTGTTTATCAACTATATTGGTAAATGTCCCATAAAATTAATAAAATCATTCGATTTTGTTGTTTGAATTAGAATAATACCATGAAATTATAGAGCACAAACCAAATTCACCATAAATTTAAGGCTGCTATTGAAATTTTAGTAAGGAAGAGTCATCTCTAACTCTATATATTGAGTTGGATTAAGACAAAAGAGTGGAGGTGAAATAAAAAAACACATTATCCTAGAACCATAGAAAAACCTTAAAAACACTTCTCCTTTTCTATTTCTGCACTAACATTATCCCCTCACAGCAGACTTCCCTTATGTTCCCTTTCCTCCCTTGGTAGAAGGAACCGATTTGATTTTGGTTTTTGTTGTTGTTTTACAGGTCGTCATAAAGATGACCATCTACAAGAAAGAGAAGAAAAGGGGCAGATCCACACCCTCGACCTACTGCTTCACAGGCAGCAGCGCGTGGAACCACACGTCACTACTGTTCTTGCGCTACCTCCATTTTCAACAGTGTTCCCAAGGTGATTTATGTTGTAATCTTATATGTTTGTGTTTGTGTAAATTATTATTATTGTTTTTTTGTTTTTTGTACATCTTATGTAGTTTGTAAAATGTAATGAAAAAGAGAATGGGTGTGTGTGTTGCAGTTAAGGAAACAAAAAAACAAATTTTGTTGTTTTCATGTATGCGATTGAATTCCAAGGTTTTTCCAAGCATATTTTTCATAAAAAAAATATTTTGCAGCTTACCTTAGGTAGGATGCACTGGGGTGATACGTATTCTCCTTGCATATTAAAACCCCTTACCTAGACTCTTACACACCATTAGGTTTTCTGGTGACTTGAATACTATGTGGTGACTCCTAAGATTTATGGTCAGAATTTTACAATTATATATCGTTTTTTTTTGCACGTCGTCTCCTCTCCGGGGATGGAAGAATGCAAAGTGTGAAAAAATGTCATTGCGAAAATAATGATTTGGACATGAGAAAGCCATGATTCACATGTCCATAAGTACAAAATTCATCATAGGTATTACATACTAATAAGCTTAGTTCTGTGATGTGTGGTTCAGAAATTAAATTAAATTAGGTACACTTTTAATTTTTAGGAATGATAAGCTTAATTTTAACAAGAGTTTGATCAAAATATTTTGTCAAAAATAAGAATGTGAATATCTTTTGATTTGAAAGCAACAAAAAAACAAAGAAACTACATGTTTCCTCGAAATGATGATTTAACCCAAAAACAAAGAAAAAACCAAGGAGATTCCAAAACAAAGTTATTGACAACACGACATTTTTCTCAACCTCTTCTATAATCATTTATGTTATGTCACTACTCATTGATCTTTGTTATGCTCATGATAATATATTGTTGATATTGCTAATGATAACATCCTTTATAAACTTAACTTGCCTCTTATTGATTAACTTTTAGACTTGATTATTAAAATTCTTGAAACTGATCATATCTCTCATCTATATATTGGTGCATCAGGAATGGTGCTCAGGGCAATTGTCTTAAGGGCATAAAAGTTTCAACGTTGTGTTCCATCATGCTCTTTCCATGGGCATGAAAGGTGAATTAAGATGGAAGCAATCGAAAAGTAAATATTTTTGCAGCATCTCAATGTTTTTAGTATTCGAAGTTGAAATTTGTCTTGTCATGAAAATACCCATCCATGAGCGTAATATTAGCATTGCAAAAGGTTAAAGCACTCATATGATGCTTTTTCTTTGTTTAAAACCCTCAAGTTTATTGAATGATCTTTGTTGCATTGTCTTCTATTGTAGTCATTTTTATCTATAAATCTATGCAATTTTTATGTTTATCAATGCAAGTCATGATAAGCTTTTCTTTCTATTCGACACTTTTGATTTCTTTGTTAATCATTGTCCTCGTAGATTGGTAGAGGAAGTGGAAAATAAGAAATGACTCATCACTTTTATATGAAACTGCATATAACACTCTTCTATATAAGCCACCAAAGTGTGCTATTTGTGGATGTTTTTTCCATACAATGAAAAAACTCTTCTAGTAGCAACTTCACTTTGTCGAGCAATGTAATCTTGTAGTGTCCATACTTTACTCATGTAGACATCAAACCAGATTCAACAATATCATGTTGTGTTTTGGCATTTAGGATTTTTTTATCATTGCTTTAAATGGTATAAACATGGGCTGAATAACATGGTCTACTGTGAGTGGTGGCATAAAACTTAGTTTGTCAATATCGCAATAACTCTACATGATTTAACATCAAGATTCAACAATATCATTTTATTTTTTTGCATTCAAGGTTTTTTATCATTGCTTTAAATGGGAGAATTGTGCGCAGAATAACATGTTCTATTATGTGTGGTGGCATAAAACTCCTTGGTTTGTTAATGCCGCAACAACTCCACATGTTTTAGAAAGAAATCAAATGATATTTCTAGATGGGGTTTCAAAGTGTCAGTCTAAACAAATGAAACCTGATATTCATTTATGATCATGTTTTATATAAAGTACCCCTAGAAAAGTTGGTTCTTTAACTAATGCTTCTTGAAGATGGAATCATACTTGAACTTAGTACACTTCTTAAACGGAACCCTAAATTTCCCATAGTCTACATTGATGAACGCGTCAACACTTCACAGATGGTATCTGGGCATAGGTCCAAACTGATTTCATGGTAAAGCAAAAACCTTTGTTGTTGGCTTGCAGAAAAAAAAAACATTACTTATGTTTTTTATATCGGTGTGAATCATTCTTAGCATTGTTAGATGTTGACAGCTTTTGAATCTTTAGAGGATGACAAATTTGAGGGACTTTTATTTCAAACTATGAAAATGCATGTTGAAATGTATATGCATTTTTTTTATAGACTCACCCTTCATAGAGTGACATGTGTTAATAACAGTTGTATGCTAAACAAAATCTTGAGTTTTGCTTAAACTCTACAATAAAAATTTCTTAAGGGATGATTATTGTCTCACCCGTAAATCCTAAATTCAAGATGCTTCGAGAAGGACTTTAATGCAAAACAAAATGGAGTATACACCTTAATGGTTTGTTCTAATTTTGTTGCGTGTCGAAGAGACAATTTGGTACTTTGGTCTATAAATAGGATATCTCGTGAAGGCAATATGGGGGCTTACAAAGTAATGAGTTGGTTCTTGTACCAAACATTACTAGTCTAAGCTCTCAGCAAGGAGTTGAAGTTTATACAAACTTAAACCTTGAATAAAGGTTGTAAGGTAAATTGTTAGTCCCCCACTTAACTTAAAGTCGCAAGTCAAATAACAATGCATGAACATATTAGCTAGATACAAAAATGTGAAAATATAACTAACAATAAAAAAACATGTAAAAATTCAAATATATCAAAATAGATAAATCACATCAAAATAATCAAAGCTTAGTCTAATATTTTTTCAGAAAAAAAATCGTGTTGAATGGAGTCGCCATTTTGTTGCACGACGCCGTGCGGCGTCCCAGGAGGGTCTCTTCGAGTGTTGAGGAGTCGTCACCTAGTTGTTCAGGGTCACTAAGAAAACCCTGTTGTAACTGGTCTAGCCAGAGATTCAAAGGTAGGGAACTCGTTTGCTTAAAGGGAAGGTATTTGCAACCCTAGTACACCTTACCTGTATTTTGATGTGATATAAAACATTTGATGGGTAGTATTTATTCATATGAATATATTTGGCTTTTAAAGTTTTATTATGGGCTCGCGTACCCAAATAAAATATCACGAAATAACCAATGTGGATGTGTTAAAAGGATCATCTATCCTAGAAAGTGGATGGGTTTTCCGTAATTCATGCATCCTAATATTTTTTTCCAAAAGAATCGGTCACTACTCCGTATAACTCATAAGATCCGTGTTCTTGAAAACAATTTAACTACATCAAAAACTTATTTTGTTGGTTATTTGCTCTTTTTTTTTGCATTTTTTATTTTTTTCTGAAAATACTTTAATAGGAGGTCAAAAATTGGGTAGCAACATTTGGGTTTAGAAATTGGAGTGTTTTACCTACTAGTAGCTGTTTATTCAATATTATAGACGAGGCCAGAAATATTTGCAAACAATACATCAATAGGATATGACTTTGCTACCAGCAGTTCCATCCCTACATGTTGATTAATGGTGAAACCAAAACTGTCGGCTTTAGCTATCTTTGGAAACTACGATGTCAATGCAAAAGATAACAGCTCTCCTGAATCAGCAGTGTAACAATCTTTTTTATTCTTTTTATATTTGGTGGTAAGGAATCCAACTCAACAACAGATAGAACAATGCCAGCTATCAGGAATAATGGAAAGAAAGTCCTGCCTAGGATAGCGGAGCTCATCACAACTAAATTGGCAAGAATCTCCGAATTCCATTATACTCAGACCAACATCATGTCTGTATTGCATCAGTTGAAGAAACATCTTTTTATCTATAGGCCCCTCAAACCAGATTCATATGCTCCTCGCTATCAAACTCCTGATAGAAGTTCACTTGATCAAGCTTTCTTTCTGAAATTGATGACAAGGAAACCTCCTAAGCACCATGAAAACTAACGAAGGACAGGATTTGTTTTGACAAACTTCTGTGGATCCCCAACTTTAAATCCCACATAAAATTAAGGAGTCAAATGTGTATAAGATCCTCTTGCAGGAGCCTGGAACAGAGACAACCCCGTCTTCGATGTGGCCCATCTAATCTCTCATCTCAGTAATACACGGAGTATTTCCGATTTGTTTTTCTCCATCTTCAACAATTCAAGATTTTATGGAAATACATCTCACGATTCATAATATAATGGAAACACAGCTCGCAAATTGTTCCCTTCTCATGATACACCAATGTATGATCGATCTTTCAATTGATTTTCCCAAATACAGCTACTATTTTTTTGCTATTTTATGTGCATTCAAATTAATGTTTTTCAATAATCTTACAACATTTCTATTCTTGCATCAAACTTTAAACAAGAAAACCTTTGCTGCCACACCAAAATTCAAAGCTAGGTGGTGACTTTTATTTACAAGACTTCTTTTATGTAATCCTTCCTGTCTTGGTTACACATTATAATCCTTGACAACGTCTTTCTATGCTGTCTCTTTCATTCTTAATATTCGCTTTTCCAATTCATTAAAAATGTCTTCCACTAGCCTGCCTCTAGCAGGCCTTCTCTCTTCCAAGCAATATGGCAGAAAAATGTGGAAACAACATAATAGATAATATTGTTTGTTTATATCCCTAACAACTCATGCTCCAGATTCAACACTCGACACAGCAACAAAATGTAGACTTTTGCTGGAAGTGCTCCATCTCACGGCATTGACTGCTCATGAGGTGGGAACGTGATAATAATTTCAAATTATGTGAAAAATATTCGTATAACCTTTTCTGATGAGCTATCAATTGTTGCTAGACGAAAATTAATTAGCCTTATCATTGCAAATCAATATAAATATATACACGGGATGGATTTTTCTCATTAATTTTTGGCAGCTGTGTGAATGAAGAAGGATGATTTCTATGACGATGACTTTTAAGCAAATGGGCTATGTGGGTCGATCGGGGACGGAATGGACACTAAGATATTGCCATGCCCCATGTGCTAGCTTACCCTGTATAATTCTACTGCTATTTTGGACTTCCTAGCTCTTGTTAAAGAATTTTGATGGAACTAATTAAAATTGGTAAATGTCCCACAAAATTAATAGAATCATTCAATTTTGTTGTTTGAATTAGAACAATACCATGAAATTATAGAGAACAAACCAAATTCATAGTAAATTTAAGGCTATTGGTGAATTTTTAGTGGGGAAGAGTCATCTCTGACTCTATTTATTGAGCTGGATCTAAGACAAAGAGTGGGGCGAAATAAAATTAAAAACACATTATCCCACACCCACAGAAAACCATAAAAAAACGTCTCCGTTTCTCTTTCGTCACCGACACCATCCCCTCACAGTGAGACTTCCCTTCTTTTCCCTTTCCTCCCTTGTCGTAGAAGGAATCGATTTGATTTTGGGTTTTGTGTTTGCTACTGGTTTTTGTTTTGTTGTTTTGTAGGTCGTCGTGAAGACGACCATCGGTAGGAAAGAGAAGAAAAGGAGCATATCCACACCTCGACATGCTACTTCACCGTGGCGGCACGTTGAACCATGCACCACCGAGTGATGAGTGACACATAAGCCGACACACTACTAGTGTTCTTACTCTGCATCCACTATCAAGAATGTTCCCAAGGTGGTTTATGCTGTAATTTTAGATGTTTATTTTTTTGTGTAAATTATTATTGTTTTTTATTTTTCATAATATGTAGTTTTTAAAATGTAATGAAAAAAAAGAATGGGTGTGTGTTAAGGAACCATCTCAACTAAAAATTTAAGTTATTAGATAAGATCTTAGAATATGTTATATTATTCTCTAATACACACCCTCAAGTGAAAGCCCTTTGGACTTGAAACTTGCACAGACCCACGTTACCTTGTGCTTGAGTTTTCTATCAAATAGAATGAGGGTGGTGATATTTGAACTCGTGACCGCTGGGTCAACAAGGCTCTGATACCATGTTAAGAAACCATCTCATCTAAAAGCTCAAGCTTGTAAGTGAGGCCCCATAATATAATTTATATTATTTTCAAATAGTGTGTGTGTTGCATATAAAACAAAAACAAAACAAAAACAAAATTTGTTATTTCGTGCATGCGACCAAATTCCAAGGTTTTCCCAAACATATTTTGCAGCTTACCTTAGGTAGGATGCATTAGGGTGATGTGTCTTCCCTTTGCATAATAAAACCCCTTACCTGGCACTCGTAGACCATTATGTTTTCTAGTGACCTTAATACTAGTTGGTGCTCCAAAGATTTATAGTCGAATTTTATGATTATAAACCATTTTTTCCTGCGTCGTCTCCCTTTCGAGGATGATAGAGCATGAAAAATGTCGTTACAACAATAATGATTTGGATGTGCAAAAGTAATGATTCACAAGTCCATAACTATTGAATTCATCACAAGTAAATATGTATAGTAATAAATCTTAGTTCTATGATGAGTAGTTCAAAAACTTGGTCTATGAGCTCAAAAATTGTTTGGTCACCCTATATTGTTCATCATGTCATTTTAACAAAAGTTGGGTAAAATCTGTAATCAAAACACTATTAAATTTTAGGAATGATAAGCTTTAAATTATGCATGTTAGAGTTTGATCAAAATATTTTATCAAAAATAAAAATGTGAAACATCTTTTGACTCGAAAACAACAAAAAAACAAAGAAAATACATGTTTCCTTGAAATGATGATTTAACCCCCAAAAAAACAATAACCAAGGAGATTCAATAACAAAGTTATTGACAACACAACATTTTTCTCCACCTCTTCTATAATCATTTATGTCTTATCACTGCTCATTGATCTTTGTTATGCTTGTGATAATATATTGCTAATGATAACATCCTTCATAAACTCGACTTGCCTCTTATTAATCAACTTCTAGACTTAATTATTAAAATTCTTGAAATTGTTCATATCTCTCATCTATATGTTGGTGCATCGGGAATGGTGCTCTGGTCAATCTTGATGGCACAAAGTTTTCAATGTTGTATTCCACTGTGCTCTTTCCTTAGGCATGAAAGGTGAATTGAGATGGAAGCATCATAGAGTAAATCTTTATGCATCACCTCAATGTTTTTAGTATTTGAAGTAGAAAAATATCTTGTCATTAAATACCATTCCATAAGCGTAATATTAGCATTGCAAAGGTCAAAGGACTCATATGATGCTCTTTCTTTGTTTAAAACCCTTAGGTTTATTGAATACTCTTCATTGCATTGTCTTCTGCTATAGTCATTTTTTATCCATAAATCTATGTAATCTTTATGTTTATCAACGCAAGTGAGTACAAGTTTTTCTTTGTATTTGGAACGTCTGATCTCTTTGTTAATCAGTATCCTCATAGATTGGTAAAGGAACTAGAAAAATAAGCAATGACTCTTTGTTGTTATATCAAACTATATATAACACTCTTCTACACAAACCACAAGTGTGCTATTTATAAAAACTTTCATCATATGATAAAAAGACTCTTGTTGGAGCAACTGACTTCATTGAGCAATGTAATCTTGTAGTGTGCATGCTTTTATATTTCAAACATCAAGATTCAACAATATCATGTTTTTTTTGCATTCAAGATTTTTTATCATTGCTTTAAATGGAAGAATTGTGCATAGAATAACATGTTCTATTATGTGTGGTGGCATAAAACTCCTTGGTTTGTCAATGCCAGTAACAACTCCACATGATTTAGAGAGAAATCAAATGATATTTCCGGATGGGGTTTCAAAGTGTAAGTCAAAACAAATGCAACTTGATATTGATTTACTGATCATACTTTATATATGCAAGCCCCAAACAATGTTGGTTCTTTGATTAATGCTTCCGAAAATGGATTCATATGTGAACTTATCGCATTTCTTAAACAAAAGCCTAAACTTCCCATAGTCTTCATCGATGAATACGCTAACGCTTCACAAATGGTATCTGAGCATAAGTCCAAATTGATTTCATGGTAAAGCAGAAACCTTTGTTGTTGGCTTGCAGAAAAATCTGATTAATGTTTTTATATCAATGTGAATCCTACTCGAGCATTGTAAGATGTTGATGACTTTTGAATCTTCAGAGGATGATAGATTTGAGGACTTTTATTTCAAATTATGAAAATGCATGTGGAAATATGTATGCATGTTTTTTAAAGACTTCGCCTTTTTTGATCAAACGTAAGTATATTAAGACTAAAGATAAACAAAATTGAAGAGCAGAAACAAGAGGCAGTTGAAAAGGAAACATGCTCTCAATCAGCAAATTAAAGAAAAAAACAACAAGAAAACAAACCCAGACCATAAAGAGAACACATCAAACTCACTAACAGAGCAAACTAAGCTGAAATACCATACAAGCGGACCGAAAAGAAGTCCACAACAACCCATCAAACCCACAAGACACGTAAACATTTCAGCTAACATCTATGGAGAAATGGTCTTTTCCATGGAAGTGAAACACTGTGAAGAACAAGACCTGAAATCTTCGGAAAATCTTCTCAACCGAGGTGAAAGAATTATCAAAAAGCCGTTTATTTCTCTCTTCGCAAATTAGGTAAACTGCAATACCCAAGGAGGCTCTTCTTATTATGTATGCCATTCTTTTCTTCTTAGGAATTAGCTCTCGGATAACACTGGATAGAGTAGACATCCAACGATGGATATGAAGCCAACAAACAATGTTACCCTATAGAGTTGAAGTCCAATGACACCTAAAGAACAAATGACCATGCGATTCCTGATCCTGATTACAAAGCACACAGCTAGTATCAGGAGGAATGAAAGGCAGACGATCCTTAGTTTTAAGCTTCCTGAGCACTGCAAGCCACAAAACAAAACAGTGCTTCGACAAGGACCATTTCTCCCACACCACCGTATCCCAGCGGATCATGCGACCTTTCACCCTAAAGTGCTCATAAGCATTAGCTAAAAAACAGCCAATGCCAGCATACCAACCATTCATAGTGGAGACAACAGATGAGCTACTACCGAAGTCATGAAGCAGCTGGTCTTTTAAGGAAATTAGAGTTTTCCAAAGAGGAGAGGAGGTTTTAGCAGCCCGTGCTTCCCAAATTGAGAAATTAGGGAGAAAGTAATGTTGAATCCATTTAATCCAGAGGGAATCAGCTTTCTGATGGATATTCCATATATGCTTAACCAGGAAACTCTTGTTTCGGGCTTTTATGTGAAAAAGCCCCACCCCTCCTTCTTGCTTAGGTAAACAAATATTTTTCCAAGCAACTAGAGCAGAGTGAGAGTTCTGAATATTCCCTAACCATAAGAAGTTCCTGCAAATGCGAATAATTCGCAAAATGACTGTTTCTGGAAGAGGGAAGATGCTAATCCAAAACTGGACCATGCCATAAAGGACGGATCGTAGAAGCTCTAGTCTGCCTACAAAAGAGAGATGCTTGCCCACCCAACTCTGAACCGCAGCCTCAAGCTTATGAAGCAGAGGAGAAAACTGACTTACCTGTAGCCGATGAGGGCTAATAGGCACACCAAGGTATTTGAAAGGGAAAGTCCCTTCATCAAAACCTGTTTCATAGATGATCTCTTGCCGCAGACAATCACCAACTCCTCCAAAATAAATGGAGGATTTGGAAGGATTAATCTCCACACTAGATACCTACCCAAAGATCCTCAACTGACCAAGAAGAGCAAGGATGGAAGATTTGTCTCCTCTAGCAAGCAAGAGAATATCATCTGCAAAGGCGAGATGACTAATACCGAGAGGTAGACACTTCGGATGAAAACATAATATTTGCTGCTGAGACATTTTCTTAAGCAACCAGGAAAAGTACTCCATGCATGTAATAAAAAGATAGGAGGAAAGAGAGTCCCCCTGTCGAATTCCACTTTTACCCGGAAAGAAGCCATAAAGATTCCCGTTGATAACAATCGAGAAGGAAGACTTCTCCACATATTGCATAACAAGATGGATAAATCTGGAAGGGAAGCCAAGCAACCCCAAGAGATCCCTCAAAAACGACCATTGAACTGAGTCAAAAGCTTTTTTAAAATCAATCTTCATAAGGGATTTAGGCGAGGTTCTCTTCTCGCCATATTGCTTGAGCAGCTCTCGAACCGAGATAAATATTGTCCACCTATAGCTCTACCACCCAAGAAAGCATTCTGCATAGGGCTAATGATATCCCCAAGGCAATGGCTAATCTGTCGGGAAGGATCTTGGAGATGGCCTTATAAACCACATTGCAATAAGAGATAGGTCTAAAGACTCACCCTTCATAAGGTGACATGTGGTCATAACAACTACATGAAAACAAAAATCTTGATTATTGCTTAAACTCTATAATAAAAATTCTTAAGGGATGACTATTGTCTTGCCTATAATTTATAAATTCAAGTTGCTTCGAGAAGGTCTTGCCTTAATGCAAAACAAAATGGAAGGAGCATACACCTTAATGGTTTGTTCTAATTCTATTGTGCGTCGAGTCAATTTGGTACTTTGGTCTTTAAATTGGATATCTTGTGGTCATAGTGATCACCCTCATGAAAGCAATATGGGAGTTTAGCAGGTAATGAGTTTGTGCGTGTACCAAACATTACTAGTCTAAGCCCTCGATAAAGACTTAGGGTTTATACAAACTTAAACCTTGAATAATGGTTGTAAGGTAAACTGTTAGTCCCCACTTAACTTAAATTGCAAGCCAAATAACAATACATGAACATATTAGCTATATAAAAAATGCAAAAACACAACTAAAAACAAAACACATGTAAGAATTCAAACTAATCAAAATAGAGAAATCACATAAAAAAATCAAAGCTTAGTCCAATATTATTCAGAAAAATATCGTCCCGAGTTGAGTCACCATTTTGTCACACGACTCAGTGTGGAGTCCCAAGAGGATCTCTTCGGGTGTTGAGAAGTTGCCACCTAGTTGTTTAGGATCGCTAGGAAAACCCGGTTATAACTAGTCTATCTAGAGATTCAAAGGTAGGGTACTAGTTATGTAAAGGGAATGTATTAGCAACCCTATTACACCTTACCTGGATTTTGTATTTTGATGTGATATAAAACAATTGGTGGGTAGTATTTATTCATATGAATAAATCTGGCTTTTAAAGTTTAATTTTGGGCTTGTGTACCCAAATAAAATATCAGGAAAAAATCGATGTGAATGCCTTAAAAGGATCATCTATCGTGGAAAGTGGATGGGTTTTCCATAATTCATGCATCATAATTTTTTTATAAAAGAATTGGTCACCATTCCATATAACTCATAAGATCCTTGTTCTTGAAAACAATGTAACTACATCAAAAACATATTTTGCTGGTTATTTGCTCTTTTTTTCAAAAATACTTCAATAGAGGTCAAAAATTGAGTAGCAACACTTGGGTTTAGAAATTCAAGGAATGTTTTACCCACTAGTAACCGTTTATTCAATATTACAGACGAGGCCATAAATATTTGCAAACAATACATCAATAGGATATGACTTTGCTACCACCAGCAGTTCCATCCCTACATGTTTTATTCTTTTTATTTTTGGTGGTAAGGAATCCAACTCAAGAACAGATAGAAAAATGCCACCAATCAGAAATAATGGAATGAAAGTCTTACTTGCAAGTGCTTGACGATATGCTTGAATAAAAGCCCTGCCTAGTATAGCGGAGCCCTGTCAGGAATCCATCAAGACATCCTAATCCTTTAAGGCACGAATTAAATATATTTTGTATCAAAATTTTTCAAAAATCTAACAACATTTCTATTCTTGCATCAAACTTTAAACATATTAAGCAAGAAAACCCATGCTGCCACACCAAAATTGAAAGCTAGGTGGTGTCTTTTATTCACAAGTCTTCTTTATGTGATCCTTCCTTTCTTGGCAACTTAAATGCACGATTCACACATTATAATCCTTGTGCATAGTAAAATGTTCATGTGGTGGGAAGGTGATAATAATTTCAAATTATGTGAAAAATTATTAATTATTCTGAATGTACTCCTTGGATGGAAAATCAATTAGGCTAATCATTGCAAATTAATACACAAGGATGATTTCTAGGATAATTTTTGAGCAATAATTTTTGACAGATGTGTGCTTGAACAAGGATGATTTCTAGGACGATGACTTTCTATGTGGGTCGATCGGGGACGAAATGGAAACTGAGATATTGCCATGCCCCATGTGCTGCTAGCTTACCCTGTATAATCCTACTGCTATTTTGGAGTTCCTAGCTCTTGTTAAAGAATTTTGATGGGACTAATTAAAAGTGGTAAATGTCCCACAAAATTAATAAAATCATTCAATTTTGTTGTTTGAATTAGAGCAATACCAAGAAATTAGAGAGCACAAACCAAATTCAACGATATTGTTAATTAAGATAGCCAGCCACCTTCCCTCTTTTTTTTCTCTCTAACTAGTGC
Source organism: Salix exigua (assembly GCA_032356905.1). NCBI lineage: Eukaryota > Viridiplantae > Streptophyta > Magnoliopsida > Malpighiales > Salicaceae > Salix > Salix exigua. The sequence continues at coordinate 9,595,519 of CM063601.1, forward strand.
GTAACTCGGAAAGCTGCATGCAGTGGCATTCACATGCAATCTCATAATTGAGAAACCACATGCAATATTGATCAAACTACACCGTCCAAGTCAATAAAATAAGATCACGATTTTGTCTGGTGAAGGGAAGGCGCTTATTATAATGTGCGTAGCTATAAACGTGTATTGCTAGCTCCATGACAGGTAGCTATCTTTGACTAGCTATTCTCATTTCTCACAGGGATCGTAATTATTTTTTTGGCACAAACAAAAGAAGACAAAGAAAGGTGAAATTTGGTTCTTGGATAAGCATTTTCTTATAAGAATTTATTTCTTAGCTGCCTGCCTTTTCACAACTTGTAAATACAAGGATAGCAAGTCTAGATTTCGAGGAAGTATCAGTATTTGATGAATCTTGATAGAGCAATCTTGATTATAGAAATATGGGAAGCTCATCATGAATCATAAGATGATGAATGCTAGGCCAGCAACAATAAATAATTGAACAGGGTAGAGGAGTGGACTTGTTACAAGATGACTTTGAAATAATAATGAAATCAAAGCATGATTAACTTATTTTGTACCATCCATGTTATAAGATTACATTACATGAGTTGTTGGAAATTAGTTCTGAACAGATAGAGGAATCCAAGAGATCAAAACAGTGTTTGGTTTTAGTTTATATTCTCTATAAAAAAAAATATAATAAAAGGCCAGCTAGGAAAACCTTATTTTTATAGTTTAATCTAAAGACCAATTGTATTGGCCCGTGATGATACACCTCCTTCAACGACTGCACTTGCTATAAATACTGTGTTTCATGCATGCTTTCTCATCGACACAAACAAAATCACTAAATTTCCCCTTGCCTTCTCTTAATCCAAGAAATAAGAGAAGAGGTGTAAGAGTCCACCACATTGCCGATAGTTGCTGGAATTTCAGGCGGACGGATGACAGGTTCTAGCGGAGGCCCCCTTTGGGGTCGTCTTGGGTCTCAATTGGCCGTGGCATTTGTTATTCTGTTTGTTTCCAGCAATGTAGGTTCGGTCGCAGGAGATGCCTATGTTTATAGTTCACCACCTCCACCTTATTTATACAAGTCTCCACCACCTCCATCTCCATCTCCTCCACCTCCTTATGTATACAAGTCACCACCTCCTCCATCACCTCATCCACCACCTCCTTATGTGTACAAATCCCCCCCACCGCCATCTCCATCCCCACCTCCACCATATGTGTACAAGTCACCACCACCTCCATCCCCATCCCCTCCTCCACCATACGTGTACAAGTCACCTCCTCCACCATCCCCATCTCCGCCCCCACCATACGTGTACAAGTCACCGCCTCCACCATCCCCATCACCACCCCCACCTTACATCTACAAATCTCCTCCACCGCCTTCACCATCCCCACCACCTCCCTATTACTACAAGTCTCCACCACCTCCTTCTCCATCTCCCCCACCACCTTATGTCTACAAGTCACCGCCTCCACCTTCACCATCACCACCTCCACCTTACTACTACAAGTCACCACCACCTCCTTCACCATCTCCCCCACCTCCTTACTACTACAAGTCTCCACCACCACCTAAAAAGTCACCACCACCACCATATTACTATAAGTCACCACCTCCTCCTTCACCATCTCCTCCACCACCATACTATTACAAATCTCCTCCACCACCTTCAAAATCTCCACCACCTTCTTATTATTACAAGTCCCCACCTCCTCTAACTAAGTCCCCACCACCTCCAACACCGTACTACTACAAGTCTCCACCACCACCTTCACATCCTTTACCATCACCCTATTATTACAAATCTCCACCGCCACCTAAAGCTTTACCTCCTCCATACTACTACACTTCCCCCCCTCCACCTGTCCCTTATCCGCACCACCAACATAATGACTTAATTGTCAAGGTGGTGGGAAAAGTTTACTGCTACAGATGTTATGACTGGAAATATCCAGCGAAATCACATAACAAAAAGCATCTAAAAGGTACATTTAAGCATCATAATATTGTTTATCTTAGTCTTGCAAGTTTATTAAGAATTATTAAATTTAATCTTGTTTGCTCAATGTAACGTGAAACACTAATTTATAGCATGTACATGCATGTTTTTAGCTTGATTTTGGATATCATGTGTGTATTCATTATGTTTCTATGTATGAATATCAGTAGAATACATGATTGATCTATTTTTCAAACAAGAATAACATTATTTGATGGTGACCTATTCACCATTGGACATGTGCTTAACTTGTAAAGAAAAAGAATTGTATGTATATATATATATATATATATATACATATATTGTCAAATAGAGTGGTCCAATTATGAAATATCCAATCAATGATCAAACCATCTATAGTAGCTGCCATTTTCAATTAATAATTGAATTGAATGACAAACAATTCTAAAATGTCCATGTATAAAACCAAGTAGCTAATACTATTAATTATATTATGTATGAAGAATAACAAGCTTATAAGTTTGTTGTTATAAAAGTATATAAGAAATTACTAACTTTTATTATTGTACATGTAACAGGTGCCGTGGTTGAGGTAACATGCAAGGAAGGTACCAAGAAGGTCAAGGCCTATGGTAAAACCAAGATCAATGGAAAATACAGTATCACCATTAAGGGTTTCAACTATAAAAAGTATGGAGGAAAGGCATGCAAGGCCAAGCTCCATGCATCACCAAAAGGTTCATCATGTAGTATCCCAACTGAACTACATTGGGGGAAAAAAGGTGCCTCCCTCAAGGTGAAGTCGAAGACAAAGTATGAAGTTGTGCTCTCAGCTAAGTCATTTGCTTATGCTTCCAAAACCCCTTATAAGAAGTGTGAGAAGCCTATGCCCACTCCGACTCCTTACTATTACAAGTCCCCTCCACCTCCGCCTCCAACTTACATATACAAGTCACCTCCACCAACCTACATCTACAAGTCTCCACCGCCACCATCCCCATCACCACCTCCACCATACTACTACAAATCACCTCCACCACCGGTTCACTCTCCTCCCCCACCTTACTACTACAAATTACCACCCCCACCATCCCCGTCACCTCCTCCACCATATTACTACAAATCACCTCCACCACCGGTTCACTCTCCTCCCCCACCTTACTACTACAAATCACCACCCCCACCATCCCCGTCACCTCCTCCACCATATTACTACAAATCACCTCCACCACCGGTTCATTCCCCTCCCCCACCTTACTACTACAAATCACCACCCCCTCCATCCCCTTCACCTCCTCCACCATACTACTACAAATCACCTCCACCACCGGTTCACTCCCCTCCTCCACCTTACTACTACAAATCACCACCCCCACCATCCCCATCACCTCCTCCACCATACTACTACAAATCACCTCCACCACCGGTCTATTCCCCTCCTCCACCATACTACTACAAGTCTCCCCCTCCACCATCGCCATCTCCTCCTCCACCCTACTACTACAAGTCTCCCCCTCCACCATCGCCATCTCCTCCACCTCCATACCATTACAAGTCCCCACCACCTCCTTCGCCATCTCCTCCACCACCCTACTACTACAAATCCCCACCTCCACCTTCCCCATCACCTCCACCCTCATACCACTACAAATCTCCACCTCCACCATCACCATCTCCTCCCCCTCCATACCACTACATCTCCCCACCCCCGCCATCTCCATCACCACCACCTCCTTACTACTACAAGTCTCCTCCACCACCATCCCCATCTCCCCCTCCTCCATATATCTACAAGTCCCCACCTCCCCCTTCACCATCACCACCTCCTCCATACTACTACCATTCACCTCCTCCACCGATAAAATCACCTCCTCCCCCAGTTTACATGTACGCTTCTCCACCACCGCCAATTCATTACTAGGCATAGAAAGCTCGATAAACCACTACAAATCATGTAAGTAAAGGTTTTCTTTATTGAACTGCTCACCATTTTAATTATTAACTGCCAAAATGGCTCAAAATAATATAATGTAATTAGATCTCAATTCCAATTGTGCTTGATTTGCAGGTTTTAGTTTCAACAACATAATAAAAGGAGGGTGCAAGAGCAGAAAGTGTAGAAACAAAGCATCCTTTCCAAATCCATTCAATAAGTTTGCAACAACAAAGTTTAAAAACTTCACCATTCTCTCAAACTTCAAAGTGGCAGTCTTGCATATCATTATATTGGGCTTGTCTTTAAAAGGTTCCTTCTAGTCAAGATGAGGAAGTGAGATCGATGAAGTAGAACGAGATTTGGAAATGAGCTTTCGCAGATTGTTTGTGTGTTGTTTTTATTTTATTTTAAATGTTATAGGGGTTTCATTTAATTTATTTACTGTATGTATTACTGCATAACTTGGTCTCTTGTGCTCTACTCTAAGTTTATTAGTAATAAAGGAGTTATCTCTTTTTCATCTTCATTATGCATTCTTAAATGGTAGCATAACAACAATAGCAGCAACAAACGCAGGGTTTATCTTCCTTTTGCACTTTGCTAATCTAAATCCATACAATTATAAATGGCAATCATCTCCACACAAAAAACACAAGAAGAACAAATAAGGCAATCATATCTCACCTGCCAAACAATTATATATGGATGTCCTATTGCTTGATCAAATTATTAAAGGATGTAGTAAGAGTCGATTATAGTGATTTTCTGCCTCCTTTTTAACTTCCTTGATCATTCTTTTTGTTGATTCTTTCAAAAGTGGAAATTGTACAGGAGAAATAACAAGCCTTCATGAATGTATGTGTTGGACCTATAATGTTTCGACTTAAAAAATAAACTAAACATTAAATTTAAAATTAATGCAAACACTAAAGATTTGCTGCAACTAGACAAAATAAGTTTGGTTCCTTGGAAAATTACTAAGCCCTCCAAAATGTTTCCTCGTGTTTCCTTACCTTCTTGAATAGCAGATATCCTGTTACAACCACATAATAGAATCAAACATATGTTTTTTTTGTTTCATGATGGAACTTTCTTTCTTTTTATTAATTTTAAGAGCTAATTATAACTTTTTTTCCTCTAGTTTAATATTTAATAATAGAGCTAATTAGATAATCTCAATGTAATAAAAAAATAGTAAATGAATTAATCTATTCAACATCCTCGATTTAATAAAATTGATGAAAGAAATAGTTATATTATTTCATATATATTTAAAAGTTGTGGGATATCCCTTTCGATTTCCCATAACTAGGTCTTCCATGTTTTTATATGAATGAGAATCCATCTAATATTTTTTTTAAAAATATATTCCATATATTGTGATTCGTAAGAATTATTTTACATAATATTCAAGATTGGGACTTGAGACCTAAAACCTCCCTGTTAAAAATCATAAGTATTTATACCTTATGTCGTCTCTAGTTAATTTAAAACCATAAAGATTGAATATAGTTTCAGAAACTATAAAACTAATGGATTAATTTTATGAAATTACAGAGATTTAACTACAATTAACTCTTCAATCAGTGTAGGAGGTGAAGTCATCATTGGTCTCGATCTTGATTTACCACGCTCTCCGTCACAAACTCCTAAGCTAGAAGTTCATGGGAAAGAGGCATTGCTCTTAATACACTCTACCTGAAATAAACTGTATTGTTGTTTGATTGATGTTATAAGTCAAATCATTAGTTTCTTCTAAAGTTCAAAGTAAATTTCTCTTCGTGAGACAGTCTGTATCTCAATGGGTCAAAAACCTAACAACTCTAAAATCTGAACTTTAGCACTACATTTGTTGTATTTTTTTTAATATCTAAGATGTACTTTACAATGTAGTTTTACACCTCAAATATGAAAATATATAGCTAAATAAAATGAACAAAATGGTTGGTGAAATTTTATAGATATTTTCATTGCACTCGAATGAATAATCATAAATTGGTTATGATATTTTATTTTGTATTTTAAGACATGAGAAAAGATGCACTCTTTTTTGTTTTTTGTTTAAATATGCTCAAAACAAATTTAGGATTTGACCGTATGCATGAAAACCAAACATTTTTTTAATTTTTTAAATGCAGGGTTTTTTTCTGTTTATATATTTTTCAAGTTGTGACCTAGTTGGCTAGGTCGGATCCAACCTTCAAAGAGAGTTAAAAAACAAAGTTTACATGACCAGTGCAGAATAAATTAATTTACTCTGCATTATTCATGTATTACGTGGATAACACTGAAGGTGAAGGAGAATGGAGAAGGTTACCTGACGTGGAGTAGTCCAGTATGAAGAGGAAGCTCTACAAGTGGATGTGGTGGCATCGTTGGTTGCAGTGATGGCTATAATTGGCTAGAATATCCAAGAAATCATGACAATTGCAATCATGCAGGAGGAAGAAAGGGGATAACAAGAAGAGATGATCAGCCTTAGGTTGCTCTGAAGTGTTGGGGAGACTTTTCTAGTGGTTATGAGAGGTGTTGTTGAAGGATATGATGGAAGGAGTAGCTAGTAAATATAAAGGAAACACCAACAAAACACCAACAATTGGGGAAGGGGCTGGTTTTTTTAATTTTGGCTTCTAATTTCCTCCCTTCAAACCATGTATTTCACCTCTATTTATAGATGGTGGAAGAGGGCAATCTTGTCTTTATTAGGTAAATTGTAGTTATTGATTTAATATAGAACCATCTCAACCATTGGCCCAAAATAAATACTTTGAACTACCTGAGTTGTGATATTCAAGGCATTGCCGAGTCATTTGTGGTGTCAATCGACCAAAACTAACCATGCCACAATATAGGTAAATGTCAGGTCATCAATTTGATATATCATTAATCAACTTTAGTGAAGTATAAAGGCATCAAATGCACCTACAAAGTAATCTTGTAAGTTGTCTTTTCAGAGAATAAGAAAAAAGATAATGAATTGTAACCAGACGATACGTCGTCTACTTAAATAAGTGGATCAAACGACGTTTCGTCTAGTCCTTTTTTTTTCTTCTTTCCTCTCCAAAGCAACATCATTTTGAACTTGAACTTCAACCAAAGTTCAATTTGATCCCTTGTTTTGTACTTGAACTTCAACTAGAATTCAATTTAGTCTCTTAAATGTTTCATTTATTTAATTCCACCCCATATTGACCTCAAAATTTTAATTATCTTTGAATTTGCCCTTGACAAACTTCTATTGCAGCCTTGAATTTACACATTTTATTCACTTTAGCCCTTGATCTCATATTTATGCAATTTGACCATTAAAATTTGATTTTATTTCAATTTCACCCTTTGATGACTTCCCATAACTCGAGAGTTGATATTATAATTGTTCTCATAGCTTCTAGCAATGTATACAAATCCTTTTTTCTTCTTTTTGTTGATTCTAAATTATCAAAATGCATGAGCCTACCTGAAAGTCAAATGCCACCTCTTTTTTCCATTTATGAACCACATAAATTTTTTTTATTTTATTTGGATGAATTTAGGAATAACCCAAAAATAGGTTGTGACATGTATTAGGTTGTAACATACATTGTAGAGAAAAGGCAATTCTGTCGTGTGTGTGTGTGTATGGGAATCGGGAAATGTTCCACATAAAACGACTCACGACTCGGGCAGCAGAGGATATTTGTTAAAAATACAATAAAAATCGGTGGCTTCTAGCTAGTTTGAAGAGGATAATTTGATTTGCAACGGACTCATTCAAGCAGAAGCCTGAACACAATGAACCGGCATAATGATGATGACTTCCCATAACCCCAGAGCTGATATTATAATTGTTCTTATAGCTTAAGTATGCACGCAAATCCCTGTTCTTTTCTTTTGTTGATTCTAAATTATTAAAATACCATGAGCCTACCTGAAAATCAAATGCCACCTCCTTCCTTGTTTGATGGGGCATCAAGAATTTGAGCATACAAAGGTCCTTGCATTTTTTTTTAAGGTATTTAGGGTACAAGTTCCAGTATCCACATTCCGAAGAAGATTCGATAGCTTGGAAATTAACAATATAACAATGCCTCTCGAGTATTATATACACTAATGTGATCCCAGCTAGATTTGACTGGAACAGTGAAAAGATGCAGTGCAAATCAACCTGCACAAAGTCACCTTTTCTGCTTCTGTAAATCCGAGTTGCAAGGGATAAAATACCTTGAATAAACTAGTTTTTTTCTTAAATGAGCACCCTCTGAGAGGAAAATACTGGTGGATGCTATCCCAGGTTCAAGTTGAAGTTTGGGTTTAGAAATTCGAGGGTTTTACCCTCTAGTAGCTGTTTATTCATATTATTATAGACGAGGCCAGAAATATTTGCAAACAATACATCAATAGGATGACTTTGCTACTAGCAGTTCCATCCCTACATGTTGATTAATGGTGAAACCAAAACTGGCAGCTACTACGGGATTAAGAGGTGATCGCATGCTTCAATGAACATTTGAATCCAGAAGATGAGACACAAGCTTAAGAATACAAATTCTATCCTTCACGACATCTCACTGGAACAAAATAATTATTATACAAGGGGCAGTATGTGCAAAAAGGCGATCTTTACCAGATTCTCAAGTAGGGGTACCCTCACCTTTTCCTTGATGTACAGCCTCTAAACATTCCTTTGCCCTGTGAACCTTTGATTGAATGTAAAAACTTCCATTCTTTGAGTTTCTCTCAAATAAAGTGTCGTACTTCTGCACAGGCAGGAGAAATATGTTTCAAGACCTATTCCAACTAAATACAGATGAATGAACAAGCAAAAAAACACCAACCTTCATTATCTCCTCCCAAGAAGTTTCTTCCGTGACACCAAGAATCTGCCGAGCTTCTTGTTCCGTCATAACTTTGCTTCCTCTGCGGATTGTGTTTTGAATAGTTTCTTGGGCAACACCGGATTTTGAAGCATCTGCATTACGCCATGCATGCAGTCAGGAGGCTGGATAGAAAATTGTAGCAAATAAATAACCGCCAATCAATTTAGTTCTGCCACTCCACCAAACATGGCTGGGTCAGATGATTAGGAGAAAAATCAACAATTCTTTTCTCACAGCCTTCAATGAGGTTACAATGGGATCTATCATGGAAGGAAAAAAAAATCAGAAGAAACCTCAAATTAGCCCCACCATATTACCAATTCTCAATTGATCCCAAAACAGAATTTATCAATCAGGTCCCACACATTTCAGACATTTTTCAATCGGTTCCTTTTATCAAGTTCTGTTAATTTTTTCATTTATTTTATTATTCCAAAACAATTTTTTTTATAGCATAAAACTCGTTATTTGACCCGCGTTTCACAACAGGTCAGATAAATTTTCTTTCAACAAAATAAAAAGAATATGACAACTTTTCATATATGTTTATTAAAATAAAATAAAATCTCAATCATAAATTTAAAATTTGATGCATGCAATTAATTAAATAAATTCAGAAATATTAAAAGAAATTACAAAGTTCGATTCCTTGTCAACGTAAGTTAACTAGTCAAACTTAAGATCTAAGTCATGAAATCAATCAGGTTTAACAAAAATATTTTATAATTCTTTATTTAACTATATGATAAGAAAAATAAACACTCACATGATTAAGAATCAATATGGTGTTTGTCTAAGATCATAATAAATCAATAAATATCAAACCGAAAATAATTTGGCTTTGCAAGCCAGGGCCTTTTAATAAAGGACTTATAGACCCTAGGCCTCCTTAATTTTTATTTTTTATGGAGCGAACCTGTTTCTAAAATAAATTAGGTGACTTGTTCATCAAAAAGTCAGGATAAGGGTGTTTTATACCCAAAAAAAACCACTTTCAAGCATTTTTCCCGAGGGGCTCAAATAAACTTGTTTGTGCCTTCAAATAACCCATAAAAGGTCCAAAAACAACAAATTAACCCGAAACTAAAAACCTTGCAGAAATCAAATCTAATGTTTTTGTCCTTTGAAAGTGAAATAACACCCTTGTGCAACTCCTGTTATTAAATGGAGCTCGTTGACGCTAAGATTGACTACTTTTGTTGTTGAAATCATTTTCAATCAATAATTTCTCTCCTTACCATCGAAATACAATGACTTGCTCTCTTTACCCTCAAACCAAGGACAAAAAATGAGGGAAATGAAGTTTTGGGATGAGAAATTAAGGGATGAGAAATGAGTATATCGCTTCCTAAGAGGATCAAAGTAACCTTTTTTTAGTCAATTTTAAAATGGCCACCTGTTTTCTACATGGTTTTCATATTGATCCTCTTCTTTCAACTCTACCATTCCTTTACAAAATAGAAGCAATTGACCTTTGATTTGGCCATAGAATGAAATTGATGAGAAAAAAACCTTTGATAACTATAATGAAAAAAAAAATCAATTGGGAATTCACAGCAGTGAATTTCCGATTGTGAGGAAAGCTACAGCAGTGTGAGTAACAATATTTTCCCATGCTTTTTAGTGCTTTGTTAACATGCCCATTATGGAAAATATTAACAAGCAATGACAAAATGGCATAATCGAGAAATGTTTGTTGCATTTGGGAACCAATTGATAAAAAAATTTGTTATGGGATTCAATTGAGAATGGTTATATAGATTTGGAATTTAATCAAGATTTCCCATTCTTTTCCAACGAGTTAGAAAGCGAAAACATTCTAAAAATATTGGCATCAAGGAGCATGAGTTGAAAAATCCTTGTTGAAGATAACACCAACATTATGGAATTTTATTTTTGAGTAACTTGAATAAGAGACAGAAAAATAGGTGGCTATGATACACAGAAAATGATTTTTGCTTCTACCAGAGCTTAAAAGCAAGCAAAAAAGCCAAAAACAACAAGAAAAAGAAAGGAACAAGTAGTAGGGGAATCAAACAGAGAAGTGTATGCATGGTCATATAAACCTAAGCAGAAAATGCAGAATTGAGAACCACAAAACTTGCAACCCAGTTCAAAGCACTGACAACCAGTACATTCCAAAACCAAGTTTGACTTGCTCTCCTATATTAGATAGGGTAGATTGATTGTTACGAAAATAATTGTTTGGGAGAAAAATAAAAAATAGAAAGCAACCTAAGCAATTCCATCATCGAGATCAGTTGGCTAGGACAAAGATTATTTAATTGGGTTTCAAGTTTTTTACTTTAAAGGTATTTGGCACTATGTTTTAAAAGCACTTTTGAATAAATTTGAAAAAAAAAATATTTTTACTTTTTACTTTAAATTAAAATATTTTGTGTTTTAGATCATTTTGATGTGCTGATGTAAAACAAAAATAAAAAATAAAAAAACTTCATTTTGATGATTTATGAACAAAAAATACTTTCAAAAGCAACCTCAACCACACTCCAAATAGGCACTAAGAAGTTCCCAACTACAGTTGATCCAGCAGCAGGTAGTATTATGAAGTAACACATGTAGCAATACATTAGCCAACACCTTGAACCTAAAATGATCAAACCATATTGAAGACTTTGCAGAAGTGTTATGCACTCCTGTACTTATTTCATTAACAATTGAGGTTCTCATTATCAAATGTAGTTTGGATGTCATTTTGTTCACTATCAAACATGTCAAAAAAATTGATAAGCCCATCATTAACCTTTCTATATCCTAATATTGAAAGAATATGCTGCAAGGATTACAACCATCAACAAAAAGGATGTCAATGAAAAAGATAACAGATCTCTTCAATCAGTAGTGTAACATTCTTTTTTTATTGTTTTTAGTTTTGGTGGTAAGGAATCCAACTCAAGAACAGATAGAAAAATGCCAGCAATCAGGTATAATGGAAAGAAAATCTTACTTGCAAGTGCTTGACGGTATGCTTGAATAAAAGCCTTGCCTAGAATAGCAGAGCCCATCACAATTAAGTTGGCAATAATCTTTCCTGCCTGTGAAACCGAATAGTATGCATTATTAACACATAAAATTTCAAAATTTACGAGCACTATAACAAAAACTGCAAATATGTCAATCTTTATAGGTGAATTTGTCTCTTTCAGAGAGAGAGAGAGCGGGGGGGGGGATACTTGACAAAGTTCATAACTCGTGTGTACCAACATATGTTTGAATGCTTATTGCTGGAAGACTCCCAACAGTAGTCTATCAAGCAAAATAGGAATTCAGAGCGGAATGATACTCCACACCTAAGAGATCTACTCAGGAAATCCATCAAAACATCCTAATCCTTTAAGGATGTCTGTGGAGGGGCGTAAACTGTTTTCAAAGAAATTCCTTGAATGTCAGGAATACAACAGCCAGGAACAAAATTTCAAAAAGCAACAGAAGCTCAGTAAAGCCTAGTCTAACCAGCTGGAAATTGCTGTTTCAGAATTCCATTTTACTCCGACCAACATCATGTCTATATAGCATGAGTTGAAGAAACATTTTTTTTATCTATATGTCCCTCAAACTAGATTAATATTCTCCTTGCTATCAAAGTCCTGATATAAGTTCTCTTGATCAAGCTTTCTTTCTCAAATTCATGACAAGGAAACCTCCTAAACACCATGAAAAACTAACGGTGCATCAGAAAAATTGTTTTAGCACCTGATATTTCACCCACTACTCTCAATCTTAACGAAGGATAGGATTTGTAGACAAATTTCGGTGGACCCACAACTTTGTATCCCACATAATCTTAAGGAGTCACCGATAAGAGTGCTAGATCACCTCACATTAATCTTCTGCCAAAACTGCCTCCTCAATTCATGAAACAAATGTGGAAAAGAACCTCTTGCAGGAGCCTCGAACAGAGACAACTGCGTCTTCAATGTGACCCATCTAATACACAGTATTTCCGATTTGTTTCTCTCCATCTTCAACAATTCAAGATAATGGAAACACAGCTCACAATTCAAAATTTAATGGAAACACAGCTCGTAAATTGTTCCCTTCTCATAATACACCAATGTATGATCGATCTTTCAATTGATTTTCCCAAATACAGCTGCTATTTTTTTGTTCTATTTTATTGGATTTCAAAGTAATGTTTTTCAAAATCTAACAACATTTCTATTCTTGCATCAAACTTTAAACATAGTAAACAAGAAAATTAAATGAGGAAGAAAAAGCATACCATGGGTGTGGGTACCAGAAGAAATTTGTATTTGTATTGATAAATGAATATGGTGGTTGATGGAAGGATCTCTTCCCGATAGATTGATTGATTTCTAGGGCTTTCTTCTCTTTTCCTATTCTCTGGGGAAAGTAGGAGATCAATAAATTTTAATTTTCTTCCTGCTGTTTAATTAAATTTGGGAACAGTTCACGAATCATAATATAGTTTCTTCTCAAAGTTCTAGGCCCATCCAACTTAGAGTCTATTTAGCATTTTTTAAAGTATTAAAATTATTGTTATTATATTTTAAATATATTAAAATGATATTTAAAAAATAATAATTTTTAGCATCAAGATATTAAAATAATTTAAAAATATTAAAATAAAACTAATTTATTCTTATATCCTTCATAAGATATTTATAGAATACATTTTTTTTTATTCTTGGAGGTAACCAATAAATATATTTTAAAGAATAAGAAAAATCATGACTGAGTTATAGTTATAATTAGATCAAATAAGTTAATTTTATTTTAATTGAATGATAAAAAGGAAAATGACATAAAATGGACTGCTTTTTTTATAAAAAAAACAATTAAGATAACTTGATATAAAAAAAATGTAACTCAAATATTATCTAATTAAAAATAAATAAATAAAATTGTAGCAATAAAAAATCAAGGAGGGTGAAATAAAAATATTTAAAAATAGTCTCGAATTAAATAAACAATTATAACAAAATACTCAGATTAGTATGATAAATAAAAAATTAAAGGATAATAAAATTAAGAAATAAAATCAATCTTTTAAATTAATCCAAACAAAAAATATCAATTAAAATAACACAAATCAAATCTGAATGAAAACTCCTAAATCCTAATCAAGTACATTCCGCCACATGCATCGTCCCATGTAGTAAGACCATTCTGGAAAAACAAGGAAAAATAGAAGGAGCACATATGAGTTTGCTTACATGATAGATGTGGCCGGTGCTATGTCAAAGGGTTTGAATTTTCTGTAAAGAATAATGTTTAGGTGTTGTAAATGTATTTTAAGGAATAATAAAAAAAAAATCATGACTCTGATATAGTTTTGACCAAGTCAAATAAGTTAAAAAAAAATTAATCAGAAGAAAAAAAGGAAAACGACATCAAATGGGCTACAAAATAATAATTACAAACAATCTTGATAACTTGAAGAAAAAAATCTTTTTATAGAAAGAAAAAAATGGTGTAACTAAATTATTATCCAATTAGGAATATAAATATCAAATTAGATCAAAATAAATAAATAAAATTAGTTTGAGTCATCTTGGATTTTGTGACCTGGATAATAAAGAACAAGTCAACTAGTTAAATCATGAAATCAAGATAATCTAATAAAAAATAATAATTTTAAAAAAGATATATGTTTAATAATAAAATTAATATATATATTAATCAATATTAAGCTTTCAAACTCTTGACATGGTATTAGCTAAAAGTATTATTTGAAAAAAAAAATATAAAATTCGCTTCTCAATCAATAAAACATTAAATAATAAAATTGAAAAAAAAATAAAAATACCAATTAAAATTAAAAAAAAATAGAAATAACAAAAGCAAGAGTGATAAAGATAATATCTTGAAATGTAGCGTATAATGTATTCCTTGCAATGAAAACACGCCACGACTAGTTTCAACCGCCATCCTTGTTGATGCTGCTAGATATTCGTCAATTTTACTAGATTTGACCATCATGTGAACAGAGAACACAGGAGAGTTGAAAGGGTGATTGGCCCGTCGTTGACCTGGAGTTTTACACTTTTGATTTTTTTTTGTTTTTATTGTAAATTATTTTTTATGTGTTTTTAGATTATTTTAATATATTTTAAAAAAATATTATTTTAATAGTTTTTTTTAGTAAAAACAACTTTTAAAAATAATAATCCATAGAGAAGGGTGTTAAGTTTCATTTCTTTATTTTTTATTTGGTTTAGTTTTAAATTTATACTAAGTGGGTGTTTGGTGTTGTGGTGTGACCTGCGTTGCGGTTCACCGCAGTGTCAAATACTCATTAAACCAATCATCAAATAAATTTTAAATGGTGGATCCCACCATAAAAAAAGCATTTACGGTGCAATTTGTAAAGCATAAAAAGCATGTTTTTCAAGACAAACACAACAACTTACTGCATCTCTCTTTTTCGTTCGTTTTGAAGGCAGTGGAAAGTTGCCCTAAGTTTCATCAAGCTTATGCTTGGCCGGAGTTTACACATGCTCAACTCTTATCAAAATGAGCACAACAAACTTCATAAGAACACATAGGAGATTCTAAACCGACAAACTGTAACATCTTTTTGTAGTTTTAGCACAGGAAGATTATAACAATTAGACCTGCAATCTCTAATGATTATGTTGTATATCTCAAAGAGTTTGATTTTGATGAGGCCTGAAAATGATCCAAAAACATTTTCACAAGCCATGAGTGGAGAACACTCCATATTATGGTTTAATGCCATGAAAGAAGAGATGGAATCTAAAAATCAAGTCTCGGATCTTGTTGACTTACCAAAGGGATTTGTAACCATAGGCTGCAAATGGGTTTACAAGACCAAAACAGATGTTTACAGTAATGTTACAAGACTCGTGGCCAAAGGTTTCACTCAAAAGAAAGACATTGATTATCATGAAACCTTCTCTCCAGTATCTAAGAAGGATTCTTTTAAGATAATCATGACACTAGTAGCTCATTTTGATCTAAAACTACATCAAATGGATGTAAAAAAAACTTTCGAAATGGAGATCTTGAAGAGAAGGTTTACATGAAATAACCTAAAAGGTTTTGGTGATAATAGTCAAAAAGCTTGCATATTAAGAAAAATTATTTACGAACTAAAACAAGCCTCTTGTTAATGGTATATCAAATTTCACAAGGTCATTACCTCACATGGTTTTATTGAGAAACTTGTTGATCAATGTATATACCTTAAGGTTACTGGGAGTAAAGTTATTTTTCTATTCCTATATGTAGATGATATTTTGCTTGCAAGTAATGATTTATGTTTGCTACACAAGACCAAAAGATTCCTCTTTCAGTTTTTTGAAATGAAGGATTTGGGTGAAGCTTCTTATATCATTAACATATAGATTCACAGAGACAGAAAATAAATAATATTAAAATTGTCTCAAAAGACCTATATTGAAAATGTTTTAAAGACATTCAGACTGAAGAACTGTAACGGTTCTGTAGCAGCTATCATTAAAAGGGATAAATTCAGTAATGATCAATGTCCTCGAAATGCATTGGAAAATGAACAAGTGAAAGATATTTCATATTCATCTACAATAAACAACCTATTGTATGCAAAGGTCAGTCTACAGTCATATGGAGCATATGTGATTAATTGATTCATTTAATACTTAGTCTTGATTTTTGTAAATATACATCAAGTTATTTTAATAAAGTTTTGTGCACATTTATTATTTTATCCATGAGGATAAAAATAAAGTTTGGGCCCAAATAGCTTATGAGAAGTTTATTCATAAAGTTTTTACTGCCCATATGGTACTTATTTAGAGGATATTTTATATGTAATACATAGAAAGGATGACTTATTATATAATGGTCTTATCGCCATAATTTATGTGTAGTATTTCTTGTGTGAATGAGAGGATTCCATGATAGGTTGAAATAAATAAAGCAATGATCATATTAAAGAACATAGTATAATGATGAATTTATTTGTCATAAGGGCCAAGTGGGAGAATGTGAGAAATTATCATTATGCCCTTGATGACATACCCATGTTTTTGTTTATTCAAGCCCATGATCATGAAGATTGATCATGGGATCAATTGCCTAATTTTCTCCTTCATGGGAGGAGAAATTAGTTAACAAATTGATGAGAAGGACCCCTCATCTACCTATAAATAATAGCCCGTGTACTCCACCTACGACAATTGGTAGACATAGATCATAAAATTTCTCTTAATTTTTTTCTCTAAAACTTATTTGCCGTGTTGCTACTATATTGGAAATTTTTTGGAGCTTGAGCAAAATAGCTAAAGATATTTATAATCTAAATTGTCATTGCTATGTGAATTTAGCATTCAATTATATAAAATATACAGTAGCTTTATCTACCCTTTCTTATTCTTTTCTTTTGAAATATGGAGACACACATTGTCTTCTAACACAAAATTCACCCCATCACGATGACAACGAAAAAAATCAAGCCTATGAGTTTTCTTTCCATCCTAGAATATATTTAGTCTCCCTCTCATTTTACAAAAAAAGTTGAAAAATAAAATAAAAATTAATATTAAAATTGAAATTTTGAAAACCAAAGAGAACCTATAAACAAAAAAAAGAAGAAGAATTAAATGAAACTTTTTTGTATGAAATTCAAATCCCATCACCTATTTTACCCGTCATTTTTACCTTATTCCTTTAACTTTCAATTCATAATTTACTTTTAAAAAACATGCAATTGAGTGCAAAATTAATTTTAAAAGTGATTATTTGTAAAAAAATGTGTAGAGTTTTTTTTTTTCCAAATTAACTACTCTAATTGACAGTAATTTGTGAAAGAATATATATTAAAATTTAGTTTAATAGCTATATCATTTCCATGAGACGTGGTGTGATGACAAAAAGTTTATGATCTACACAACAAATCTTTTGGTAAAGTTAAGATATGTTTTTTTTTGTAAAAATTAAAATAATTAAAGTTTTATTCGATTATCTAGATTAATAAAATATACTTTAATTATCAAAGTACTTTGACACATGCTTTTCTTTCTATTATCTAACCACCTTTTCTATTAACACGATATAAAATTATAGCATGAATGATTTCTCCTACGACTCACTTTAAGAGGGAAATAATCACAATACAATACTCTTTGAATTCCATATACCCTGTTAAAAACTTGTTTCTTTTTTTCTTAAATTCGATTTTTTATTTTATTATTTCTTAAATTTCCTGGTGGTAAAAATTTGAAAAAATAAATACAAAATTGAAAAGTCCAAATTAATAAATCTTCCAGGTCTCAAAATTAAATCAATCTTTTGAATTAACTAGAAAAAAACTATAAGAAAAGAGAAACAATGATGGCAGGACTACTTTCCAGCTCTTCAACGTTTATAATGGGGTAAAAACCCCAGAAAGTAGCTTTTTTTTTTGCTTTTTTAAAAAAATAATAAGAAAAGTTAAGCAATGATGAGAATAGCACCACACAGCAGTCGCAATTATTTGAATTAGTGGTATGTGATTTTTAAAATGCTAAAATATATTAAAATAATATTTTTTTTAAAATTAATTTTGAAATTAATACATCAAAATGATCTAAAACATACAAAAATATATTCATTACAATGAAAAGAATAATTCAAATTTCGGCTAAAAACCGGTGGGATCGCAATGCCAATCGGGCACTTAAGGGCTATTTGACATTGCGATTGGAAAATGCTTATGAAAAAATTTGAAAATTTTTTATTTTTATTTTTTACTTTAAATTAAAAAAATCAGTGTTTTTAGATCATTTTGATATGCTGATGTCAAAAATGATTTTTCAAAAATAAAAAAAATATTATTTTGATACATTTCTAAATAATAAACACTTTCAAAAATTATAACAATCACAATCCCAAACAGTATCATAATATACTACCAGAAGGCTTGTTAGTAATAACAAAAATATCATAGCTGTGGATAATTAATTAATTACCCTTAATTCTCTCCGTGTAAGTTGCGCTGTCTTTTTTGTTCGATTCCTCTGTCCCATTTTATAGCTTTGACGGACGGGAGAAAAGAAAACTCAAAGCATAAAATTTTTAAACCAGACCCAACAACTCCCGCAGAGGAGCTTTGGCGTCCCCCCCTGAATTGCCGTAGATCATAACGGAGCTGACAGGATCTCATTTCTTCAGGCCGGAATTCAGTTTTCTTCTTCTTTTCTCCACAGGACGGACCGAATCGGGTCTCATCTCATCTCTTTTTTTATTCAAGTGAGCAGCTCCTTTACCTCTCTATTTAATCTGATTATATTTTGTTTTTGTGCTACGTTTCTCGAATTATCTAATCCATCAGATCTTATTTATTATTGTTTCAATGCTGATTTTTATTTTTATTTAAATTTAATTTCTTCTGATTTTGTTTATGCTTATTCTCCGCGTTGGATCCTATGATTATTAAATTTTAATCATGATATTCGTTTTCTGTTAATCAGTTTCTAAATTAGTAAGCATAAAATGAAATTGTTTCGATTCAAATTCCATTTCCTTTTATGAAAACCTAATCTGTAGTTTTCGTTTCATCTAAAGGGTTCTTTCGTCGTTGATTCAATTATCGTGTGATTTGGCCTGTAGGTAAGGATTAAGATTAAGATCAAGATTGGCATTGCCGTACTATTCTGCTGATAATGAAGAAGGTCTTTGGTCAAACTGTCAGGGACTTGTAAGTCTGCGGATGCCTAGTCTTGTTTAGCTCATGCCACGTGTTTTCAATGAAATTTACTCGCGCTGTATTTTGTTCTTTATTGGTGTATTGCAGCAAGAGAGAGGTTAATAAGAAAGTTCTCAAAGTTCCTTCGATAGAACAAAAGGTAAAATTTTCTCTTGCACTTTTCGAAAATGTGAATGTAGCCAATGATAAAAATACTTTTCTGTGATTATTTAAATCTTATTTGTCGGTTAATTGATTTTTAGATTGTCTTTAAAAGCAATCACATTTGATCTTAGTAGTTACTGCAGGTCTTATTAGGAAATAAAATTCTTATCCCTTTCCCTTTAGGTTCTTGATGCTACCAGCAATGAACCTTGGGGTCCACATGGATCATTGCTTGCAGATATTGCGCAGGCTTCAAGAAATTAGTAAGCCTGATCAATTCTCTTGCGGATGTTTTCAAATGTTTGTTTTCATACAGAGGGATTCATTTTTAAACATCTCATGCAGTCATGAATGCCAGATAATCATGGCAGTTCTCTGGAAACGAACTAATGATACTGGGAAGAATTGGCGGCATGTCTACAAGGTATGCTTTTATCTTCAATGATTTTCGTTGATAGATGGTGTTTGCACATTCATCCTTCTTCAAAATGTAGATAAAATAACTTCAACCTGTTATTAGTTAGATGTGTGATATTTAATTTTGTTATGAATATGGATACAACTAAATGATGTGTAACATGCATTATTAGCACGTGCCATATTTCTGTTCAACTCCAAGCATGGTATTTTAACTTGTGACTGAAAACTATGCGTGTTGGGTTTCAGGCTTTGACTGTTTTGGAATACCTGGTTGCTCATGGATCAGAGCGTGTCATAGATGAGATTAAGGAACATTCTTATCAAATATCGGTAATTTTCTGCTCCTTAATTATGCCTGGTAATGGCACGTGTGCTTCATGCTTCTATGATCACCTGTAATAGTATTTCTCTTCTACTATGTTGCAGGCATTGTCAGATTTCCAATATGTTGATTCCAGCGGAAAGGACCAGGGTAACAATGTCAGGAAGAAATCCCAGAGTCTTGTGGTCCTGGTGAATGATAAAGAAAGGATAATTGAGGCTAGAGAGAAGGCTGCTGCTAACAGGGACAAGTGAGTTTTCTCCTGAGCCCAGTCTGCAGTTGTCTAAACACCTTGATGCATCTTGAATATACAACCTTTTATTTGAAACTTCTTGTTCTTTATGGTGTGGTGGCATTGGAAAATGCTTGATTTTTAATGATATTTAGTTTGCAACATGATTCGTATTTCATAACAGAAACAACAAGGGATTGAATGTAAATAAAACCTTTTTCTGAAGGATTCCCTGATAATCATTTATATTTACAGTTGTATTCTAACTCTTTATTTGGTAGGTTTCGGAATGCATCACCTGGTGGAATGTATAGATCTGGTTCCTATGATGATGACGGTCGCTATGGAAACAGGGATGAAGATAGAAATGGATATGGTTATGGCAAAGAAAAAGAATACAACTACAGGGATGATGATCGGTATGGTAAATATGGGGACTCATATGGTCGTGATGGAGATCATTACGGTGAAGAACGGTATGAGAGGGATGGATATAGGGATGATGACAATCAGGGAAGAAGCCAAGGCATTGATGGTTACGGTTTAAGAAGCAGGAGCTCTGATAGAGATAGAGAACATGCTTTTGATGATGATGGCCATTCCTCATCTCGGTACTGTTCTGACTTTTCTATAGAATTCATTATTACTATGCTTCGGAGTTTTTCTTAATAAAAAATGAAAGTTACTGATACAATAACGAATGCTTTTGTAGTCAATTTTAAGAAAGTAAAAGGTTCTATGTCAATATTCTTGTTCCTTCTTTGAACAGTTCTTTCTTTGTTTCAATGTTACATTCTAACTAAATTATGGACACAAGAAACTCCTAGAGAAAAGGAGTGAATCATTGAATTAGAAAATCATGCATCTCAAGACAATCAAATAAATTTTGAAAAATAAAACATTTGTTGATTATTACTGTTCAGGATGTGGAGAGAGGAAAAATCAGGAACCTGTGCCTTTTTTAGCAGATCTTCTGTAGTTAGGAAAAAACTGTATTGATTTTGGGGCGATGTTCAATTATTTAATCTTTACACATGGAATTGTTGCATAACTTAATTTGGTTATTAATCTAAAAATGGGGGGAGCTGGCACTTGGGAAGTCTATATAAGAAATTATTTTGGAAAAAGGTATCCTTTAAAGAAAGGATGCAAATGAAATGGTCCCAACTTGATGCATGGGAAAGAGGATGCACTGAGCTGCACTATGTTAGGATGTCTGATGTACAGGACATGATTGTCTCTGAATTTCTGCTTTGCCTTGCATGTCTGTACTATATGGTTGACCTAGAAAACATATCTGAGCTATCTCATTTCTGCAGTGGTGCTAGAGCTGATGATCAGTCTCATGATGGAAGGTAAATTTCATTTGATATTTTCTTAATTGCTGGTTTAGTTGTTTATAAAAAGTTGGTGAATGATGTAAGATTGAAATGATAATGTCTCAGCATCGCTAAGAGGCTTGATCGGAAATTTTCTGAGCAAAATATTGGTGGTCCGCCTGGCTATGAAGAAGCCTTAAGTGAATCCCGAAGCCCTGCTCACAGCGAAAGGTATTGATTTTGTACAGCATATATTTAGAATGATCCTGCTTTTCATCACTTTTATTCACTTGGTTAAATTTGATGAATTCTTGATGAAAGGAATGGAGAAGCTTTAGCAGCACCTGCTCCTGCAGCTTCTTCTCCGCCAGCTCCTAGATCCTTCTCTCCACCTGCTTTTAATGCTGCTTCTCCACCTCCAAGCAATCCTGGAATAGAAAACAATTCTGCTGTGACGTCTGCATTTCCTGCAGACCAGGAAGCTGAGGTGGCTGATGAATTTGATCCACGTGGTCCTATTTCAGGTACCTAAGTCATGTATGTTTGCTTGTCCTCTAATGTCAATGTTCTAGTGTTTTGCTGTATTGCAGCTCTTTACTTGCATTTTAAATCTTGTTGCATATGTTGAGATGGAGTTGTCCATTAAGGGTGCTGGCCTGGGTGTCAATCCGTGTTGGATTTAGGATTTTGAGGCAGCCTTGAACTGTCAGAACAAGCGCGGTGCTCATTTATGTGCTGCTGATGCTATGACTCGTGTTGCCAGCAAGTTGAAAAAATCAAGTGCTCAGGCTATTCAATGAAGTGCCTGTCTGTTTGTTTGTGGACTTGCACATGTTCAGTGCACTTAATAGTTAGGTGTTTGGGCCAATATGTTCAGTGCTTGGATGAACATAAGTTCTAAGCAGAACCAACCGCTGGAGCTAAGTTCCCTTAATTGCTATGAGTGGTGGTCAGGTGGAATTTGATGTAGCAGTGGAAAACAAAGAGAAATTTTATGAGGCACAATTTTTTTTGAAGCACAGAGTTGGGCCTTCTGTTGCGCCTGCAACTTATGCAACAAACATGGATCATTTTTGGAATCTGATGCTTTTCATGTGTCTTTTGACAGCTGCCCCTGCTGCCACATCTGTTCAAACTGCCTCTGCTTTCACTATGACTTCGAACAATGCTGAAATGGACTTACTTGGCTCTCTGTCAGATGTGTTTACTCCAAATCCACTAGCCATCATGCCAGCTCCTTCTGTAATGACTACTCCAGAAGCTGATGCCCAAACAAACTTTTCAGGATCCACATTTGCTGCAACACAATCAGCATCAAATGTTATGAATCAGGTGAGCATAATTTGTTGAGGTTAGAAGTCTCTAAATTTCCTTTTCTTGTAAACCAAAACATTCCATATTTCTTGGGTTGATTTATTAGCAAGTTTCAATTTCTTGTGGTCAAGGAGCACCAGACAACCCCTAAAACACAAGTATGCACCCCCCTGTCATAACTCCAAAACACTTGCCAGATGCACATTCTTATATAAAACAGAGTCTCAGTGACTTGGATTTCTTCCCTGAAAATCTATGAATGCTCCATTGCATGCATGTTGGTGATTGTGCAATTCTGTCCTGTCCTTCAAGGATTCATTTCTCTTGACTACAACTTTGCTTATTTCTAAACAATTTCTGAAGAAACATATATTTTAGTAGAATCCTTATGGGAATTGTTACTAAAAAGAGAAATGCTGCAAATATTTGAGCATATACTTGCTGCTACATCAACTTGTGTCGTCGAGTTTCATTGTTTTTTTCTTTTTTGGAATGCCACCCAATTCCCTTATCTGTATAAAACTGTTGGACACTAGTAATTCAAGTTCAAGGGTTGAGGTAACAAATTACTTGGCAAAGAAAAGGTGCTGTGTAGCATGTCAGTTATCGTAACCCAAAACACAAATATCACATTCATTTGGGATTTTAAATATATTTCACAGGGATGTGAGACTAGATGCAAATACTTGAATATTGTCTTCAGTTACTAACCGTCTGCTTTTTGGTTGGCTGTATTCGGATGATATTTAATGCAATTGTAGGTTATATTTTCTGATTAAAAGAATGTGCAAACCACCGCCCTTCCCTCTAACATAAAGTTTTACTTTAGTCTTAGTTTTAATTAGTAATATTAATATTCAGATGTCGTGGCATAGCAATTATGATCTAAAAGGACATACCCTTGATGCAGGCTTTTGAAGATCCATTTGGTGACACTCCTTTCAAAGCTACTCCTACAGATGCTTTCTCCGCTCAACAGCCCACTGGTTCTGCTGCCCTTTTCCAGCCTACCATGAACCAAAATACAGAAATGCCCCCTGCAGTTGCACCACCTAATGGCGACACATTCTCTAGCATGAATTATTCAGCACCCAATGTTCAACCGCCTTCAACAAATCCACACTTTTTTCCTCAAGAAATGTCTAGTTCTCATCTAGAAACTGATATTCTGGCAGACATCCTCCCACCATCTGGTCCATCTGCTGTAGCTTCACAGGCATGTTTTTCACTTACATCTGGCCAACATCCACAGCCAGGTGGTAGTGTGTATGGGAACTTCTATTCATCAGCAGGGAATATGATATTGCCGGAAGTTCCACACATGGCTCCTCAGGGCCAGCAATTAAGCAGTGGAAACTTCTTTACACAGGGAGGATCCCCAGCTCCTCTCCATTCCAACATGTCTCTACAACCTCCAGCTGGGCCAGGGGTGCAGTTTAATAATGGAAACTTAGTTCCACAACAAGGTTCTATGGCTCCAGTTGTCTCACAATTTTCTCATCATACACCACAATATAACAGTGGAAACTCTCTCCCACAACACGCCTCTACTTTCCCGGTTGCTTCACAAGTTACTTACCAAACTCCAACTGCTTCAATTCCTCAACATAATGATGTCCTGGGTAATTTGCTTTCACAAGGGCCAAACACTTCCATGGCTTCTCAGACAGCTCTTACATCTTCTACAGGGTCGCTTGCTATAGTTCCTCAACCATCTAAGGACAAATTTGAGACCAAGTCAACTGTGTGGGCAGATACTCTGAGTAGAGGGCTGGTCAATTTGAATATTTCTGGACGTGAGTATATTCAGTATTTAAAAGCATACAAAACATGTTAGATGGTCTTTTGGTGTTCAAGTCTGAATTTATTTTGTGTGGGAGTTTACTTGATTTTTTTTTCATATGCAGCTAAAACCAATCCACTGGCTGATATCGGAGTTGATTTTGATGCCCTTAATCGCAAGGAAAAGAGAATGGAAAAACAGCCCATGACTCCAGTTGTATCTACTATCTCCATGGGCAAAGCTATGGGATCTGGCACTGGGTTAGGCCGAGCTGGTGCAGGTGCTCTCAGGCCAGCTCCAAACCTCACGATTGGTTCTGGCATGGGAATGGGTGGGGGCGTGAATACGGGCATGGGCATGGGCATGGGTGGTGGTCCTGGTTCAGGCATTAGCATGGGTGGTTATGGAGGAATTCATCAACCCGTGGGTGCGGGTACGGGAGTTGGGATGAATGCAGGCATGAATATGGGAATGATGCAAGGTGGCCAGATGCCTCCTGGATCAACCATGCCCGGTGGCTATATCCCCATGATGGGCACTGGTGGTTACCCTTCCCAACAACCCTATGGTGGTTACCCTTCCCAACAACCCTATGGTGGTGGATATCGATGATATGGAGCTGCCCTGCTGAAGTGCAAGCATACCCGCTGATTTTACAAGGAAAAAGGGATGGCTTCTCAAACCCAGTGTCACCATCGCCATGGTCTTTCCTGCCCCCACTGGATCTAAAGATCTATTTTTGATCGATGGTTGTAACATCCTGATATGAATCCTGATGTGATTATGTGTATTCATCAATCATCCCTATATATCTCACATATTCATTTTGAGCCAGAATATATTTGATTAGATGCATTGCTGAATTTGTAATACGGCGAAGATATCCTTTCTCAGGCTGTCGTCACCCCTCTCTCCTCGTATGGAGTATATGTAATTTTTTTGTAACTCGTCGGAGATGATGTATACTATGTTTGGATACTGAACGGTCAATAAACCTGAAGAATTCATTTGTAGCATCTTCTCGGACACTTTTCTCACCTAATCTTTCACCGTGGGAAGTTGTTTATATCTTTTATGCTACATTGTCCTCAACATCTTCAAGAGCCATCAAATTCAGGTAGGAGACCAGATGATGCTCTTACGTTTTCTGCTGCTTCTTTGCAGCTATCTTCACTTTAGAAAGGCATTTCTTGCATGTTGAAGCATTACGAAATGCCCAATTTGATGTTTTTCTAGGGAAAAAAGCTCACCTTTTGTTGTTTTTCACAAAACTTGCATGTGAAAATATTTGATTCATTTAGGATTTTTAAGTAATTATACTTTTCACCCATGATCTTTCTTGTTGCTCTTTGAAGACTCCTCACTTGACATTCCATTTTCTATGAAAGTGAAATGTGAAATTATTGATAAAACATATATCTAATCTACTATATATATATATATATATTAATTCAAAAAAATAGTTCAAATTCAAAAATAAAATTATTTAGAATGGTGCAATTCACAATAAAACAATTTTTCTGAACAAAATTATAAATATATGTAATATTACGAGAATGTCATCATCAATCTCGCAAGTTTATTACATTTGTCTGATTGCTCTGAAATTTTAACATAATATATATAAATATGTCAAGAGACTCCTCGTAAAATTTACATCAATCTAATGGTCATATTAAAAGATATGATTGATATTATAAAATTATTTATTATTTAAAAAAATACTATTTGAAACGAAATAGAAAAGTTTTGACCATTATTTTATCTTATATTTTTAACTGGGATAAAATATCTGTACCGAAAAATTCAGCGATTTCGGCCGAAACCAAACAAAATTTACATCCCTGCTTCGTATGGCTTGGGGCATGGGTCATGGCGGAATCCTTTTCTTTGGTGAGGTGGAATCCTTTTCACATAAATAAGCAAGCACTCTCACACGTGATCCCAATGCAGCTCTTGGAGCATCTTTCACATAAGGATTCTTGCTTTGATCGGGATTGAGCACGGCTGGGGAAGTGGCATCCATAGTTGGATCGTAACTTTTTATTTTTTATTTTTTTGATTCATTAATATAAAAAATAAAAAATTATTTTAATATATTTTCGAGTAAACAATACTTTAAAAAATAATAAGCACAGCACTGAAATTATTTTTCAAACAATGTTTTACCTGAGAAAATATATGTATATTTTTTTAAATATTTTTTATGGTTTTGGTTTAATTAATGTAAGAAATAATAATAAAATATTATTTTAAAATGAAAACACATTTGCAAAATCAGCCGATTACCAAACTCAAAAACGATGTGACAGAAAGATAGTCAGTCCTCAGTCCTAACTGCACATAACAGTCTGCGCACAGATTCTGATGGACGAATCCCACACTGAATCATAAAACGACACACAAACACCATCCTTTTCATCTTCTCCTCTTCTCTCATCCCATCTCATCTTCTTTCCTCTCTATTATGGTGATCGCTGCAGCAGTTGGAGCTGCTTCCTCGCTCCCCCTCGGTAATTACGATGACCTCTTTTTCATGCTTTTGTTTGTTCTTTCTGTTTATTAGGATGCATTGCATGCTTGTTGGTTTTTTCCCCTTGATTTATTGAATTGAAGCGGAACCGAAAGAGTCTTGTAAACCCATTTTGTATTTTTAAGGAAGGCGTTATTTTGAGCTCCTATTAAGGTTGTTTTTTGCTTGCTTCACTGCAAATCAGAAGAATATATAAACAAAAAAACTAGTTTTAAAATGAGCTCTTTTGATTGTTAAATGAAGGAATTAATGAAGCAACATGATGAATCTTCTGTGAATTTCTGAAATAACCATTTCAACTATCATCATCATATTTTTCTTCCCATGAGTAATTTATTGTGATGCATGAAATAGTTGGAAAAATTAGGAACGGCACTTTAGTTTTTGTTACAGTTTCCATAAAGACTTTTCTTTGAAGGGTATATGAATCAGTGAATGAATACAAACCTTTCTTTTCCTTCTCTCAAGTTATGATTGCAAGTACAATAACAATTTATGGCGTGGTTGATGTGGGACAATGGGAAATTAGCTTTCTGGGACCTGGAAAAAAAACAAAAACACGGAGAGAAATAAACAGTTAATTTTGTTCATTTGCCATTGGTTGAGTTTTCTTCTTTTTTTCCCCAGTGTTTGTCCAGTCATCTCTGTTTGTTGCATCTGCTCCTTTCCAACTCATGTTGTTTCATTCAATGTGTTTTTCGTGACATTTATGTTTACTGTTTTCAGGTATTTCCCATTGTCAACTATGCCAGGCAGATAGGATCTGCTGCTCAACATCATACGGGTTCACAAATGGTTGGATCAAATCTCCTATTACCAGTTGCAGATCTTGTGTCCTTTCCAGCATAAGGTGTGTTTATATATATATTTGATCAAGTTAGGCAGTTTAGGAAGTTGAAAATCATGTTCAAATGTGCATGAGAGAGATTTGGTTCTTCTATATTATTTCTTTTTCTTAAGAAATTCTCTACATGTTTCAATATTGTTAACAAAAATCTATCTACATGTGCATTTCAGTATCTGTGCGCTCCCCTTTTCCTTTTCCTTTGAAAAGGCAGCATAGTTACTCCAAGTATCTAAAAAGAAGGCATTGATATTCTTTCAATCCTGTATTTTGTGATGACCTGGTTTTCACTGAAATATTATTTTTGTATGGTAACTTTGAGGTACAGAAATCCATTTTTTGGATCAACACGGTTTCAATGGTCATCTGTGAACCGTGAACTTTGCCTTTTGAAAGTTTCAGTTGCTGCTGATTACTCTGATTCAGCTCCTGATTCATCTAACCACACAAGTCATCAAGGTTATCATCCACTAGAAGAAGTGAAAAACAGCAAAAGGATACGTGAAACTCAGCTCACCTCTGCTGAAATAGCAAGGACAACTGTTGAGGTTTGTGCTTGGATAGCTTCATGGGAATCATTAAATTGTCAATGCCAAGATTATTTCTTGATGCACGAATTCATTACCATGGCTATGCTTTTCATTTTGTCTTAGGCTAACACAAGTGCTTTGCTGGTCTTTCCTGGATCTGTGCACCGTGAACCACACAAACAAGTTTCCTGGACTGAATTTCAGTATATCATTGATGAATATGGAGGTATATTCTAGCTGTAATGTTCGTGAGCAATTATACGTAAAAACATCAATTTGATTGATTTAACCCAATTCATTTTTTTTCTTATTTTGAATTTCTTGTCAGATATGTTCTTTGAAATTTTTGACGATAAAAATATCTTACAAGATCGAGGAGCTAGCAACCCTGTGGTGAGGATGCACTTATTTGTTATTGTTTATTGGCAATCTAGGACGAATCTCAACAATGGTGTTTGGCGAAAAGAGTAATTTTCTTCTTTTTTTTGGTTTATTTTTTGAGGGTATTTGAAAATTCATACCTGTGGGGACTTCCAGGGCCACTGCCCTGCCCTTAACCAAAAACAGTGTAGCACTACAGTGAAGAAGTTGAATGAAAAAACATAGTCTGGGTGAGTTTTAATGTACACTCAACGTTTAGAAGTCCAGTAAGCCAGAAAGTTCTTCAAGAAGATGCATATTTGAATTGTAACATGTAAATTTATGGTGATGGGGAAAAGGAAGACTACAAAAACTAGAGAAGCAATGTTGAGAGGTGGAGATTTTTGCACATGAATAAGCAGTTATAGAAGCGTATTCCTCTACTATTTTTTCTAGTTTTTTGAAGTAAATGCAAGAAAAGAGAGTTGGATTAAGACACTTTATGGAATACAGTGAAAACTTTTGGATGTCTAAAGTGTTACTTAGACCTTGATGGTTGTTGTGCACATGCTATGCATTTTGTGTTATATGTAAGTGTTTGGTCTCCATTGATAACTTTTACTTGTTTAAGTAACCCTAAAAAAAGTGTATCAATTTCATTATCAGTACAAGGGTAATACATAATGGAAAAGGATTAGCAATAAGATAAATTATGGACTATGCCTAGATATTTATTACAGTAAATTATGGACTCAAGTTTTTCTCTGGTTACACATTGCGCATTTCATTTTACAAAATTCTCCACAACTTGCTGATTAATAGCGGTAGAAAAACAACTGCCCTGCATAAAGGTGTTGTTTTACCTTAAAGATTTATTGTTACCCATGATCAGACTTGTATTCCTTACACAGCAAAATATTATTCAAGATAATAGAATGTCCTTGGCTTAAAAAAGAAACACAACCCTTTAAAGCCCCTTAATTTGTAGTTCTAGAATCTACCTGTCAGTCAACTAACAGATGGCCTAAGGCATGACTGACATGCAACCATAGTATTTAAGTACGTGTTTTAAAAATAAGAGGTGGAATATGTAATACTTGAAAGTCGTTTTTTCTCTTCTTTTTTTTTTGTCTGTAAGTTACCTTAATAATCCTTTTCTGTTGTTTGAGTTGCATTAATTTAAATTGCTTCTTAAAGTATACATGCATTCTCTTCAGAATGTTTTGATCGGGATGGATATCCCAATCTATGAGAATAAAAAGGTAGCCAATAAACACAATATTTTCAACATTGGCATAGAAGATGATATACCTTTCGACGAGGATTACTTTGAGGTTAGTAATCACTTCTCTTTATCTCTGTGCTGAATCTTAGAGACCCTTTTGAGTTGTTTTGCGAACTGAAGTTACATGAACATCAAATAGGCAATGGATTCTGAAGTGTCTGAAGTTTCAGTTGATTGGGGAATGCCAGATACTTTCAGCTTGGTTCATCCTATTTATTTTTCCAAGTGCATGACAAAGGTAATCCCTAGCTAATATAGAGGATTACTGACTTGAATGGAAATCTTTATTATTCATTAAGTGCACCTGGAAATCTTATTAGAAGTCAAATTTAATGAAGATTGGTGACTTGCAATCATTAATAGTATTTTTTGAGTCCACTTTCAATTTAAGATATTTGGTGTTGGACTGTTTTTGTTAGTCATTGCTCTGCATGGTCATATTACTGAACTCATGGTTAATATTAATTAAATACTTCTGGTGGAGAAACCAAAACTGTCATAAAACCATGGAAATGGCCTGGGACTGGCTCAATTTGTATGTTTTGGAGAACAGTCAGCTGGTCACCAGGAGAGTTTACCTAATGCCCTTTTATTTGGCATGCAGTTATGTACCATCTTATCTGTTTTTCTTTTTTCTTTTTTCGCTAACATCAAAATTGCAATTTTTGAAATGCCGTATGCATTCTTACAGGACAATATTTTAGGAAATTGTGATACCCTTTCAAAACCTTTCTATATTACCTGTAATTTGCCCAGCTTATGCACAATGAAAAAACTAAGATACAAAGAAACAAAGAACCATTGATCTGTAATTGCACACTCAGCAGAAAACAAACCACAGGTACTAAAATATAAGTGAACATTTGTATAAACTAAAACAAACCTTTAATCGGATAAGAGATTTTAATATCCAAAAAGTAAAGAAATCAGATATCAGAACATGTTGTGCAAAGAAGAATACTGAGAGAAACTCTCCCATAAATCTCTCAAAAGAAAATATTTCTGAGAAAAAAACGGTGAAAGCAAATAAAATAATAATAGAAAGGCAACTAAGTCTTTTCATGCCACAAATTAGGTAAGGAGCGAATTGGTTGAGCTACGCACATGAGAAACGATGTGAAAAGACATGCTCTTTCATTTTTTTAACTGTTTATTTACCTGATGTTTGCATCCTCATAGGCAATCAATATGGAATACTACAGAAAAATGGACCATCCATCAAATGGTGTTTCTATTGTGGGTTGTCTGAGGCCATCTTTTGCTGATGAAGAATCGTACTTAAGAAGGTCATTTCACCGTGAAGATAGAGATGGCTATAATTCAGACTGGAAAGGTATCTAATCGTTATGCTTACCTTGCCAAACTATAAAATGCAGAAACTTCTAAAGTTTGCTTATTGATTTCTGTGTTGTTAGTATCCTTGTAGGATTTGTAGTTGTCATGTTACTAGCATTGACTTTTAATAATATTAGACAATGAGGATGAGAAAATTTCTTGTTCTATAACAATTAGGATTCAGAACTTTTAACTAGTGCAGAACAGCTGCTAGGGCTATTTTCACAAGACAACTCATTTTATCAATCAATTACAGAAGTTAGAGGTTTTTGTCAAACCTAAATCTTATTCCCTTATTTTCAACTTCAATTGTACTCATGTTTAACATGTTTCTATTTTTTTGCTGCTTTTATTGTACTTTGTTCCTACTCTTCATGTAACCTACCTTACCTGTGGCTGAATCACACTAGTGGAGTGGGACTGATGGGGATTCTGAAATCAGATGGATACTTTAAGGAACAAAATTGTTGCATTTGTCGATTATAAATTGAGTATCTACACCAAGTTGGATTTTAGGGATGGCATGCTTCCTTGCCAATACTCTTCAGCGATGGTTCTTATGTAACTTTTCACCATTGAAAATATTGAAATGCGTGCCTGATATTATATATTTATTCATTCAAGGGAAGTTCTTGATATTTAGTATAAATCCGAGCTATCAAGAACAACATTTTCAGGTGGCATTCTCATTCATTTGCCTTAGAACATGCTTGTCATGTGGTTGTGTAATTATTTCACCATATTTTTCCTTTTTGCCACTTTAGATGGAGAAACTTTGAGCTCTGGCTCCAAAAGCGATGGAAGCAGCTCTGGCTCAACTCTCCACCATTTGGAGATCTTGAGAATAGAGCTATTTTCGTTGTATGGATCTCAGGTATTTACATGATAACCATATTTGTAGCACATAAATCATGACCTGGCTGGCATTGCATGCTTTCTTTGGGGTGGTTGGGGGCCCAGCTCGCAGGGGGCAGGGGGGTTAGATTTTACTTTGAAATATAATTAAGATGAATGTGAACTGAATAAAATAAAATAAAATATGATTGTTGTTTAACTCAAGTTGTTTTCAGAATGACAACTTTTTTTTCAGCCATTGCTAAATTATAATTGGAAGGAAAGCATTATATAAGTTTTTTTCTGCACTGGTTTCCACGTACCACAGTTCAACCTTGCCCATTAAAACATGCATTTCTTTGAATATTGCAGTATGTGGTTAGTTTACAAGATTTTCAAGATGCAGAGCCTGATGTCCTTGCTCACTCTACTTCAGCAATTCTAGAGCATTTTAGCGAAAAGGGAAATAGATGCAATGTTGCTCTTAAGGCTCTTTGCAAGAAGAAGGGTCTTCATGTTGAGGTGAGTAAATGCTTTGGATTGGTATTCCTCAATATTTTTTGTTTTTTCAAATTACATGCAAGATCTACTTAGCATTTTTATTTGCTATGACCTGTAGAACACATTTCTTGTTTGCTTGGATATGTGAAATTATATTATAGGCACTTGCAAGCAAACCTCTGATAAACAAATTAAAATGTTCATCATCTTGTCTTTGTTGTTCTATGTACACTATTCGAAGTACTTATAGGCAACAAACACTCACTTCCACGACAAAAAAAAATACAGCTTGTCCACTTTGAACTGCAAATGAAGGACTTAAACATCTTTGAAAAGCTGCATAACTTGAAACCTTTCTTGACAAACCAAGAAATTATATGTCGTGGCTCGTTGATATTCAAAGAAATAAAATTAACGGTTACATGATCAGCTTCAGATTTAAGAGGACCAACCACTGATTGGTTTTTTCTTTCAATAAAGTGACATGCATCAACATATCGAGGCAGAACAAAACACTCTGTTACCGGTGTAATCCCAATATCACCTTTTCCATTCTTGCCAGTGAACTGGTTTTAAACTTGCGTTGACAAACTGGACAAGACTGAAAATGATCTAACCACTCTATCACATCATCTTGAAGTTTACAGTAAGCTTCATTCTTTGATCTTCAAGAATTTCATTAAAATCACAATGGGCTCAGTTTTGACCGCCACTTACAAAATGTTTCGTCAAGTAATCTGCAGTCCAAAAAATCTTGAAAACCATGTTTGTAAGATAAAAACCCTGATCGCAAAAACTGTTGCTTTCACAATTCTGTAATAATACTCTTGAACGATTTCCCTATTGCCATTGTTGAAAGATGCTATAAATTTAATCGTGGAAATTAAGTCAGTTTGCCCTTGCGTTCCTTTTATAAGCTATAAAAACTAATTGGAATGAAAGGTGGATGTCCAAATATACAGCTACTCTATATACTATTCCATTAGGTCTTTTATTTTATTCTTACTCTAAGCCATATATGGCTATCTAAAACAACCTTAATAGGCTATCCAACCCTTGTGATGAAGATTAGAAATAAGAATTTGATTGGAGTCTCTTTCACAAGATTCTTTTACCATGGTTTTATGACACTTGTGCAGCATTTATGAGAACCTTCTATTTGCTCTCCCGCTCAAGCATAGTTACTTATAGTTGGGCAGCCTATTTCCTTTCCTTTTCATGATGCATTCCCTTTGAAATTTATACAGAGAGCTAATTTGGTTGGGGTTGATAGCCTTGGCATAGATGTTAGAATTTTCTCTGGGGTGGAAGCACGAACTCATCGATTCCCCTTCAAAGTCCGGGTAAGTAATCTAACACACAGTATCAGGTAATCATGACTAAATAAATAGATAAAAAATAATAAAATTGTTTGGTTCCTGCCAATGTTGAAACAGTAACCAATTTTATTTCGAGCTGTATTTGTGCATGTTTAATCCATGTCCATATCTTTTGAATTACGTCCATAAAGCACAACAATTCTCTTACAATAGCTAGCATAATAGCCATCCATGTTTATTCCAAAGATGTCCCTCGGTATTAGCCTTATTCTCTCTGACAATTTCTAATTACTTGGTACTTTTTGTGAAGTGTCCACCACTCTCCCCTGACCTCTGAGCACTTCTTTAGAATTCATTCTAATGGCACGATCCTCTGCCCTCTGATTTAAGGTTGTTTCTCCACGTGAGTTCTTTTATACGTGTGGCACTGAAAATGTAAATGGTTGAAGAAATGGATGTTTCATGTATCAAGGGGATTGTGTGCTTGTATTCAAGTGCATTTGCTGCAACTTTTTGGTTCTGCTGAAAACTTGTACACAATAACTTCACAAGCAAAAAACATTTAAGTTTTATCGATTCCATTGTTCTTGAAAATGAGCGGCACGCTCTTCTGCTGGTCTTGAGACAAAGTATCAGGACAAAAGGTTACAGTTTTGTTGATATTTTGTCTATATATAATTTGCAGGCTTCCTGTGAAATTGCTGCACAAAAGCAGATGCATCAGCTGTTGTTCCCTCGGTCTCGCCGAAAAAAGTTTAGAAGTCGTAAAGATGGGCTCGGGGACTCCAAGTCATAGTTCTCTTCATGTAACTAATCTTGGCTTTATTCATAAAATAAAGTGCAGGCATAGTTGCTCTCTTTTTTCCCCTTTGTTTTAAACCACATGGAGGTCTGTCAGCAACCAGGTTTTGCATATTTGTACATTATTTCAATAAAAGGACCAGAAGGAATTATTTTGTTCTTCCAATCTTGTTAACGTGGGTGAATATCTTCATGCTCCGCACCCCAATCCAGTGAAGTACTCAAGTTTTCAACATTCTCAAAATAAAACAAAGGTAGGTTTTCAAGCTCTTGAAGAAAAACTTGAGGGTGGGGAGGAGGGAACGGTTTAAAAACTGGAAAAAAAAAAAGATGACTGGTGATCACAAAGTGTAATCCAACATAAAATGAAGAACTGAATTTATTTATGCTTGATTGATTATTGATCCTCCCCTATGCTATCCAATACCCCAACTTAGCTAAAATCTAAAGTATTTTGGAGCAGCTGGGAGACGCTTGCCCTTCCTCATCCCAGAAAGCAGGTCCTAAGTCGGGATTTCTAGCTCCTGCACTTTTCCTATGATGCCTAATTATGACTACTTCCCCCATACATCTTTTCCCACATTCTTGTTCTCGATGCCTTGCCCATCTCTAATGCTGGTGCTAGCAAGATCACGCTTGCTGCTATCCCCAGTTTTTGAGCTCCCAAGTAGAGTTTTTTTACTGCGGTTTCCAGAACAAGCCTCCTCGTCAAAATGTTTACTTCTCTCAGAGTCTTCATTAACAACATCAGCACAGTGTCGATCCTCTTCCTTGTCACCCCTGCGTAAAGAACACAAGAGTTGGGCACGTGTAATATGGTTGGCTCACACAAGGGAGAAAGTGACCTCTCATCATGTTACCATAGGATGAGACGAAGAGCTTGCGAGGAGTAGTTATACTAATTTTTAATTTTTAACTTGGCTGACACTCGTGTTCAAAGACTCGAATGAAAATGATAGTTTCTCCCAAAGCCTAGAGCAAGATGAAATGGTAATAAGAGCAACCAGAAAATGCCAAAAAAGGAAGGAAAGAAAGAAAACTAACAGGCAAGCAGAAAACTAAAGATTCTACTGGAATTATACATCACTCTATCCTCAGAGCATTAGGAATATTGCAGACTTGTCTTCACAAAAAGTAACTTGCAGCTAGGGGCCAAGAAAGGTAAAATGAATAGAGCATGATCAACATGAAAGACATGAGAATGGCCAAATCATTAAAACACCACCAGGTCCATTCCATGTAGCCCTAACTAAGCGAAGAAGCTCATGCACAAACCTAGAATGGCTAAATATTACTCTGTTTTGAACCTTGCATCAAAGTCAGTCAGACCTACTTAATCCAAAATATATTCCGTAATCTAACCTTTGCAATCATAAAAGAGTTGGGCTATATAACGACAATAGTTTATTCAAACCCAAACTTCAACTCGTATGCTAGTTAGTGCACCTGATAAAGGAGCTTAGGTAAACATCAAAGCTTTCAGATATTTTTTTATTATTCATATGAATTTAACACCCGCAACAGAGAGAAAGATTAGAGAAAAATAATTGCATACCCCGAGTAAAGGACCAGCCCAGCAGCAACAGCAGCAAAGGCCAAATAGTACACCCAATCAACCTGAACAGTATTGACATCAGAGGGAAAATTCCAAGTGTAAACATTTAAACATGCATATTACTTGAGTTCTCATATTCATACAATGTTATTAGTTAACAAACCTTCTCATGGTAAGCAAAGATGCGAATCATGATGGCCCACATGTCTGATGTCAGCAAAGACAAGTTGAGCATGGTGGAACCACTAATCTGTAAATAGCGGGAGTCAGAATATTAAGGTGAGAACATGCATGCACTAGTATAAATCATCCATGAGGTCAGCCTAATAAATACTTGTCCTCAAGTACTGGATAAAACTCTGTTTGGAATATCAGACTGAATTATGCATGTGTCCAAAAGTTACTTTTGTACGTATAAAAAGTTAAATTTACAATAGATGATTAGAGCCTCTCCTGGGCTCGTGAAAAACATGTAAAAAAGACAAGAACTCTAGGAAGTTAAGATATAAGATATAGGTGATTGCAGCTTGACTGTCGAATAAATTTTACATTGAAAATTGGAAACAATGAGATTAGCAGTAGCAACAACACAAGGTCCTTGGCAGGAAAAGAGTGCAGGTTTAAATAATACAGAAGCACAATTAGCTCCTCTCATGCTAGCACCAAACTGTCAGGAGATTACATAAGTTGAAACCATATTCATACCCTATTAATGGTTGGCTCGGCACCATCTCACAAAACATTATATTGGTGCTAATAATTGATGGATGTAAAGTGACTAAAAATGAAAACACTATAATTTAGAGAGTAATTAAAGACTGATAAAAAAACATTCCAAGTTAATCATTGGCAGTGTATATGTGGTACTTGAACTGATTTCAATTAACATAACAAGTGTTTTAGGTTCTAAGAAGATTTTAATCTGATGCATGTAAGCTATAAATTTTGAAAAAGAACAATTCAAAGATGTAGTACACTCAACCATCATCTTCAAATTCAAATTTCAAGTTCTTCATTCCAATGGCAGGCCATGTTCTAACAAACTTTTAGCTAGTCCCACATCCATACCTTAAGCAAGATCGGGACTAATGAGTAGAACAGAAACATTGCCACTGCATATCCAAAGAACGGAAGAGCCTGGAACCAAAACCATAAAGCAAACAAATGAAATTAAACTCTAAGCATGGATAACCTTCAAGACTTCTATATGTATTAAATTCATGCATTAAATTTAAAGACAAATCAATTATCCCATTGATACTGACAGGATATTTAAACCCCACATTCATTTTCATATCTTTTTCTTGAATGTTTTTTGGTCTGAGCCATTTTACTGATGTATTTGAATTGATTTTGGTTAAGCATCATCGAACACCAAGAGTTAATTACAAAGACATCTATACAGAACTATTAAAACATCAGTTACCAACTATAATTCTATTGTGATTGTTCAGTCAAGAGAACAAGAATAAAAGCAAAAAATAAATGCACGGTATAAATGCTTTGGAAGTAGACAATGGACAAGAAACATACTGCCCCAGCTGACCAGTGAATAGATTTAATTTCGTTGTGCTCCATAATACTTCTGTAGTAATCACTAAGGAGTAAAAATTGGAAAAAAAGAAAACAATTTACCAACTTGAACCACACAATCAACTTAACCAAACAATCAAAATTTTGGATATCATGAAGTTTTAAAGTCAATCACTTAAGAACAATGAAAAATCTTACACAGAATAAAATAAGGTAAATCATCAATAGAAAAGCTGATGTTTCTTGTAGCTATCAAAATATTAAATTAAGGATACATTTGAATGGCACTGATTATGGCACCAAAAAAGCCCAGAAGCGACATGAGCTCAACTCTATCAGCATTTTTCACAAGAAACTCCTGCATAACAGATGTAAATAAAATTTAGATAAATCATTCTATTTACTGTGCAAATATAACAAATTTATATCATTGAAACATATATTAGTTTAAAGTACCCTTGAAAGGAGTAAAAACTTAAGACTTTAAATTATTTAATAGTATAATTATTTGCAATTCATAAATAAGGAACCATCCAAACAATATCTTGAGAACCAACTTCAAACCTAAACCTCAAAATAAAATAAAAAATCAAGCTGTAGTGTGAGGATAGAAAAAAGAGAGACCTAAGCTAGCTTTCTCTCCCTGTTTTTCTGTGTTTTTTCCTTTTGTTTTTGGTTGCCTTTTTATATGTAAAAGTTTTGCAGCGAATATTAAGAGGGTAAGCTATTTACCTTGCCTCCCAAGGTCAAACTAAAAACCAAAAATAAAAGCAAAAATCGGATTAAGATCATCATTGTACACACTATAATCAACTAGAATGTCAGTAACACTTTTGTGGAAAAAATAAGCTCATGAGAGAACAACCAATATTCAGCAAGACAAAATTATAGCATGCAACATGGCTTACCTCACTGACATTACTTATAGCATACAGTGTTGCACCCGCAATAACAAGAGCATCTCCTTTATGAGGGCTGCTCCCTCCTACAATAAGAAAACCCCCCAATAACTAAGAGAATCATTCAATACTATGGGACAGAAATGGAAACGGAGATGAAAATGAAATATTATACACAACAACATGGCTACAGGTGCATCTTGAATTTTAAAGTAGCGATAGTATCTCCAGCACCGGAGAATTTAGGCATAAAAGGTAATTGATTATACCTTTGAACAAATTGGCTTGTAGCATTACTGTATCATTAGCTTGAAATATTTTACTCAACAACAATGCTATAGTTGCATCTTGAGTCTTAAAGTTTAAAGTAGAGACAGTATCCCCAGCACAGGAGAATTTACGCATACATGGTAATTTGAATATATTGGCTCATAGCATTACTGTTTCATTAGCTTTCTGCACTCAATAGATCAAAAGCCACATCCCAGAAGGTACCACATGAAATATTATACACAACAGCATCGCTACAGTTGCATCTTGAACCATAAAGTTTAAAGTAGAGACAGTATCTCCAGCACAGGAGAGTTTAGGCATACCATGTAAGTGATAATACCTTTGAGAAAATTGGCTCATGACATTAATATTTCATTAGCTTTCTGCACTCAATAGATCAATAGCTACATCCCAGAAGGAACCACAGATGCATGTACACGAACATAAGCACACATATATTAAGTAAAACTATTCTCCCATCTAGCACAGGCATTTAGAGGGTGAGACGAGAGAAATGTCAAACAACCTTGCCTGGTTTACAAACAAGTGAAACAATCAAGACACCAACATAACATACTGTTTTCAAGGATGGCTAAAAGGAAATGGAAAAGTTCCCTCCAAAAGATATATTATTATTTATCATTGAGTATAAATGATGGCCTAAGTTTATGGAACAGACAGCAAGCAAGCACTAAAGAAAAATGAATGAAAGAGGTAGGGCAAAATTATAGGAAAGTGAATGAAACAGCATATATTTACCAGATCGATCACCAGCATGAACATCTGAAAAAATAACCATAACAAGGCCTGCAACACAAACAACCACTCCTGCTATTTTCTTGAATCTGTACTTTGTGCTCAAGAAAAACCATGTAAGAATCATAACAGAAGAGATTGACCAACAGTCCAGCAGCATCACACTTGTGATCGATGTGTACTGATAGGCCTTCACCACTGCTCATGAATGAAGAGAAGACCAATTATCATAAACATGAATCACTTTAACAGTCACTATTCTCAGTTTACACTTCAATAATGAATGGCCTGGGTAGCATTTCTTTTTGAAAATATACAATACAAGTGCCAGTAACGTCAGTGACATCAAGGTAGAGTACCTTGTTCCCATTTATTAATTCACTATTCTTTTAAGGATTGTTTCAACCATATAGCAGAACAGAATATTAGCAGCAGATGAAACTCTATACTGCTGAGACTATGTGAGAAGTAACCAGCTTCGTGATTAACCACACCACAAGGTGCAAAATGTCTATTTAAAGTACTCAGTGCAAGTTTTAGAATCACAACTAGAGGCTAATCAGAGAGAATGAATGAGGCTTCAGTGAAAATACCACTGAGAATAAATTTGATTATTTGCATTATAATCAGGAGAGATGCAATTTCCTAGCAGGGAGTTTACATCTTCAGGATTTTCTAATCTGTAGATGCTAAAAATACAAGATCGGTTAAAAATATTTGAAAGCAAATGAAAAGGGAAGCTGTTAGTACAAACGTTTAGCCTAAAAGTCAACGGTAGTGCAGAAAATACAAGACCTGAATACCTAGTCCGCACGACCACTAAAACAATTTACTCACCAAGAAAATTGGCTTCTACATCCACCAATGAAAGAATCGCATAGTAGTACCATTTTGCCTGCACAAATTCCAAAAGCAGATACAACAACATAAACTTCTCATATTAATATTAAAACAAAACGAAAACAATGAAAAAAGGTTTCAGACTAAATTCTTCACTATCAACTCAAATTGGTTTATATTGCATCCGCATCAATATTCTACTCTGAGGAGTTATTTCACAAGGAACTCTCCTATCACCTCAAAAAATGACAAAGCGGGATATCTTCCAGTTTTTCATGCCCTACTTTCTAACACCAATCCACTGCATCCCCGCAGCTTAATGACGGACATCCAATGAATAAATTCTTTTCAAGTCAATTCCGAACAACACAAAACTCCAATTATAGAAGCAAATTCAGCAAATGAGTTCACTTTTATATTACATACTGATAACTAATTGCTTGTAGTCAATAATTGTGTGTGTGTGTGTGGGAACTAAGAATTAGATTTAAAGGTGAAGCAAAGAAAATCACCTTAAGCGGTTGCTTCCGGTAAAGCATAATACTTCCATAAACAATGGCCAAGAAAACGTAGTTAAGAAAAGACTGAGAAGTCGGTGCATTAATCCCTGAATTGAAATGGCAAATATATACAGGGAATCAGGTTAGAATACTAGTGTAACAAAAACACGCCAAAACAAAAATGAAATTTTGCATTCTAATACCAACACAGCTAGCTAGTCAAGGAGAATAAAAAAGGAAAAGAATTTTGAGCAAGTAAAGATATAAAAATCAAATATTTAATGAGCTTAAGAAGGAAGAAACAGTAGTTGAACCTCTTCTAGCAAGTTCAGAGGATGAAAATCCAGTAGAAGTAATAACGAGAGAGAGAAACTGTCCCAACCCAAGAGCAACCAATGTTTTCGTAGTACAAAACTCCTTAAAGCTCAGCATTTTTCTCTCCTATTATCTTTGTTAAACACGAACACATAACAATCTACAAAGAATTTCCAAAATCCCAGTTGTATAGTTCAAGAATAAACAAAACCCAACTTCTTAATGTCTTAAAGGGATTGAGTTGCCAAAAGGGTATGAACCCACTTCAGGTTTGGTCTTTTTAATGATGGAAAGGACAGAAAAAAAGGGTTGATGGTTGATGGTGATATTGATAGATACAGAGTGAGTGACAGCCACCAACTTGAAAGTGAATGTGGAAAGGGATAGTTTATTTTCTACATGCAATTTGACTCCAACAAAAACAGAATCAAGATAAACCAACGGCTGTTTGGAGCTCCCAGATTCTATGCTGAACTTGACTCCAGCCGTTGAAGTTTGGAGAGAGAGAAAGAGAGGGAGGGAGACGAGAGGCTCGGCACTTTTGATGGCCAACTTTCTTCTCTTTTTTGCAGCGTCCTATAATAATTAACCCGCTTGATAGAGAATGGAGCACATCGCTGAAGAATGAAGTCTCCCACCAATGGAGACGAGTTGAGAGGTCAGATTCTTTTGTTTTCTTGAGTAGTCAAAATCAACAATGGAATTTTACCAAAAAAAAAACAATGGAATATGAGTAATATTAAATTACAAAACGATGTCATATTGTATTGAACAGTCAAAGATGAAAAGGCGACACCACATTACGCGGCTAGCAGAAGCCTTGTCATTTGATAAAAGCAAAAGTTCAATATTCTTACTTGCTGTTGATTAGTGCGTTGAAAACGTATTTTTTTAATTATAAATTTTAAATTTATTTAGTTAATCAATACACACCATAGTTTTACTTTTACATGGATTTTAAAAAAAAAATCTAGAAACTTTGGTTATACAGCTACTACAATTTATAATTTTTTCTAAATATAATTTTTGAAATTATAACCGTAAAAGTCATCACAAATATTAAATACACATTTGATTTGAAATACCGTAAAAGTCATCACAAATATTAAATACACATTTGATTTGAAATAGCTTTGGTGCATGTTTGACAATATTGTTGAGGTTGATTTTTAAAGTGTTTTTTATTTATAAATATATTAAAATAAAATAAAATTATTTTTGACATCAACACATTAAAATAATCTAAAAATACTAAAAAAATAATTTAAAGTAAAAGGTAAAAATAAACTCTTTTTAATTTTTTTTTCAAAAATATTTTTGAATTGCAGTGTCAAACAGGGCTAAATCATCAAGAACATTCATGTACATGAAGACAAGTGAGCATACATATTTAGTTTATAATCATGCAATTCATAAAATCATGGTTAAATTACAATCACAACATAGTAATGCTTTTTACTAAAAAAAATTGCATAAAAGATTGAAATATAAGCTTAGCATGCATACTAACTATAAATAGAATTGTGTATGAGACAATCAAAATAGCTCCTAGAATGCATTACAAGAATATATTAAGAAAATAATTACACTAAACTAATAAAAATTCTTGTTGAAAAAAGTAGCACACAAGTAATTTGACATATGATGTTGTTGGCAATTGCTTAAAATTTTATTGCTACACATTTTATACAAAATATATGATTTAAATAAGTCCTAATATTTCAACATCGCCACATTATTCACGTGCATTCCTAAACATGGTCCAGCGAACCAAGAAATTTGAACTCAAAATCTCTCGATAAGAACTAATCTTAAGATCTAAATTTTGAAGAAAAATTATGAAGAAAAAGAGCTAGAAGAAACAATGGTAAAGGATTGAAAAAATAAGTGAAGAAGAGTATATCCAACTTCAATCCTATTTTGTAAAAATCCTATTTTGTAAGGAATTTATTGGACAAAAAGCTAATGGAATTCTCACACTAATAGTTTTGATTACCCACCATGAAAGTATAATTAAACCTAAATATTTTTGATTAAATCAAATAATTTTTGAACTAGAAAATCTTATTTAGTTTAAAGAAAATCCCTTTAGAATCAAATTGATCAAATTCTATCATTCACGAGCTAGACTAAATAATACAATGAACTCGAAAAAATCATTCTTAATGAACCAAACTCAAACAAAATTGAAGTTGATAAAAAATACTTTTCTATGGTCTAAAAATTATTTTACAATAAACTCAAACTCAGATCTAGCTAGATGTTGTTACGGATTAAGGCAACTATTAACCTAAAGGGGGGATTAGGTGTAAATACAATAAATAATGTAATCTTAAAATTAATTACTTTAAAGTAAAGAGATAAGA
Source organism: Salix exigua (assembly GCA_032356905.1). Taxonomy (NCBI): domain Eukaryota; kingdom Viridiplantae; phylum Streptophyta; class Magnoliopsida; order Malpighiales; family Salicaceae; genus Salix; species Salix exigua. The sequence continues at coordinate 9,639,857 of CM063601.1, forward strand.
GAGAGAGATTGCTAACTCGGTTTTTAACGTGGTTCGGCAATCCTACATTCACGACTCAAGTACCAACCCGTACTCGAGTATTGTATTTTCCTACTAGTCCAAGTAACAAGATTACAAATCCCGCTTGATGAGTCTACACCAAGACTTTTACACCACTTGAAGATATACCGTCTTAAAGATTTCCTTTTCCCACTTCAAGATGGACTCTCTTCAAGATTTTTCCTTGGTGATGTTCCCTCACCAATACCAAGAGTTTTATACTCAACTCTCAAGAGTTTCACAATGGTTGTTTTTGTAAAACAACAATACACTCTTAATAGTGTAGATATTACAAATGAAGATCTATTATCTCTTTATCTCACTCAATAGCACTTAGAATATTTGAAGGTGTGTAAGTGTAGTGAGAATGAGAAATACTCTTTGTGTTAGGATATGAAGATTTAAACACAGATATGAGTATTAATGAGGATTGATGATATGAAGGTGTTTATGCACTACTAATTGCCTCAATATCAGATATGAAAGTTCTGTGTAGTTAAGTTTGCAATTAAGAGGCCTATTTATAAGTTTCAAAGAGAAACTAGCCGTTTATAGCCGTTTTAGTGCAACTGTCATATCAAGCGGTCGACCGGTTCATGCAGAAAGACAATTTGTCTTCCAAGCGGTCGACCGGTTCACAACGGATAACCCAAGCAGTCGACCGGTTCATGTAGAAAGGCAATTTTGACAAATTATCTTTTCTGAATTTCTTGAACCGATTGATTATGACTTAAACCTATAATCATCAAATCCTTTTAATGCATGCAATGTGAAGTGTGTGAGTTCATTTTAATTTGTGCTATCAAGATAGAAATTGAGATTTACATAAAGCACTAAAATGAACATTTATTCTAAGTCTTCACTTGCTTGCATCTTGGACTTCCTAGAGTGATTTCTTCGTGTACTCCATTATGCTTGTTGATGTATTCTTTGTATAATACCTGTTTATAGCTTAATCTCATCCAAGCATATTATTAGTCTATTTTCTTTTTATTGTTATCATCAAAATATATAAAGCATACAAAGTATGACATTATATGTCAACAATCTCCCCTTTTTATGATGACAATAAACAAAAACTTAGAGTAAAAATTGAGTCTCCTCTATATTTTGTAATATAAGAGACATTTAAAATTTTTAGCAATTTAATCCAAGTAAAAATATCATATGCAATTTCAAGAAAAAATCAAGAAAAATTCATTTTTGTCCCCTAAATATATGCATATAAAATTTTTATATTCTCATATTCTCTCCCCTTTATTGATGCATTTGATAGTTTCATATTCTCTTCCCTTTGGCATCAACAAAAGAAAACTAACATTTTAGATAAATAAAAACATAATATTTAAAAACAACATATATGAAATTATGTCCTTCGGCTTGGGGTGGTTCCTTTTGGAACCCAAATCATTTTAACAATCTTATTTTTCTTCATAGGACATGCATAAATCAAATGTCCTGTTTTTCTACAAAAATTTGAGCCTTGTGTGAATTTTGCGATAATTACATTTAACTCATCAACTTAAGGATTTATTATCTTCTTCAAGTTGATTAGTTTTACTATTCTTGTCATTTAAATCACATATTTTCTTTTCTAATAATTCTTTTTCTTCAATTATGAGTACATGATTTCTTTTTAGGGTACTATATTTTGAACCTAATTTCTTATATTCTACATACAAATTTTCAAGTTGTTCATGTAGTTCAATATAAGAAGGATCGGATTCATCATCCGAAGATAGTATCTCATTTTCGCTTTCGATTGCCATGAAGCATATGTTAGCCACATGTTCTTCTTCATCACTGGAGCTTGAGTCCGAGTCATCGCTCCATGTTGCTTTCAAAGCTTTTTTTTGAAAGCGATTTTCTTCTTCTTTTGAAGAAGGGGACAATCGGTTTTGATATGTCCCAACTTGTTGTATTTGTAGCACCTTGAAGTTTTTTTACTTGATTCTCCCTCCTTTTTATAGTTCGAGAACTTTCTCTTGTCATTTTTCTTTCTAAGAAAGTTTTGAAACTATCTTGTGATAGATGCTACATCTTCTTCAAGATCATCGTTACTATCTTCATCATCATCATTATCCTCGCTTTCAATTTGATAAAGAGTTTTAAATGCCAAGTTTTTCTTTGGCCTTTCTTCTTGATCTTGATTATCCATAGATATCTCATGAGTCATTAGAGAACCGATAAGCTCTTCTAATGGTAATTTAGTGAGATCTTTGGCTTCTCGTATTGCTGTCACTTTAGCTTCCCAAGCTTTTGGTAGAGATATAAGAATCTTACTTACAATATCTGCATTTGTGTAAGTTCTACCAAGAGCATGTAAACTATTTGTAATACTAGTCATACGAGTAAACATACTAGTTATGGATTCATATTGCAACATTTTAAATAACTCATATTGATGAACTAACATATCAATTTTTGATTCTTTTACTTGATTAGTTCCTTCGTGAGTTACTTCTAAAGTGTGCCATATATCCCTAGCATTTTTACAAGAAGATATTCTATTAAATTCACTTCTATTTAATGCACAATATAAAGTGTTCATTGTTTTAGCATCTATAGAAAGTAATCTTTTATCTAGGTCAGTATATTCTATTATGCTTTTTGGAATCTCAATATCATTTACAGTTTTAAGTGGTCTATGAGGTCCATTTTCAATAGAAAGCCATAAATCAAAATCTATAGATTGAAGATATATTGTCATTCTAGCTTTCCAATAGGCATAATCATCACCATCAAAAAATGGTGGTCTAGATGTTGAAGCACCTTCATTTCGGAGATTATAGCTAGCAGTTGCCATTCTACTCAAAGTCTAAGCAAACTTAATAATTGAGAACTAAGCTCTGATACCAATTGTTGTTCATGGATTAAGGCAACTATGCACCTAAAGGGGAATTAGGTGTAAATACAATAAATAATACAATTTTAAAATGAATTACTTTAAAGTAAAGAGATAAGAGAGAGAAATTGCTAACTCGGTTTTTAACGTGGTTCGGCAATCCTACATTCACGACTCAAGTACCAACCCGTACTTGAGTATTGTATTCTCTTACTAGTCCAAGTAACAAGATTACAATTCCCGCTTGATGAATCCACACCAAGACTTTTACACCACTTGAAGATATGCCCTCTTCAAAAATTTTCTTTTTCCCACTTGAAGATGTACCCTCTTCAAGATTTTTCCTTGGTGATGTTCCCTCACCAATATCAAGAGTTTTATACTCAACTCTCAAGAGTTTCACAATGGTTGTTTTTGTAAAACAACAATACACTCTTAATAGTGTAGATATTACAAATGAAGATCTATGATCTCTTTATCTCACTTAATAGCACTTAGAATGTTTGAAGGTGTTTAAGTGTAGTGAGAATGAGAAATACTATCTGTGTTAGGATGAGAAATACTATCTGTGTTAGGATATGAAGATTTAAACACAAATATGAGTATTAATGAGGATTGATGATATGAAGGTGTTTAAGCACTACTAATTGCCTCACTATAAGATATAGAAGTTGTGTGTTCTTAATTTTGCAATTAAGAGGCCTATTTATAAGTTTCAAAGAGAAACTAGTCGTTTCTAGCCGTTTTAGTGCAACTGTCATATCAAGCGGTCGACCGGTTCACAACGGATAAACCAAGCGGTCGACCGGTTCAGTTCGAAAGACAATTTGTCTTCAAGCGGTCGACCGGTTCACAACGGATAACCCAAGCGGTCGACCGGTTCATGCAGAAACTCTATTTTGACAAATTATCTTTTCTGAATTTCTTGAACCGATTGATTATGACTTAAACCTATAATCATCAAATCCTTTTAATGCATGCAATGTGAAGTGTGTGAGTTCATTTTAATTTGTGCTATCAAGTTAGAAATTGAGATTTACATAAAGCACTAAAATGAACACTTATTCTAAGTCTTCACTTGCTTGCATCTTGGACTTCCTGGAGTGATTTCTTCGTGTACTCCATTATGCTTGTTGATGTATTCTTTGTATAATACCTGTTTATAGCTTAATCTCATCCAAGCATATTATTAGTCCATTTTCTTTTTATTGTTATCATCAAAATATATAAAACATACAAAGTATGACATTATATGTCAACAATAGAGGCCCTAGCATAAGTCGGGCAAAAGTGTGGGTTTTAAATCACAAAGCATTTTGTTTAGACCTCTCCCTTCAAGAAGAACTTTTTTTATATGAGATAAAGTTATTTTTAGAGAGTTTTGAATCTCTCCAAAACATTCTAACCTATGATTATTTAAGGTTAACTTTTACTCACATATAAAACATGTTAATGTTCTATGTTAAAAATTTATATTAAATATTAAATCCCAAAAAGTCTTAACCCTAAAAATAAATGGACATAACTTTTGATTTGATCTCAAATATATCAGTTAACCATTGTTTTTAAACACATTTTATAACAGATCACCACATGAATTGAAATTATTTGACCAATTTAATAAATGATACAAAATTTTTTACAAAGATATTGATTTAATAGATTAACACATCAAGTGAGGTAGTTTTTAATTTGAACCTTCATTAGTAAAATATTATTGGATATAGTCACTAAATATTAGATTTTTTTATAAGGTCATCTTGGTCTCATGACCAAGTAATAGTGCTTACCGGGTTGACTCGACTCATTTTTAATGTTATTTTATTTAATTAAGACTTTACAAATTTATTCGTTCAACATTATATCCAACAAGTGTGATTGAGAAATTTCATAATTTGTTTGATTTATTTTTATAATTTTATTTTAATCTTATGACAAAAGTCACAACTTTATTTAAAAACAAGTCCCTTACCTAGACTCTCTCGGACTAATAGGTTTTCTAGTGACCATAATACTAGTTGGTGACTCCTAAGATTTATAGTCATAAATTTACAACTATAAAACACCCTCTCGGGATGGCGGAGCGCGAGCGCAAAAAAACACCGCCGCGACAATCACGAGGAGAGCAAACCCCTTAATCCATATGTCACATAGTTAAAATCCTTATTTTTTGCAAGATCTTATAGTTGGGATAGTTGATGTTGCATCAACACCTTCTATGCCTAGGAAAGTGAAATTGCTTATAATCTTGAAACGACTTTAAGCACCTGCGACATCTCTAGTTTTGTCGGTTCTCTTTATCCCGATGATGCTTTTTTATGTTTCGCACTTTGTCATCCATGAAGGGAAACATAGCATGGAAAAGGGGGTTTATAATCATAAAATTATTATTATAATTTTTAGAAGTTGTCACCTAGTATTAAGGTTACTAGGAAACCTAATGGTCCGCGAGAGTCTGAGTAAGGGGACTTGTTTTGTAAGAGAAACACATATCACCCCAGTGCACTCTACTTAAGGAAGCTGCATTGTTGTCTAATTGTTTTTCTAAGTCAGATTTTTTTTATTCATTGGTCTTATTTAAGGCTCAAAGTTGATCTTTCTTTGTAAAAGAGTCTTCACTTCATTGGATCAACACCTATTTGTTCTAGGGTCCAAATTTTAACATCGCATTTATTGTTCTTTAATATCGATGGTATACTTTATGATATAATCTTACACCCCAATAATTAAAATTTACAACTAAAAATGAACAAAATAATTGTTGAAATATTTTTAATATTTTGCTAAAATCTAACTGATATTTATAAGCAGGTTATGATATTCTGTTTTCATTTAAAAATATGAGAAAATATGCAATTTTTTAAGGAAAATATGCTTAGGAAAGTTTTAGAATTAACTTGTATGCACAAAAACAACACATTTATTATTATTTTTCTTTTCCTAAAAATATATATTTTTAAATCAATCTGGATCGGGCTCAATGAAATGGGTAGTACTCTCGGTCGAGTTGGATAGAATGTCCATCTCTTCCTACTATTCACTCATGTGAACGAGTAAATGATGAAGGAGAGGGAGGAGGTTACCGGTTGATACCGCTAGGTAGAGGAGGTCGAAACAAATATCTTTGTTTTCCTTTTAGAAAAAAAAGCTGTGTTGTTTTCGTGCATACGGTTGAATTCCAAGGTTTTTAAGCATATTTTTCATAAAAAGAAATATAGCATATCTCTCATGTTTTGAAATGAAAATTGGATATCATAACTAATTTATGATTATCCGTTAGAATTTGGCCAAAATATCAAAAAAGAACAACTATGTTTTCAAGCTATCATGGTGTAAAATTACATTGTAAATTACACACATAATTAATAAAAAACATTTTTGAAATGCAAGTGTAAAAATTTTCAAATTTCAAAATGGTCAGGTTTTTACTCCCTATGAAGTAGAGACTCTATCACGAAGATAAATCTACTTTGAGTCTTAGGAGATCAACGAATAAAAATCTAATTGAGAAAAATAATCAAACAATGAATGCAGTTTACCTTAGGTAAGGTGCACGGGTGATGTGTCCTCTCCTACACAACAAGTTCCCTTACTTAGACTTTTGCAAACCAATAGGTTTTCTAATGACCTTAACTTAGCAAACATAAAAAAAAGGTCATGCGTGTTGGCCTATGTGCTCTTTCTTTTTTTAGGGTTAGGAGCGAGTCTATGAACGTTATACTATTGAGCTTTTTTTAGAAAAAAACCCATTTTTATTTTATTTTTAATTTAAATAACTAAAAAGAGTTTTTTTATAAGATTATTAAATTAAATTCCATTCAATTATGGATTTGTTTTTAAATCAGATCATGAGTTTTTTTTATATATTAGTAAACGATTTTTTTATAACTTTTCATGATTTTTTTTTATGTTTAATCAAATTTAATTATAATTAAATAAAAAAATGATGTCTAAGATATTATTTCATTAAACATCAATCAACTTAAGATGCAAAGAAGATTTTTAGTATAAAACATTATGTTCCCTTTTTAAAGAATCACTATTTCTTTTTAATATGATTGCAATTTAAAATAACTAACCTACCTATATACATACTTTTCTAACAACCAGTCTACACCTAGTATCCTAACTTGATAGCTAATTCCTTTTACACCCTTCTTAAATTGATACTACCAAGTTTATAATAATCACTTTCATTGCAAAGAAAATAATGGCATTGACGAGTTATGAATTTTATAAAGATATTCATGATTTGAAAAATAATAGTGATATACTGGAGAGTAAATACTTGACGGTTAAAGACCTCTTAAATGGAATGACAATTGACCTCTGAATGCGTTTTATGATAGATATGATTGACATATATCTAAAAGACATTAACATCTCAAGTATAAGTAGCAAACATGATGCAATATTCAATCTTAGTAGATGACTTTGACACAATCATGTTTCTTATATTTTCAAGAGATAAGTGCATCACCAAAAACATATACTGAGCTAGAATTAGATTTTCTAGTACCCAAGAAATTAGCCCAATCAAAATCACTATAGAAAATGAGTTGGAGCGATAGTCAATATGAGAAAATATGTCCAATCAAAATCACTATAGAAAATGAGTTAGAATGATAGTCAATATGAGAAAATATGTCCAATCTATACGTTTGGTTAACCAAACTAGATTTTGAATATACTTATGTTGATTTAAGAAAATACCACGAAACCGATAATGTATTTCTAACCCTAAAAAGTAGGTAAGTTGATTAAGATCTTTCACATGGAAAGTATAAGTTGATTAAGATCTTTCACATGGAAAGTAGAGAATGCAATAAGTTCTAAATTTCATAGATTTCTTCTGTACGAGCATTAATGACAAATCTATATATATAAAAAAACATTTTAGATTACAAGAATCATTAGGTAAAGAAGTACATATACTGGAGGAAAAGGTGTTTGGTTCTTGGCCTTGCAAGCCATGTACGTGGTGGTCCATCCTTAGAAGCTCAAACATCAAATCCATCCTTAGGCGGGAGTGAATTTTTTCTTCCTCTCATCTCATCACTTGTTTTCAATTAATTAATCTATATACATATTTTTAAGAATTTAGAATATTATTTTTAAGAAATATTACACGGGTAAAAAAACAACACTATCACGAAGCCTGTGGATGTATATGCAGTGAAGAAACAATGAAAATAGAAGGCCTCAGAAATTATTGATCCAATTGTTTGTTTGGGCCAAGTAGAAAAGCCAGGAAATCACTTGCATAAAATCCCTCATGGACTTGACCCAGCGAGCTATCTGCTGCAAATTATGAACTCACTCCTACCAACCCGCAAGGAGAAATCCATTGCAGAGCTCAGAAGGTAAGAGCTCATGCATGGCGTGGCGTGGCAGCCACTACAGATTCAAATCCTTTAACTGGTCAAAGTTCTCATAGCATGACATGGACAGGACAGCAACTGGAGACTTTACAGATACCATAAAATCTTGCAGGCACAGACTTTGACCTGATGATTCAAGGTTTGCAGAATCATTCAAGGTTTATCCAATCATAAGAACTGAAAACAAATGATGTAATGATTTACTTCTGTTGATTGTGCAAACTTAGATTACATCGTGATTCAATGTCCTGTCCAAGTAAACGAGTGATTGGCAATTAGATCAAATTCTAGACATGAAAACTTAACAGCCTGTCCATCAATGTCCTCGTTGAATAATAATAATAGAAAATACTACCAATCAAAAGATAAGTTAAAGCAAAATTATTCGAGGGCTTTTAGAATCATGTTATATATAGACACAAAATTATTTGAAAATCTTATTTTTATTAACTTTAAATAATTCATTAAAACCTAGGTTGTCACAAACCATAAGTCATGAAACAACAAAAAGATAACTAATTTATGTTAACTAATTTATGTGTAGATTTGGTGTTCATAATAGAGACCAGACATGGATAAAAAATTTTATCATCTCACTTAAAGTATTAAATATCATATATTTTATCAAATATCTTGTACTTGTTTTATTATTTTAAGATAAAATATCATATATTTTATCGGATAATTAGTTATTTAAGATATATCATTATTTTTCGTTTAGAAGATGCATATTAATATGTGCGGTTAACTATAGATATACTCATATCCACACAAAACACCAATGATCCACATCTCTTTTAGAAGAGACAACTTCTCCAAAAATAAAGGTGTAGCTTTATGTTTATAGGGAATCCAAAAACCTTATAAATGAAAAAATATCTATTTTCTCCTTAAATAATATTTATATATTTATTTAAAAATAATTTTATAAATTTATTCAATCAAATCCTTACTTAGGACTAGAATTATAATTCTTAAATTAAATACATTAGATTACTTAATTTCTAAAATTATTTTCAATTCAAGTCACACTTAATTAATTATCCTAATTAAATTTATGACTAATGATTCTTAATATATATGATCCATTCAGTTTCTAATATGTTGACCCAAATATAAATTATAATTCTAAATAAATCAAATAATTTTATTTAATTTATTATCAACTCAACAATTGATTAATTTATATTTGAAGATCAAGTGCATCGTTTAATAACGTATCATGATCTTCTAAATATTAGAAACGTTAAAAGTGATTTGACTCAATCTTTTAGTATCGGATTTCCTAATCTAATTATTACCCCTTCAATAATGATATTTCAATTTAGATATTTTAGTATGGAGTGTGTTGACCATGTCAAATCATACTTGTTCACAATATTATAGTCATTGATAATTTGAGTAAGATTTAAAATTCTTTTAAATCTCATTCCACCTTGTGCAAAAATTTAACAATCATTACTATTTGACAACATGTGGAATATTGTACCTAATTCACCTAGGTTTATGAATTTTCTCTTAATCATTCAAATACTTTCATATAGTTTATTTTACATCAAATGCCAACCTGTGTTTGTTACATTTACTAAGATAATATGTAAAAATATTAAAATATAGCATTCTTTTTATAATATAACCTAGTCATAGAAAATCTAAGGATTACATGCACTATCTCATCACATGAGTATTGCATGTATTATGACAAGCACCTATATATTAGTTATAAGTATTCTTTATACCTTAGTTTATGAGAACAATTGTTTATATATATATATACTAATAAATTCTCAATATTTAAGAGAGCATTTACCAAGAATATTTTAGGAACAATGCTTCATCATAATAAAAATTCTATAATTATAACAACTTTATAATTTTATTTACAAAATTTTTATCTAATCTATTCATAAATCAAATAATACATTTATTAATATAGTATTATATAAATATTAAATTAAAATCAAACCTTTACACACACACACACACACACACACACATGAGTTTAACCAATTTATTGACTACAAAACATATTAATTAACAGGGTTGTTTTATCTATCTATCAATGTATAAAACCAATTTACTTATTAATTGAGATTTGTTTCTTAAAGATATCATAATCTTAATAGCATATTTCTTTAATGAAAATTCAACTATAATAGAAAGGCATGACATGAATGAAAACACCTAAATGTCTTGCGTGAGATGAAATATATTGTCCACAAATAAATGTGTGTGCACATGCACATACAATACTAAATTATAAATAGTCGTGCGGTGGTTAATGTATGTAAACCCTATCCTGCATTAGCTTTGCTTCCTCGTTTGTACATTCATGAATGTTTTTTCATCTTATAATATACTATTATATTTACAGACATTTGAAGATACGAGATTCGGTTCCAAGACTTTATGTTCTTCTTATTCCGAGGGATGTTTTTATTCTTTTAAATAAACTTGAATATACAATGCTGCAACTTGCAAGCAAATACTTGGGTGGCATTATTTTATGGAACAATGTTTCCTTGTCATTTAAACCGCTAGTCCACCAAAATTCATGGTAGTATTTGATTCTACCTGCTCGCAAGTTGCGAGAGTTCATGTTCATCTATAGTTATCACGGGACATATTATTAATGATACTGGACGTATTGTAATCTCCTATGTCACGAGGTGTTAGGAACAGGTTTTGTTGGTTGAAGCAAACCCTAAATCATTGCATCAACTACTCCTCCTCTCTTCTCTTGGATGGTGAAGAAAAAAACTTGAATTCGAGCCATTTTCTCATACAATCTTAAGAATGTATACTTTACAGGTATTTTCAGAAAGATTTAACATTTATTTTAAAATGCCATGCCTTTAATCTGAATCTAGGAAATTAAAAAAAAAAACCCTTCTTAATTAATAGTTATACCGTCCCAAAAGACGTTACGTGATATTAAAGAGCTTGAAATCTGCATTGCAGGTCTTAAGTTTGAGTTAGGAGATGCTCACCTGTAAAGAGGTGCTTGACACTTCATTTCAAAATCTTTTTGAAAAAAAAAATTATTATTATTTTAAATTAAGTTTTTTTTGGTGTTTTAGATCGTTTTCATATGTTAATGTCAAAAATTTAAATAACCGAGATTTTATTAGTTTAGAAAAAAAGTTATACATTGCTCTTAGTATTATTCATTAATGGTTAATTACCGCCTTATTAGGTGGGGACATGATTTAGAAACTGTTCATCAATCAATCCTCCCGACCAATGCATATTTCTTCAATCAGGATCGATGCCGTCTCCAGTAGTTGTGCCCGAAAATCACGGCAAGCCAATTTTCATTCTCAGAAAACCAGTAGCTACGCACGTTCGTCAAGTTGGACGACAACCTTCGGCCGCACACTGTCCATTACAATAATATTATTCCATCAACGGCAAGCAGGGAGCCTGTATGACACTTTAGTGCCTCTTAGAACTTGGACAATGATTCGATTGCTGCCGCCGAAAGACTGATATCAGCACCACCACCACCCCCTGATACTTCTTCATTCTTGTTGCCATAATTTAGATGTTTTGATGGTGGATTTGGATTGAGAACGAGTGATGCTGATGGTTCTGATCAATCATATGAATTGTTGTCTGGGATTATTTATTTTTCCAGCGATGGAAGAAGGCTAGGTCAAGGGAAAGGCTTGTAGTGTTGGAGAGACTAATATCTGATTTCTATCGAGTTCATGAGTGATCTGCCTCCAATCATAAATTCATATTAAAATTTGGATGGGTTAAAAGATTATCTCATATTTCTTCTTCAAATGGGTGTTATATATGTAATGAAAAATACATTAGCAAATTAGAAAAAAAATAATTTACGATATTCGGATTTAAACATAACATTGCAATTCGATTCTCCTAAAACCTTGTTTCAACAGTGTTGTCAGCTCGATCTATCTGATTTAAAGTTTTCCTTGTAGTTGAAATTTATAAAGGAAAATTTCATTAATATTAATAAAATAAATGCATAACAATAGTAATATTTTAAGTTAATACTAACCTTAAACCTCTTATACCATACATCAATAATAGATTTTTATATAGGATATTCGGAAACTTGAATCCATTGAAATAATAATAAAAAAATTATTGATAATTTCATTGCTAATGTTATGTTTCTAGCAACCTAAATATTTGTAAGACTAAAATTGTATATTTTAATTAAAACTATTTTTTTCAAAAATTATCATCATGTTGATGAGAAGGGACAACAAATACACATTGAAATGTTGTTCTTTCATTGGCCTCGTACTTCCAAGTAAATGAATCATGTTGTAAAAGCGATCCCCTTTCACATGATGGTATCGCACTCAATAAGCCCACATTATGAGTGAGTACTTGTGTCTTAGTCGTCTGTTCTTGGTTGGGATCTAATGACTCATGGTTATCAGAAATGTTGGCAGAAGAACTAACAATGATCTTGTTCGTATAACCCACTATAGACTTTTCCCTATGCATTTTCACCAATTAAAAAATTAAGGTATCATAAACCATTCTTATTTAAAAACAAATTTCAATTGTTTATTCTAACATCTTTTTTAAAAAAAGAACTTAAGTTTACACATGAAGCAAATCTCCATAAAACTCCCACAATTTTAAACTTGAGAACCTAAGGAGAAGCAAATCTCATTGAAAAAAGGTTTTTCTTCTTCTTCTTCTTCTTCCATAAAAATGTCACACGACGTTTTAGGTTTTAGAACAGCAGTAACATAACACCCACAATTGGTAAATTTCCATCCAATTTCGTTTAAAATTGAACACGAGATCGATGTCAAGTAGACATCTCAACTTGAAGGGGGTCCCTTTAAAGACGCGATAGAGGTATTTATGGTGTGAAAGAAGGTCAAATGATACCAGTCCTTTTTGAAGAAGAAAAAAAATCCATGAACCAAGTTGATTATTTGTAATGATGTAATTAAGACATGTGATCTACCACTCCAAAAAAATTCAAATCGGTAGTCAACTCATCTGATTGATCACCTAATTCAAGCCCTAATCTTATTTTTCGAAGCGATTTGTTCAAAAAATTGTGTCTTTTAATAGGTCTGTAATCGTTATCCCATCAATTTTTTAATGTATTATTGTTCTAATACAACAACCCACGTAATTTCACAGAGGGACACAAAGGATTGGCATCAACACGGTAGCCAATTGTTTTTTAAGGTCATAAATACAATAGTTAAACGTCACATAATTCTATGTTGCTGACTTAAACATTCATCATTAAAATTTAACCTGATGCGGTATGTAGCTTTGGATGATTGCATGCATGAATCAGCTACACACTGTTAAAAGGGATAAGATTAATCGTCATACAGTGGTGGACCATCTCCAAATTAGTCTCCATTCTGATCCCAGTTTTGGATAATTTCATGCATTGTAGCTTCACTGTTAATTTGATATATAGTTTTCTTGTCGACCGACTGCGTGGAGAGCTTGATTTTGGATCAAACAGATGGTTAGTGTAAGTGAGCTTAATTTGATATAATATGGTTATTTTTATTTACTCTTTCAGTTTTAATTATAGTACACTATCATCAACAACAATTAATGTGCTCTCAACAAGTTTCAACTATAGTTTTGACTTTGATTTCCCCCAAATACCAGAGCCAAAGGTTAAATAAATAAAATAAATAATTAAAAATGTAAGTAGGTGCATCAGCAATTGATCTCTAACTTGTTAGAGAATAATATAAATCATATTCTCAGACCTCACCTAACAATTTAAATTTTTAGGTAAGATGGTTCCTTGACATGATATCAGTGTTTTGTTAACGCAACGGTCGAATCTCCTCACTCTCATTCTAATTAATAAAAAACCAAGCATAAGATAGTATGAGTTTGAACAGGTTTTCCAAAAAACTTTCACTTAATAAGATGTGTTAAATAATAATATAAATCATATTTTAAAATCTCAGCTAACAATTTAAATTTTTTGATGTGATTGTTACTCGACACAATTCCCGTTTATCTCTTCAATGATAATATATGGAATTAGCATTCCTTAAGTAACACAATCTCTCCTTCTCCATTTCTTGTCGAGCCGAACAGTAGGAATTGAAGTCTAAAAAGCTTCGATGAACATTCCTTGCTGTTTACTCAATCAAAGCGAGGATTAGTTAATTAAGGACAGCATCAACATCTTAATCAAAATAGTCATACGATGAAGAATCAGAATGGAGAATTATTAATTTAACAAATTAATTATATGATGATCATCTAGAAGAATGTTTTGAGATTAAAGAGTCAACCAATGAGGATTTGTAAGGGGTAGTAGTTTATTATCAGAATTTCTTTAACAGCTCCCTGCTAGCTCTTTCTGTGACACACCTGCCATTAATGCCTGTGCACATGGCGGGGTCTCTCAATTGCAGCCCCTTCTGAATAATTTAAGTGGAAGGAAGGCCTGCAAGAGGGTGGTGGAGATTAATTAATATTTAAAACCAATCCATCTAACTCTTTTTTTTTTATTATAATCGTGCTTCTTTAGGGAACAAGGAACTTAGCTAGGGTTCGGTTTTTTATTCCCTTCCCCCACACAATATATAACTAATTAATGAGAAGTAATTATTTATAAAATACTTAGAATGTGTGTCATCAACTATCTAGGTATAATTGCTTTTAAATTCTGCCACCTGCATTAATTAATTGTTATTAGTCTTCTTATTGTTGTGGGGTCAACGGATAAAATGGTGCATAGAGAAATTCTGAAACGGTATTGGTTGACTAGCTGCTGTCATATATACTGGAAGTATATATATATATATATTTTTAATAATAATAAAGAAAATAATTCAATTAATTTATTGCAATAAAAATGGGTCCCGGATTTCTTTTCACTCTTTTGTAACCCTAGAGGGCTCCTAATTTTCTTAATCATTCGGTGTACCAAACTGCTCTTGCTTGCTAGGCGATTAATCTTAATTAAGAGCCGCCAAGCTTGGCTAGCTATTAATTAATTATACACCGCTATGAGTTTTGCGGTTGCACCAAGCTAATTTAGCAAAAACACTTCCGAAAATACACACGCAAGCACACTTTCCTATTATGTTTTAATTCATGAATTGGCTTCTTAAGCTCTTAAGCTTATGGTTTGGACCCTTGAAATTGTCAATAGATGTTTCTTTTGTTGCAAATAATACATCATTTATTCCAATTGTGAGCTAACTAATTAGTTCATTAATTAATAATTCAAAATATATTATAAAGTTGAGGGTCTATACATCAATCACAATAGCATCAAACCATCAAAGATAGTGGCCGAACACCGGATAGTTATACCAAAAAATAATAGCATCTAACCATCAAAGGCGACTGGCATATTTCAAGTCAGTTTGTGCAAACTGATATTAGAGTTTTATCCCTATAGTTGTTCGTCCGGGCAGAGTTTACACTAAAAATTGTACGAGTTTTTACTTTCTTGTGACATAAAGCTCGCTGCAATCCATGGGAATTCAGACGACGGTTAGTTTACCCGCTCTCTGCTGCCAAAAATAAATCTAAAAGTATTGGAGATACGAAACAAAAGTTATGGGAAAATAAACAGAGTTAAAATATTTATGAATGATGTTTCGAGGGAATGATTTTCCTCCAAAAACCACAGCTGATCATCCTTTCACGAGTTCGACGGTACTGTTGGTTTTTGTATATTATAAATATGTTTTTTTATAAAACATCCGGGAAAACCTAAGTCGAAACAGTAACCGGATTGCAGCCCTAACAATCTGGGTAGTTGTGGTGGCGCCATCAAAGCTTCACAGGTGCTAGACAAATGTATACAAGGGCATCTGTCAAGCAGACACGGGACAGCTTCAGAGTTCAGACAACATGGCCCATTTTAGCTATTTACTACAGCCTTTTACAGGGTTAAACATGGCTTTCCCTGATCCACCACTTGGTATTATTATATTAAAATTAAATTACAAGCTCATGAAAATGATATTCACATGCATATGCTTAATTTGCTGAAGATTCTTCTCTACCATGTTTCTTGAATATATATACAATAAGGAAGATTTGCACTGGATTTAGTTTTACAGGTGAGGAGAGAGTGAGAGAGAGAGAGAGAGAGAACTTGCTCGTTAACTACAATTTCCACCTTCAGACAGTTGATCATCAGTAGTTGTGCTGCTAGGATCATCAGATTTATGAGATTAACCAAGATAATTAACTAACATGGACAAAGGAACCAGACACAACCCTCTCTTCTGTAGGTCTACGCAGTCATTCTTCCCACCACCGAAAATTATATCGCATCTCTCACTTGTTTCCAGCCCTTCTGCATATTGCTCTAAGCCGCTGCCTTCTTTATTCCCCTACAAATTCATAACAATCAATTACTTAGATTCACCCATATTGTTTTATAGCTACTGATCATCGTACCAAACTAGTTTTATTCGGAGAAAACTTTAAAAGAAGAGAAGATTTTGAGGGAAATTGAGAGAATCAGTAGTTAATTACCAGAGATCTGTTGAAATATTGATCATTTGTTTTCCTGTGATTGTCTGTCGGTCTGATCATATCACTAACCTGTCGATAAAATACTGCAACGGTTAAAAAAAGTCCATTTCAGAAGATTTTCTTGAAGAGAGAGAGAGCAATCAGTACGACCTTGGGGCTATTAACAGGAGAACTAGCAGTATCCTCCAAGGAATCATCGAGAGAAATTTCTTTGGCTCTTGTTCTCTTGAAAGTTAACTTTTTCGGCAAACCCCCATTGATGGAAGAGCCGGCAACAATATGAGATGATTTCCACGGAGGAAAAGAAGCAGCGTCAGAAACCATCGAGGAGCTATCAAAAGTACCAGAGCATAAACCATGATCTTCTTCGTTATGGTCAGAGAAATCTTCAAAATAAGATGTCCACCCACTCTCCTCAGCAGGAGAGGCTGAAACAGCTTTCTCCATTGACGAGTGATTAATAGAGGAGTCTTCCATGTATCAGAATCTATTTAGCAGACAAACAGAGGTGAGAATCAACGAAGAGAAAATCAACCAATTAAGATGGTAGCTGGCTAGCGGTAGTAAATGCAACGGTGGCTGCAGTTCTTGAGAAGAAAAGAGGTGGGGGTTTTATAATAGAAAAGGAGATTACGGTGAGAAGGGAACCCACAACGTCGAATCTTGGTTTGCCACGTGGGTCCTAGGGAGTTGAGGAAGCTAAACTTAGCAGTTGCAACAGAAAAACAAGGCTAAACAAGCAGACAAAAAGACTTAGAGAGTTGAGAGTTGAGCTTGAGAGAAGAGAACGTGCAAGAGCAGAAAAAAAGAAAATGATGGCGAGAGAAGGGTTGACCTTTGTGGTTAAAATTGGATTTGCCACACATCATTGGCAGCCACTTTCTTTATCATGACTTATCTTTCAACCATATACAATTAATGTCTCCATGAGTCAATTCAAATAATAAAAACAACGAGTGAAAGACTGTGGAATTACCTATATGAATTGTTTTTGTTTATTTTAAATATTAGCATACAAGAAAACAATATCACACCGCAAAATAAACCTACCTTCAGTGAAAAAATCAATTTTTTTTATACGAGAAAATTATATTATTGATAAATATACTTTATGAATCTAGATAAGTGAGGAAAGTGCCCGTTCGGCCTAGACCGGAGGTTTGGTGCTTTACCTTTTTTCATTTTAAAAACCAGGAGTTTGGTGCTTTTAGATCATTTTGATGTGCTGATGTCAAAAATAATTTTAAAAAATAAAAAAAAAAACATCATTTTGATACATTTCAGCATGAAAAACACTTTTAAAAGCTACCGCAACCGTACTCCCAAACAGTTAAATCTTGGTTATCACAAATTCTTATTAAAAATTCACGCTCTGACTTGAATTCAAGACCTGTCATGTAAATTACAAGTCATTTAAATTACAAGTCATTTAACATCACGGTACACCTCATTGAACGGAAAACTCAACCTCCTGTACCAATTCAGCTAAATATGGCCGGTCAAATCTTAAAGTTAGGTTAGGGAATGGAAAAAACAAAACTACCAGTGTGCTGACCAAGTTGTCATGGGCATTCTCAAAGAGCTAGCACGAGCCAATCTCTACCGATCTTCATTTTTTCTTCTTCTTTCTTTTAAGATTTTGATTCAAAAAGGGTTATTGGGTTGGCCTGTGTCGCGACGGCGATTTTTGACGCGCTTCGCGCCCCGCCATTCCCCTTTTTGTTTCGGGGAATAACGGCACGCGGTGAAAATATGGGGGTGTTTATGGTCGTAAAAATTACGACTATAAATATCAGGAGTCGCCACCTAGTATTAGGGTTACTAGGAACCTATTGGTCTGCGAGAGTCTCGGGTAAGGGGACTTGTTGTGCAAGGGGAAGACGCATCACCCCCAGTGCACCCTACCTAAGGTAAGCTGCATTGTTGTTTGATTGTTTATTTTCTAAATTAAATTTTGCACCGCATTTTTCAAAGAAACAAATTTTTTTTTTGTCGGTGTACTTTACAATGTAATTTTACACCGCAATAAAAATGGGGTACTTTACAATGTAATTTTACACTGCAGTAAAAATGGGGTACTTTATAATGTAAATTTACACCACGAAATCTAAAAAAATGATTAATAAATTATCCTTTTTCATACACGGGTGTACTTTACAATGTAAATTTACACCGCCAAAACAAAATAATTATTAAATCATTTTTGACATTTTGGCCGCCTTCCAATGGATAATTGTAAACCGGTTACAATATCCAAATTTTATTTTGAAATATGAAAGGAGAAACAAAAAATACGCAACATATTTTTATAAAAACTACAATGAGAAAAGCTTTGGAATACGACCTTATGCAAGAAAACAAAATATATATTTTTTTTTTTTTTAAAAAAAAAATAATATTTTTTATTTTTTATTTTTATTTTTTTTATTTTTTATTTTTATTTTTTTTATTTTTTTATTTTTCATTTATTTTTTTATTTTTTAATTATTTTTATTATTTTTATTTTTTTTATTACTTTATTTATTTATTTTTATTTTATTTTATCGAGTTGAGTCATCGACTGATGGGTGACAATCACTTCGGTTTAAGTTGGGCTTCGACCTCGTCTGATTGGAAGCCCAGTGGCTATTGAGCTGGGTCGGGTTAACCGCCGACAAAAAACAAAAGCGAAAAGCGAAAAGGAAATCGAAGAAGAAGAACGATGCATGTGCCATTGTTCATACAAAGTTTAAAACATCAACGAGAGGGTTACTTGAGGATACCGTCGTGTAGAGGGGATAGAGGTGATCCTTCCTGTCGTCGTGGTTTTGAAAATGGAGGTCTGTGGCGCCGTGAGGAGGGCTGAAAGCCGCTGGTTCAGGTTGTGTCGTCGCTGCTGTGGCCCTTACGTTCATTGCTTGGCTCTTCTCTTTCTGCCGAAGAAGATTGCTTGAAGATTGGGAGGCGATGGCGTGGGGATGAGGATGAGCTTGCTTGTGGTCGGCGAGGAGAGAGACGACGTGGAGAGAGAAAGAGAGCACTGCAATGGGAGAGAGATGGTCACCTGTGTGGTCTTTGTTGGATAAGAAAAGCGGCCTGGCGTTAGCGACTCCTTGTCTCGTTATGGCTGCACACGAAGAGAGAGAGGCTACTGAGTCGCTCTGCCGGTGTTGGAGAAGAAAGCGAAAGCTTGGTCGATTCTTGAAGATGAGAATCATAAAAACTCGTTTCCCTGCATATTTTTCATTTTTCCTTTCAAGTTTTCCCGGTTCAGTAGTCTTCTTCTCCGTGTTCTTCTATTTATTTTTTCTTCGGTTTCCTCGTGACGGTTCCTCCCTTCTCCCCTCGGTTTCTTTCTTGAAAATTCACTCTGTTTTGCTATATTTTTTATCGGTTTCCTCTCGGCCTCTCTCGCCTCTGTGGTGCCTCCGACAGTGAACCTTCCTCTATTTTCTTCTACTCCTGTCGCTCTTTCTTCCCAGATTTTTCTTTGTCTCCGACTCTCTTCTCCTCTTCTTTCTCCTCCTTCTCCTCTTCTTTCCGTCGCCCCATTACTGCTTGGTTTGCATGGCTATTTATAGCCATCTTTGATATCTTGGTATGCCACAGTATTTATGCACTAAAACATAAAAACTTGGATAATATTTGCTTTTGGTAGTGGTGGTAGTGGGTTGTTGAATTATTGTAGGTAAAAATATGCTTTAGTCCTTCAACTTGTGTGCTTTTTATTTTGATCCACGTGTTTTGTTTTGTGCAATTTGACCCTCAATTGAGCATTAAATTCTCAATTGTCTTCAATTTGGCCCCTAATTTTGCACAATTAACTTGGAAAAATTCAATTGGGTCTCCAAAATTCCAATCTTCCGAATTGAACCCAAATTAAATTCAAGAATTTGAATTTTTGTCAATTAAGCCTGTAATAAAATTAGTTTGATCAATTTAAAGCATAATTAAGTCCTTGCACTTAATTAAATTCTTTAATTGGACCCTAAATTAATTCTCAAACATAATAATATTTTGAATTAGCCCATGATTAAATCAACTTGGCTTATAAAAATATAATTATGATTTTGACTTAATGTTTAGCTTGAATTTGTATTTTTTCTCATTTTTGGGCACTAGCAGGGATATGATTAAGCTCAACAAATATTCAAAATTTTCACCACAATTTTTCTAACAACCCGATCTCTTTTATTTTATTTTTTGTTATTTTTATTTTATTTTGAGAGTCACCCAAAATTGGGTGATGACAGTTGCCCCCCTCTTTACAATGCTTACGACTAAAGTTTTGGAAAAACTTTAGATAGTAAGCGTTGTAAAGAAAAAGAATGGTGAAGGTGGTCTCATTGTTATGGGTGACCTACGCAGGTAAAAAAATGGTGGAAGTGGTCTCATTGTTATGGGTAACCTACCAGGTGAAAAATGGTGAATGTGGTCTCATTGTTATGGGTGACCTACCCAGGTGAAAATGGTGAATGTGGTCTCATTGTTATGGGTGACCTACCCAGGTGAAAATGGTGAATGTGGTCTCATTGTTATGGGTGACCTACCCAAGTGAAAAATGGTGAACACGGTCTCATTGTTATGGGTGACCTACCCAGGTGAAAATGGTGAATGTGGTCTCATTGTTATGGGTGACCTACCCAGGTGAAAATGGTGAATGTGGTCTCATTGTTATGGGTGACCTACCCAAGTGAAAATGGTGAAGATGGTCTCATTGTTATGGGTGACCTACCCAGGTGAAAATGGTGAAGATGGTCTCATTGTTATGGGTGACCTACCCAGGTGAAAATGGTGAATGTGGTTGAGGGTGTGAAAACGCACTCGAAGATGGGGGAAATAGGGCATGAAAGCGCACTATTTTGATGGATGTTCGAGGGTATGAAAACGCACTCGAGGATGGGGGGAAATAGGGCATGAAAGCGTACTATTTTGATTGATGGTCGAGGGTTTGAAAACGCCTCGAGGATGGGGGAAATAGGGCATGAAAGCGCACTATTTTGATTGATGAACCGAGGATTGGAAAACTCATCAAGTTCTTGAAAGGGATAGGACTTAAAAGTGCACTATCTGAGTTGGTTGATGGCTAAAAAGCGCATTCAAATGAGGAAATAGATAGGGTTGAAAAACGCTCTATCTGCTGAATGAAAGGCTCGTAAGTGCACTTAGGGAAGTGAAAATGATGGGGGCTCAAAGGTGCACAGAAAAATGATGAAGGTTTGTAAATTACAAATCCTCCAAAACATTTCTTGGATTCCTAGGGAGATGCAATGCATTATGACACCCAAAAGCAAGAAACAAATAAAGTTGGAAAGCTTACTCAAGAAATGAGAGAGGTGAGAGCTTGAAAGCGTGCACAAAAAATGATGAATGAAGGTTCGTAAATTACGATCCCTCCAAAATGTTTTTAGATTTTCAATAGTGGTGCAATGCATGACGACACCCAAAATCAAGAAACACATAAAGTTGAAAAGTATACTCAAGGAAATGCAAGAGATGAGAGCTTGAAAGCGTGCACAAAAAATGATGAATGAAGGTTCGTAAATTACGATCCCTCCAAAATGTTTTTAGATTTTCAATGGGGATGCAATGCATGATGATGCATGTATACTTACCCGAGAGATATAGGTCCCCTTTCTTCCTCCAGACTTTCTTTTCCGAGATTTGGACCTCTGAATTTAATGGCTTCTTGCTTCTGCTTGCTCAAACGCAACTTATGATTTTGACCACTGGAGATGATAGATTTTTCATATCAACATGCCTCCCGAGTTTGATCCAGATTCCTTGAAAAGGAATTATGAAGTCAACTTCATGATTTGACGGCTTCTTGCTTCTGCATACTCGAGCCGTAACTTGATGATTTTGACCGCTGGAGATGATAGATTTTTCATATCAACATGCCTCCCGAGTTTGATCCAGATTTTTTTAAAAAAAAATTATGTCGTCAACTTTATGATTTGACAACTTTTCGTTTTTGCATACTCAAGCCGCAACTTGTTGATTTTAACCGCTGGAGATGATAGATCTTCCTGAGATTGATCCAGATTCTTTGAAAAGAAGCGATGGAGCCAACTTCCATTGCATTTTAAATTGCCCCCTGTTTGGTCATGTCCCAAAAGTGTTTGGGCTTCAGGTGTTTGCAGGAAGGGGTTGATCATTTGCAAAGATGGTGTTTTCATGTGGGATTTTTGGAATTTCGAAGTCATTCCAAACAAAAAAATCATTTTGATTACTCTAATTGGGCCATGTCACATCAGTGTTTTAGGCTATGAGTGTTTGCAGGGAAGAGATGGCTATTTGCAAAAAATATTTTCATGCAAAACTTTTGGAATTTCAAAGTCCTTCCAAGCACAAAAACCATTTTGATGTTTGTTTAACAAGCTTGTTCTCGAAAGAATTCAAGTGATCTCATTGTCAAGTATTATGTTGACTTTGATAAGAATGCAAAATGATATTTGTAAGTCTTGTATGTCATGAAGGTTTCGATGAGTTTGTGAAACATTTGTAAGGATTGTTTCACATGGAAAAACACTGCTTATCGATCCAGATAACTCGTGTTTGATCAGAAAGGGCTTTAATAGGCTTGTAACGTAGGCTTAGGTTACTGGCTACGAAAAAAAATGATATTTGTAGGCTCAAAAAGTGTTTGAGGGTTTTTTGGACTAAGGATCACTTAGTGCTTACTCTTAGAACTTCATTTATCCCTCATGATTGATTTGTATAGTGACCTAGCATGCCCCCCAGTGTTGACTTGGGCTTTGACCTTGACATGCCCCCTGGTATTTGTTTGGGCTTTCATTAGAATTTGGTACTCGACATCGTGTTGACTTGACATGCCCCCAAGTATTTTGTTTGGTTTTTCATTGGAATTTGCACCGACATCATGCTTGACTTGACATGCTCCCAAGTATTTATTTGGACTTTCTATGTTGTCATGCCCCAGATGTTGCTCGATTTTTTCACTGATATTTGGCATTAATGTTGTGCCGACTTGGCATGCCCCAAGTATATTTGTTTGGGTTTTTCATTGGCTTTTGGCACTAACATTATGCTTGACTTGACGAGCCCCCAAGTATATTTGTTTAGGCTTTTCACGACAAGCCCCGACATCTTGTTTGGGCTTTCTATGTTGAGTTCTTAGTACTACCAAAATGTTGACTTCATTCGCTATAGTGTACTAAAACCCATTTTATGTTTATGCCCCCCAACTTTCTTCGGGTGTCAACTTGTTATTGAGGACTTTTTTTTTTTATTTTTTGCAAATACCCTCCGATGTAGGGTGTGATCCTTGTCAGGGTTAATTATCAAGAAGATAAAATTATAAGGCTCAAATAGGGATTGCAAAGGATATTTGAGACTTTGTGACGGCATATCAAAGATGGCCTTTCCTCATTTCAAAACATGCAATCTGAATCAATAAGCCTTGCTTTTCCATGCGAAACAAGTTTTTGACTTTTTTTTTTTTTTATTATTTGTTTGGCTAAGAGGTTAACTTTATTATATAGGTGTTGGTGGTATGAGATCACCTTTCAATTAAATCCGTTGAATTCCCAGAACACATTTGTTAAACAAAAATCAAATTGACATTCATTTTCGTACTAGATTTTGATCTGCCAAAATTTTTCATGAAATCCTGGGACCATGTAGAAAAAGAGGAATGAAAGGGTCATACTTGTGTTATTTAAACAATAAGCAAAGGCACAACATAACCATCGTAAAGAAATGTCTGCTTAACAACGAAAAGATCTTATGGCATTACAAGCAACTTTATCGACAAATCAAAATGCAGATATAATGTGCGGACATGACCGAAACAAAAGGAAATCACAAAAGCAAACTTCATCTTCCAATATCGGCACATTCCCTTTTCAAAAGCTTTTGCTGACTTTACTTTAATTGGTGCAGACACTTGGTAACTTATTTCTGTGAAGCTTACTTGGATGTCGGGCTTAAACTTCCTTCGGATGTTACCCACCCTGCTTTAATCAAATGCATGAGCATCTTTTGAAGGCACCACAAGTGTGAATGCTATGCCCTACAAAGACCAGGCATGGTATTCGCAGCTTAAATCAGGTTTGTACCAATCGGGATAAGGTGGTTGCAAAGGTACATAAGGTTCAGAGCTATTTTCCCAGTGCTTACCAAATTTTGTTATTTCTCATTCAAAGGCAATGGTAATGGAGGTAGCTGATCTTGGGTTTTCTGGTAATTTCTTTTCGGGAAATTTTTAGATGGATCTTTGGCTTGAAGATTGATGTTGGAGATTTGAGAAGAGGGGTGATGGGAGTTTTGGAATTGGTTGCTCCTACCCTTGTAATCGTCTCCAGAATATCCGGCATCTTTTCTTTTGCCTTCAAAGCTATTTTTTTCCACAGGTGCGAGGATTCTTCCACTTCGAATTCCCTGCTCTATTCTCTCTGCCACAGCTACAGCATCCGTGAATTGCTGTGCTGAACTGCCCATTACATGTTCGTAATAGGGCGCCCTTAGCGTGTTGGCGAACAATGTCACCATCTCTTTATCTAGAAGTGGAGGATGTACCTGTGCAGCGAGATCTCTCCATCTATGAGCATATTCCCTTATGCTTTCTTTGTCTTTCTTCTCCAGATTGGACAAACTTGTTCTGTCGGGAGCTATGTCCATGTTGTACTTATATTGCTGGATGAAAGCATCTACCAGATTTTTCCAACTACGGATCCTGGTGTTGTCTAATCTCATGTACCAATTCAAGGCTGCCCCACTCAAACTGTCTTGGAAAAAATGCATCAGTAGTTTTTCATCATGAACTACTTCTGCCATTTTGTTACAATATGATTTTAGGTGAGTGACAGGGCATTGTATCCCGGTGTATTTGATAAATTCAGGGACACGAAACTTCTTTGGTATTACAACGTTCGGGACTAGACACATTTCTACAGCTCGTACTGGGTCATATAAGTTTACCCCCTCAATAGCCCTTATCCTGGCTTCCAGTGTCGCCATCTTATCTTGATCAACACCATCAGATGATTGTGTTTTATGGGACTCATTTATAGATATTCCACCAATCAGTGTTCGTAGGGGTGCCGGTGCAGTTGCATGTCCAAAAGCGGGATTTTGTTGAGGATTCTGAACCCCTTCTCTGATTATTTCATCAGGATTGTTTACTGCTTGTGTTCGAGTAGTTGTCGGAGGTCTAGTTGAAGGACCCTCGCCAGAGGCATTTCTTAGTGTCTGCTCAAATAGACTAGCGATGCGAGCTACACTATCTTTTAAAGCATTCAACTCCTCTTGGAAGTGAGCATCTTGATGTGCACGTTCTTCGTCTTCCATATTTCTTTGACGAAGACGAGTGTTGTAAATCCTAAGAGGTGAATTTCTTCGGGGACCTATATTTCAACCTGATGATGATATGGTCTGTATGTAGTGCTGAATGTATGAGAATGCAATTGCATGTGTATAAAAATGCATGTACATACATAACAAGTGAATTATCACGAATGGTGTACCCCAAAAGCAAGCTCTAAGCCACTACATGAGGGAAAAGCTTTATCTGGTCTCAAAGGGTCTATGAACTGCCCAGTGACCACCTCACGTGAAGGTGGTGTGGGGGTTTACAAGAAATGGTTGGGGCACAGTGTGACCGCCATTATCAAGTAAACACTCAGTTCATAGTTGGATGTTTCACGAATCTGAACCCCGACTGAAAGTCATGAGGCAGACCGCTAATCCACTCCTAACTTAAAATTGGGTTTACACTGGAAATTAAAATGCATGCTGACATTAATTTAAATTGAATGTTATGCACGAATTGAAAAAATAAAATGCATGCTAAAGCAGTAAAAATGCAAGTTAAAGCAATTAAAAAGAGTGCAAAAAGCAACTGAGAAATAAACAATCAAACAATCAAAGCTCAGTCCCTGAGTCCCCAGTGGAGTCGCCATCTGTCGCGACGGCGATTTTTGACGCGCTTCGCGCCCCGCCATTCCCCTTTTTGTTTTTGGGAATAACGGCACGCGGTGAAAATATGGGGGTGTTTATGGTCGTAAAAATTACGACTATAAATATCAGGAGTCGCCACCTAGTATTAGGGTTACTAGGAACCTATTGGTCTGCGAGAGTCTCGGGTAAGGGGACTTGTTGTGCAAGGGGAAGACGCATCACCCCCAGTGCACCCTACCTAAGGTAAGCTGCATTGTTGTTTGATTGTTTATTTTCTAAATTAAAATTTTACACCGTATTTTTCAAAGAAACAATTTTTTATTATTTTTTTTGTCAGTGTACTTTACAATGTAATTTTACACTGCAGTAAAAATGGGGTACTTTACAATGTAATTCTACACTGCAGTAAAAATGGGGTACTTTACAATGTAAATTTACACCACGAAATCTAAAAAATGATTAATAAATTATCCTTTTTCATACACGGGTGTATTTTACAATGTAAATTTACACCGCTAAAAAATAATTATTAAATCATTTTTGACATTTTGGCCGCCTTCCAATGGATAATTGTAAACCGGTTACAATATCCAAATTTTATTTTGAAATATGAAAGGAGAAACAAAAAATATGCAACATATTTTTTATAAAAACTACAATGAGAAAAGCTTTGGAATACGGCCTTATGCAAGAAAACAAAATATATATTTTTTTTTTTTTTAAAAAAAAAATAATATTTTTTATTTTTTATTTTTATTTTTTTTATTTTTTATTTTTATTTTTTTTATTTTTTTATTTTTCATTTATTTTTTTATTTTTTAATTATTTTTTATTATTTTTATTTTATTTATTATTTATTTATTTATTTTTTATTTTATTTTATCGATTTGAGTTGTCAGCTGATGGATCGACGACCACTTCGGTTTAAGTTGGGCTTCGACCTCGTCTGGGCTGGAAGCCCAGTGGCTATTGGGCTGGGTCGGGTTAACCCGGCCCGGCAAAAAAAAAAAACAAAAACGAAAAACGAAAAAGGAAATCGAAGAAGAAGAACAGTGCATGTGCACTGTTCATACAAAGTTTAAAACATCAACGAGAGGGTTACTTGAGGATACCGTCGTGTAGAGGGGATAGAGGTGATCCTTCCTGTCGTCGTGGTTTTGAAAATGGAGGTCTGTGGCGGCCGTGAGGAGGGCTGAAAGCCGCCGGTTCTGGGCTGTGTCGTCGCTGCTGGCCCTTCTGTTCGCTGCTGGCTCTTCTCTTTTCTGCCGAAGAAGATTGCTGAAGATTGGGGAGCTGATGGCGTGGGGATGAGGATGAGCTTGCTGTGGCTGGCGAGGAGAGAGAGACGACGTGGAGAGAGAAAGAGCACCTGCAATGGGAGAGAGATGGTCACCTGTGTGGTCTCTGTTGGATAAGAAAAAGCGGCCTGGCGTTAGCGACTCCTTGTCCTGTTATGGCTGCACCACGAAGAGAGAGAGGCTACTGGAGTCGCTCTGCCGGTGTTGGAGAAGAAAGCGAAAGCTTGGTCGATTCTTGAAGATGAGAATCATAAAACTCTCGTTTCCCTGCATATTTTTTCATTTTTCCTTTCAAGTTTTCCCGGTTCAGTAGTCGTCTTCTCCCCGTGTTCTTCTATTTATTTTTTTCTTCTGGTTTCCTCGTGACAGTTCCTCCCTTCTCCCCCTCGGTTTCTTTACTGAAAATTCACTCTGTTTTGCTATATTTTTTTTATCGGTTTCCTCTCAGCCTCTCTGCCTCTGTGGTGCCTCTGACAGTGAACCTTCCTCTATTTTCTTCTACTCCTGTCGCTCTTTCTTCCCCAGATTTTTTCTTTGTCTCCAGCTCTCTTCTCCTCTTCTTTCTCCTCCTTCTCCTCTTCTTTCCCGTCTGCCCCATTCTGCTTGGTTTGCATGGCTATTTATAGCCATGCTGATATGCTGGTATGCCACAGTATTTATGCACTAAAACATAAAAAACTTGGATAATATTTGCTTTTGGTAGTGGTGGTAGTGGGTTGTTGAATTATTGTAGGTAAAAATATGCTTTAATCCTTCAACTTGTGTGCTTTTTTATTTTGATCCCTGTGTTTTGTTTTGTGCAATTTGACCCTCAATTGAGCATTAAATTCTCAATTGTCTTCAATTTGGCCCCTAATTTTGCACAATTAACTTGGAAAAATTCAATTGGGTCTCCAAAAATTCCAATCTTCTGAATTGAACCCAAATTAAATTCAAGAATTTGAATTTTTGTCAATTAAGCCCGTAATAAAATTAATTTGATCAATTTAAAGCATAATTAAGTCCTTGCACTTAATTAAATTCTTTAATTGGACCCTAAATTAATTCTCAAACATAATAATATTTTGAATTAGCCCATGATTAAATCAACTTGGCTTATAAAAAATATAATTATGATTTTTGACTTAATGTTTAGCTTGAATTTGTATTTTTTCTCATTTTTGGGCACAACAGGGATATGATTAAGCTCAACAAATATTCAAAATTTTCACCACAATTTTTCTAACAACCCCGATCTCTTTTATTTTATTTTTTTGTTATTTTTATTTTATTTTGGGGAGTCACCCAAAAATTGGGTGATGACAGCCTGTGAACTAACTCCTTTACAATTGAAAACTCTAGAAATAAAATCAAGAGTGAAGTAATTGATACTTCTTTAGTATGCTAAGTTAGGAACTAAAGAAAAAACATTAATCTAAATTTGTATTTAATGATAAAATTATAAATCTTTTTTTTATATATTTTCAAATTCATGATAAAATTAAACAAGCAAGAAGTCTTCTTTGCGTTTAGATCTTCTGATTAGTATGTAGTTTTTGATTGAGCAATTACTTGGTAAGGAAAAGGAAACTAAGGCTCCCAAAGAAGTTATTTACAAGTAAAAAAAACTATAAAACTAAACCCATCAATAATAGTCTCCACCATGAATAACCCTATATTTTATGTAGAAAATATGAGGCATATCATTCTATTTATAGGAAAAACTTAATTGCTTTATAAATGAAATAATATAACTTTTACCCTAAATATATTATTTGAGGATAGTTTTAAAAATTTATTCAATCAAATCTTTACTTGGTTTTTGTAGGTCTGTAATTATAGTCCTCTATATTAATGACATTCTACTTCTCAATTTCTAAAAATTATTTACAATCAAGTCATACTTGATTAATCATTTCAATTTAATTTTTGACCAGTATTTCTCAAATAAGTGACTCATTAGGTTTCCTAATATGTTATCTTGAATACAATTCATAACTCTAAATAAAATAGAATTAAAAAAATAAAAAAAATCAATTTATCATCAATTCAATAAATTAGTTTATTTATATTTGAAGATTGAGTATATTTTCTAGCAATATGCCATGATCTCTGAATATTAAAAAAGTCATACATGGTTTGACTAAAACTTTTAGTGATCAATTAAGTGTTTATGCTATGTCAAATCATGTATGTTCTCAATATCACAGTCACTCATCATTTGAATAAGATTTTATTTTAAATATTATTTCACCTTGTGCAAGGATCTCACATTCAATATTATCTGTGAATAGATAAAATATTTTATTTTATTTATTTAGGACCTCACAATCAATAACTATATCCTTTCATATATATATGTATATATATATGAGTCTCAATGACATTAATTAATGTTCAGTCTTAATTGAGCATTGATCATAAATATGTGATTAACACACCAACATGCTTAAAAGTGTTAGAATTTTAGAACCCAAATAACAAAGTGAGCAGAAAATTAATTCAGAGAAAAAGCTTAATTCCAATTTAATTAACAGTCTGCATGCTAAATCAAACTCTAGAAAAATATATTATTCAAACAATAAAAAAAAGGATAAAAAAAAATAACAGTACGAAGTTTTGCTCACTTCATTTTACTATACAAGATATAAACTAATATATATCTTGATCCGGGCTTGGGCTGAGGAGGCGGCCCAAAAGGGGATCGAGTCTAGACCATTTGTATGGGGCCTGGATCAGGCCCGGCCCGAATTGACCAATTGCGAGACTAGTACACTTCCCATATTAAGCCCACCTCCATCACCATGATAGAGCCTAGACACCCTGTGGGTTTGTTAAAGCGTAATGGGCATAGCATAAAGCCTAACACAAGCCTTATGATATGAATTTATTTTATTTATTATTTTGTTTATTCTCCGTTGATGCATTTACATCATTATTAGATGCAAACATTTAATGTGAGGAAAAAAAATAAAAATAATAATGCACGCTTCCTTTTCTCCATTAAAGCCCAAGTTCTATTCAGAATATATAAGAAATGTTAATTTCATAATAAATAAATCATCCACCAAAACACCTATCTTATATGAAATGGCATTAAAGGAAGTATGTCCATCATTAATTATTTTATCAATATTCATCTAACACTTTATTAAAGTATAATATAAAGTACATGCTTGGTTATTTATTTCTCTTCCATGGTTGAACGCACCTTCAACGCCACAATATTTATACTTCAAATCCATACCTTTTAAATAGCAATCCGGGGAATTGTTCATGTATAAACATGTACAAATTAAAATTCACGGGACCTTATCTCAAATATAATTCCAACGAAAAGATTTTTCCTATTATGAGACCCTGTATATCTAAACATTTTTAATTTCACAATTTCTGTTGAACACCTTTTGTTTCCCTCCATCCAGCTAGATGTAAATATCAAGGTTGTAAATGCGGTTCGGGTTTTTCTATTGGTACGGAATGTTTCGGTTTCGAAGTATTTTGGCGTGCCGTTTCGGGGTTATATTGTTCATATATAATTAATTTTATATATATATGGAAAAAATTAAAATATTTATTTAACAAGCATGATCAAAATTCAAGATAAATTTCATTTTAAATTATACAATATAAACACAAAGTCAAACAAACATAATCTCAAAATTAAAAACACAATCACAAGTTGATCAAAATAAGAAGGATTTTAAGGCCGGAACGGTACCGAGATGTTGTGGCCGGAATTTGGCCGATATTCCCGGAACGAAATGGAATTAAAACCGAGATGAAAACAATGTCATTTTGTCTCGGTTTTTTTGATGACAAGGAACATGTCGACCGTTCCAATCAGAACAGAACGATATTGACAATCCTGATAAAGATAATTAATATCGTTTTGATTTTTTATGCTAAGAAAATCTCATTTTCAAAAAATATATTTTATAAATCTAAATAAACAAATAAAATTTTAATTCTTTGTATATCCCTAGAACAACTACAACGAACTCAATGTCTATTATCGGTTTTGCGTTGGAACGAGGTCAAAAGCAATGTACATAGAAAAGACTATTTTAAAACAGAATTGTCCTGTTAATTCTGTCGATAGGGAGGAGTTAATCAGCGCAAAATGTTGATAATGTGAGCCAAGACGATGTCAACGTGCCTTCCCAAGGACGCCCCACGTCAACATCAGGGACAGTCTGAACATTATCAATTTATTGCGGGTGGGCCCACCTTTCCCTCATGGTGTCAGACACTTTACCTGCCATGGGGCCTCCTGTTGCTGTCATCTGCAAGTTGGCACTCAACACTCTTGATTGACCGAACCACAGTTAAAATAATAATTAAACAAACGAAAACCCTGGTAAGAGTTTTGGACTGTAGTTGTGTTCATATTATTTTTAAAAATATTTTTTTTATTTATAATTTTTTTCGACATGTGATAATAATCATTTTTTTAATTTAAAATAAAACACAAAAAAGATTATTTTTTTCTCAAAAAAAAATGTGACAAGAAACAGTAAAAAAAATTGTTAATACCGTTTTGTTTCGACCAGGATGTTCTGTGCCGTTAAAAAACCCTAGACAAAACGTCTCGGTACTGTTCTGGGTGTGTCGTTTTGGCCTTAAAATCCTCCTTATTTTGATTAACTTGTGGTTGTGTTTTTTTATTTTGAGATTATGTTTGTTTGAATTTTATGTTTGTATTGTATAATATATAAAGTTAATTTATCTAAAATTTTAAATATACTTATGAAATTAATATTTTAATGTTTTTGATATATATATATATAATTGTTAAAGTATATAGGTATTATACCCTAACAATAATTAACTATATATTAACATTACAATATCCAAAACCAAGATATTCGGTGCTAATAAAAAAATAGAACAGTAACCAAAACGATATCAATAAATCGGCGAAAAGTATCTCTTGAGAGGCAGTGTCGTTGACTCGAACTGATAAGAACTCGAAAGTCCAAACAGGAAGGTCTCCAGTGGTATCACCAAGTCAAAGAGTCCATCTACGACCGTCCATCCTCGTAGCCAGGTTTCTTTCCCTCTCCTCGCAGTTGCTGCCATTTAATAAGGCGGCTAGGGTTATCGAGCTATTTCAGCGTCCTTTTTCTTTTTTGAAAACCGTTCTGCGTTATAGATTAAAATCCCAAGGAAATTATTCTTTGGGAATATCAATTACTTCTATTCACATGATCTTCTTTAACTATAACGCCGGTGGGGATATCGAATTTACGAGGGATGCGATTATGTTAGCTATTAAGTGTTTTCTTGGGAGTATAGTTGCGGTGGTTTTTTAAAGGTATTTTTTGTACTGAAATGTATTAAAATGATATTTTTTGTTTTTTAAAATTAATTTTGACATCAGTACATCAAAATGATCTAAAAATACCAAACTACCGGTTTTTAAAATAAAACAAAAAAAAACACCAAACCGCCGGTTTGACACAGTGCCAAACGGGCACTAAATGCACGATCAACCTATCTACAAATTCATTTTTTGCACCCCGAAAATACTAATAAATATAATCAGATCAAAACAATGTACAGATCCTTAAAAGACGTGGTGTGATAACAAAAAATTTATGATCTGCACAGTAGATCTTGAGTTCAAATCAGAATATATCTTTCTTGGATTTGACTTATAGTCCATAAAAAAAATTATATTTAATTGGGGTTTCAAGTATTCAATTTCCCAAATGTATATGAAATAATTAACAAAAAAAACAATATATTTATATTATGTACATGATATGAGTGTTGCATCCAAATCATCACGATTAACCCCGAAAAAATAAATAAAACTTACTATAAAATAAATAAAAAAATTCTTTTATATAAATATAAATCGCAAACATTATCTACAAAAACTCGAGCGTGAAACATGAAAATACGGTAGTTTTGTAATGATTTTTTAAAACGTGTTTCTTTAACATATTTTAAGATGCGTTCGTGTATCGAAAAACGCATCGTTTGACTTTGGCTACTCATCTGATAATATAAGCCGGTTTTATGGCACGCGCACGGCGTAATGCCTTTGCACTGGCCAATGACATTTCATCGCAGTGTCCCACGTCAAACAATGACCCACACCTTTTATACTCTAAAGTCAACTCTCAGATCTCTAGAGTCAATAATCACCTTTGGATTCCGGCAGAAAGATGATGCCCTTTTGAAGGCGCGTGAGTAACCATATCACGAGATGCTTTCGAGTATGTTGATCTTATCGATAAAAATCTCATTTTTATTATTCAAATAAAAATAACTAATAAAACTCATAAATATAAAAATATTGATTTTCCGAAGAAGAAAACATCTAAGCCTCTTTTTTTTTCAATTTTGTTTAGTTTGATGAGTTGGTTTTATAGTTGTGATTGAGAGATACTTTAATGTTTTCTTCATGTCATGTTCCCTCCAATTAATATAAATTAAATTGTTAGATGTAAATTAAATGAATAATATGATTTAATTAACCATAAGAAAATCATGATTCAATTTCTTATTGTTTTTTCAGTTATCTAATTAATTTAAATTATTATTTTTTTGTTTTTTATTTTTAGCAAAAGGGCTCGGTGATAAATAAAGAATGTTTCACATTATATTTTAAAAATATTTTTGAAAAATATTAAATTTTTTATTTTTATTTTAAATTAAATTTTTTAATATTTTTAGACTATTTTCATGTATTGGTGTTAAAAATAAAATAAAAAAATATTTTTAATATATTTAAAAAAACATTTAAGTAAGTTCATAAATGCGGAGAGCAAGGGTGGCATGATCGTCGTAAATGGCTATCGCCATGAAAAACCTGAATGGTTCGGTCATTTAATGACAAGATTGCAGATAAAGGCTAATTATTAATTAAATAAAAATTAGGATTTACATTCATGGTATAAATAGTAAAATAATTTTATTAATTTTCTTATACATTTTTTTCTCACATCGATTGCACACCTGTATTTTATTCTTACATCTCATTTTTAGATAATCGAGGACTTGTATTTTCTCTACTCAGACTTCTATTCTGTTACTTTAGGAGATTTATTAATTAAACTCTATAATATATGACAATTCACCATGCAAAACACAATTTGGATTCTCATAACAGACTCACTATTTACAATTATATATATATAAATATAAATATAAATATATATATATATATATATAGGATCAAATCGTACACCAATTAAGGTTAATTTATTAAGAATTGGTAAGATTAAAACAAGGGGGCAAAGGTAAGAAAACAAGAAGTGAAAATGAGTGTTTGTTTTTTAATTTTGGAGAAATATTCATTATAGTCCATACATTTTTAGATTATAAATGTATATCCCTCCAATTTCCAAATTTTCAAAATAAAGTCAATTTTAATTCTTTATTTTATTTTATTTTTAAATCTTTGATTTGATAGACGAAAGAAAAGCAGTTGAATTCCTGAAACAAAAAGAGAAAAATAGAGTTGACATTAATTTTAGTCACAAAAATAGTTAATCTTGGTATCAACATCTTTCATTTGACAAGAAAGTTCCATTCATAATTTCATGCTATTTTGAGAATTATATTAAAATCAAACTTGGAATTTTGATGTAATGGAGCACGAGTTTTAAAGCTAGTTGTAATCTATATGGAGTAGAGATAGCCTATTTTGGCTTCATTAGCACACCTAATAGATTATACGAGCCATAAATCCATATGCTCTACAAATTAAAAAAAAAAAAAAACCTTAGCAAAAGATGAAATAATAAAAAATAAAAATAAAAAACTAAGAACATATACATACAAACATGAATAAAAACAGGAACTATTTCATAAATATATTTAAAAAATAAAATAATTAAAAAAAATCAAAGATTAAAATTATAAGGGCCGAAATGAAAAATAAATATATATAATCAATTTCATTCCAGGGAAAAAATTGAAACAAATCCAAACTTTGATACTGAAAATATTAAATGATTTAAAACTAATCCAAAAATTAAAAGTCCGATGACCGAAATGAAACCTAAATATATTTGATGAAAGCTGATCTAGACACCCTGATTATAAAAAGAAAAAAAAAATGGGTTCGGAGATTAGTAGTGGTGCGCATAAGTTGGCCTGGACACCCTGGTTATATAAAAAAATTGGATCCAGGAATTAGTCGTGGTGCGCTTAAGCTAGCCCGGACAACCCCGTTATAAAAAACAAAACAAAAAAAATGTATAAATGAAAAAAGAAATAAAAAAAGTATTACCAGGGAAAAAAATATTATAGGGGAAAAACACGAAAAATTATGTTCAAGAATTAGTCGTGGTGCACGCAAGTTGATCTGGACGCCCCGGTTATAAAAACAAAACAAATAAATTAATAAAAATATATAAGTGAAAGAAAAAAAAAGTATAAAACCGGGGAAATATGTTTTAGGGGAAAAAAGACAAAAAAAACTGAAAAATAAACATTGGTGGAAACAAAAAAAAACACTGTAACAAAAAAATAGGAAAAAAAACACTATAGCACAAAACAAAAAAAAACATTGTAATGGAAAGCATTATAGCAATCCATAATATTTACATGTCTTAATTAAAAAAATAATGATATTTGAAACGCATTCATAAAATTAGTATATTCTTTTATTATTTTCGAAACTAACATAATAAAAAAATATTAAAAATTAAAAAAAAACTTTTAGGATAGAAAAAATCAATTTATTATAATTTCCTTAAATATTTTTTTTTATCTTTTTAGAATTACAAAACACAACGAAGGTTCTATAACAAGAAAAATAAATATTAAAGTATGCGAAGACATTTCTTGAACAAATTCCGACTATCGACAGAACAAATAAGTAAGTTTTTGTATATATTAACAAAAAAACTTAAAAGCATCGCACATTCAGTGCTCATTCGTGTAGCTCAAGACTCATGTACACTGTTCATTAGCAATTTCGCCCGCTGCTTCGCGGGTGTACATTCTCTTTTTTTTTCTTAAATGAGCAGTGTATGCACGAAATTAACCCCCGAAAAAGACAAAAAGCGTCGCCTTTTCCAGTGGTCGGACGGTCATTGACCGATCTGGTCAGCTGTGTTCGCCCGATTGTTTTATTTTTTTTAATATTAAGATGAACAGTGCATCGTCTATTTCTTCCCCCGAAAAAGACAAAAATCAGGCCTGGGGGTGAGGGGCGTTCCGACAATTAGCCAATTTTTTATTTTTTTTTCACTGATAATTGGTTGCGCGTCGCCGGACGCGTCGTCCATTCCAACGCTCACGCATTTTTCGGGCGGTGCATGATGCTTCATACAGAGTCCAAAAAAGCCCAAACGACATCTAGAATGATTTTCAGGCATGTTCTCTTCCACATGGGGCGGCGCGTGTGGCAAGATGATGTCCGGAGACGTGTCAATGGTCGTTTGAATTTTCACCCTCACTTTCTCTCTCCTGCCTGCGCCAGATGACGTCAGCTAAGCTGTTTTTTGTCAAAATTCATTTCAGTCCCTCAACATTTTTATTTGTTATTATTGCCCTTAATGCTATTATATAGGTTTTAATTTCTTTCAATTTTGTCCCTCAATTGAAATTGATTATATATTGGAGTTCCAATTCGGTCCTCATTGTTTTAATTGAGTGGATTGGCCTGCAATTCGAAATTTCTTTGGTATCAAAGTTTTCATTGATTTTAATTTCATCCTTCCATGCAAATTTATTATAAATCATCAATATGTTGGGTATCAAAATTTGATTTCTTTCAATTTTATCCTTCTATGCAAATTTATTATAGATTTCAGTTTCATTTCGGTCCCAAATCTTTTAATTCCAGGTTTTGTTTTAAATTATTTAATTTCAATATTTTATTTTGCTTCAGTTTTATTCTTGAAATTAATTATATTATTTAAAGTATGTCAAATTAATTATATATTTGTATATTTATGTCAAATTAAAATATTTTAAACTAATTATATATTCTAAT
Organism: Salix exigua; assembly: GCA_032356905.1. Taxonomy (NCBI): domain Eukaryota; kingdom Viridiplantae; phylum Streptophyta; class Magnoliopsida; order Malpighiales; family Salicaceae; genus Salix; species Salix exigua. The sequence goes on from CM063601.1 coordinate 9,677,747, forward strand.
ATTAATTGAATCTTATCATCTAGGAATATATATATAGAGAGAGAAGAAAACATGACCTATCATTTTTTGAAGAAAAAAAATTTAATATCAGTATCCTTAAATATATTTAATATAATAATATAATGAATAAATCGGGTAAAAAAATATATATGGCTTTGAATTTTAATTTTGTCCTCTTTTTTTGAATTTTATTTGTTCAAAAAAATTAAAAAATTTTGTTCTTGATATTGTTGGGCAAGAAATACAATTCAACAAAAAATTGACACATTTACCTAGATTTCAAATATATACGAGCTACTTCCCATTTCAATTACACTGTTCTTTTTAGACGACAAATAAGTCATTATAACAAGCAAAAAAAATTTATATGTTCTAATATTTATTTAATATTATCGCATGAGAATATATATAGGAAGAAGAAAACATGACCTACGATTTTTTTAATAAAAAAATTAATATCAGTATTCTTAAATATATTTTATATAATAATATAATGGATTAATTATATAACAAAAAAAATTGTCTTCGAATTTTAATTTTGCACTTAACACAATAATAATAATAATAATAATAATAATAATTTAATTGTTTTTCTTGCTTACTCTTTTGTTAATGTTTTTTTCTCTCTGTATAATTTAATACTTTTTATTGTTTTGACAATGATGGCAATGATATTTATTTTTTTAAATTTTGTTAAAGTTTCTAGTATATTTTTAGTCTTTCATTAATTATATGTTCTAATATTTATTAGATATTATCTCATAGGAATATATATAGGGAAAAGAAAACATGACCTATGATTTTTTGAATAAAAAAAATTAATATCATTTTAAAATTAATATTGAAATTTGATACTCTTTTGTTTAGGTTTATTTCTTAAAAACAAATTTACAATATTTTCATTTTTAATATTTTAAATATAATATTGTCAGGGAAAAAAATAAACTAAAAAAAATTAAATTTACTTAGGTTATCTACAATTAAAAAATATACGGGTCACTTTCCATTTTGATTACATAGATTTTATCAATTATAATTATACTAACTAAATATTAAAATAATAAAATACAATATATATAAAAATAATAAATTTTTTACATAGATAAAAAACACTACCGTATCGCGCGGGTATACTGCTCCTTACATTCTAAACCTAATTCAAACATTTAATACCTCGTACTTTCTAATGGAAAAAATAAACTCTTATGAGCCATGGGAGCATGCCTCAGTTTACCAATCATTTTTTTCCTGGATCACCAAATACGATGGTATTCCAAGATCATGTGGCAACACCTAGATAGATGAAAGGCAAGATGGCAAAATAAAAAAAAAAAAAAAAAAAAGAGCACAGGAAAGGCTATATCTGGCTCGACATGCAAAGTCAATGAGGATTTATGTAGCCTATCGTTTTCTGCAAATGCAAGGTCTTCGTTTTTCTTTGGTGCTCTCATTCCTTGACGCGACGATCCCGTGTAAGCTCCCATGTATTTATACCATCCACCTTTCCAAAACCCTAATAATAAATGCCTCACAGTTGGAAAAATTAATATATGATAGTGGGATTATATTTCATTTTTGTTTCTTTCTCCACAGATTTTCAGTGTCTTGACAAATCAAAATCAAAATCCATATCAAATATTAAATATGAACTTTGCTGGGTTCCTCATATTCAAAAGACAATCCTTACATCTTACCTAATAAATGGAGGGCTTAAATGAAATTCGATGAGATGATACGCATTTACCTATTTAATTTGCAGGTTTATCAAAAAGAGCAATCTCGTATGCTCCTATAATTTGATTCCTGACTTTAAGTTAAAAATAGACCAACAAATTAATATTTTTTTGGTGAGGCAAGAAAAATACCCTTTTTTTAATTATGATGAAAACAAATTATTCGTACCAAAATCGTGTATTACAACAATTTCATTTTTCATGCATATTTTTAAAACCCACTATTAATAAAAAAAAATTATTTTTAAAATATATAAAAGTTTGGAACTTTCACTCTCTAAGTGCTGACTTAAATTTTAAAATCTCTAACCACAAAACAGTGGCTTAGTGGATATGGATACCTATGATATATATTGTGGTGATTGAATGTTATTTGAAATTTTCATTTTATTCTTGTTATGTTTTTATATTTATATTTACATTTTTATTTAATTTATAAATAATAGGTTCAGAAATATATATATATATATATATAGAAAAATAAATTATACCGCCCGTTAATAAAATACTCCATCGATAGAGAAATATTCTATTTGCTAGTAAAAATATTTCTAACATGATTTTTTATTATTATGTCACTCTAACATATTCTCTAGGTGATTATATTGTTATTTTATAACTTTCTTGTAGAGATGACATTGTTTATTATAAATTTTATCAATAATTTAAAAATAAAAATAAAGACATTTGGTAAGAAAAAATTGTAAACTATTTCATTACCTATCGAGAACAGTCATTGCAACAACTTGTTTTGTTTTATAATATTCCTGTAACTTATTTATAAATTTGATTTTTATAACAAATTTGATCATTGGTTGTCAAAGAGGATGTTGTTGTTGTTGTGCAGGCATATCAAGCAATAACACAAAATAAAAGAAACATAAAAAAATGATTTTATTCGTTAAAAAGTTTATTTCACAAAACTTCATTATTAATTATTGGGGATTATAACCACTAATTAAGTATATACGAACATCAAAGAAAGCTCTCTAAACGATATCACACTAATTCTTTAAAAGAAAAATCACAAACAAAGATGCTTGAAAAAAAAACAATTAGTGTCGTCCTTCTCTTGATTGCCCCGGTAGACAATCATTTATATTACACAAGTCACTAGGTTGATTACACACGTCTAAGTCTTAATTCAAGACTGCTAAGTCAAAGTACAAATCTTATTCTAATCATATGATGGGTTTTTTTGGGCTAGGAGCAAGGTACTGTAATTTTATGTTCTTAACTAAATCAATCAATTCAATTCAATCCATCTCATTTTCCAATCCCACATGAAGTATGCAATTTCACATTTTGATCTTAAGAAAATATGAAATTCTAATTTAGCGATTTCATAACAGTTCAAATTGATTCTTCTCTTTTCTTTTTTTCTTCATTGTACGGTTATAATTCTTGGTGTTTCCTGATTGTAGGATTGGCCTGAAATTCCATATTTTGGCCCTCTTGGTGTCAAAATCCTTGTAAATATCTTGATTAACATGAAATCTCATTTGACAATCCCTTTTAACCAAATCCCCTTTAATCATAACCTTACATGTCTTTCTTTAGTTTGGTCAACCTAAAATCACATCTTGCGATCCCTTTTAACTTGAATTGCACTCTACATTTGTTATTTTTTTTCCAGTTTGATCAACCTGAGACCTCATTTGGTGGTCCTTTTTAACCTAAACTCTATCTTACATTAGTTGGGCTAATATAAAATTTCATATGATAATTTCCTTTAAACTGAACTTTGTATTGGCTGAGTAAAGTTAGTTTGCCATCTCTTTTGGTGATCTCCTTTAACCTGAACTTTGTTTTGCATCTTCATGAAGATTATCAAACCCTTCAGTTGTTGAAACATTCTTCAGTACTCTTTGCCAAAGAAAAAAGTTGTTTTTCCATCAAACAATTCAATATCAAATTTCATCACGCTAATATATATCCTTTTCATCTTTAATTATTTTGCACAAGACTTCAATCAACCTCAAATAACTTTGTTTTGCATCTTCACGAGCATTATCAAACCCTTTAGTTGTTAAAACATTCTTCAGTACTCTTTGCCAGAGAAAAAAAGTTGTTTTTCCATCAAACAATTCAATATCAAATTTCATCACACTTGTTGCTACCCAAATTTTGACCAACTTATTTTTTTATGTTTCGGAAGAAAAAGAAAAAAATAGAAAAAATAGAAAAAAACAAAAAAAATCCAAAAATATCTTGTTACAGGGAAAATTGGACAAATTGGGAGTTTAATAGTCAAATCATGCAAATTGTAAGTAAAAGGACTAAATTGAAAGGAATGTGCAAGCCGAAGGCTAGGTTTGGAATTTTGCATATGAAAAGTTTATAAATAGAGGTTTAATCAACATCAAAAAGGGGACCCATTCAAAACCCTAAACCCCTAAAAAACCCTAGCATCTTTTTCTCCAAAGGGCTGCAACCGTCACATCTTTAGGGCTGCTGCAGCCCCACCATCTCATTCTTGAGTTCCGATCTCCCCCTCACTCTCCCCGTGTCTCCAACCCATTTCACAATCTGCCTCAGTCACAGTTCCAGGGTCCTCTTCTCACAACCAGCACACGCAACCCTCCCTTTCACAATCTAAACCTTCCCATCTTCTTTGACCCTCATTTTCCTTCTCCGGTCAGCCACCAACAAAACACGCCGCCCCATTCCCTTATTCTCTCTTCCTCGAAGCCACCATACAGGCAGCCCCATCCCCTCTAGTCTCTTTCTTCGAACAGCCCCGTCTCCACTCTCTCCTCCGCCCTCAAAATCCTTCTCTCCCTTACCGTCCGTTGAAACACCATACCAGCCTTCCCCATCATTTCTTCTTCTCCTCTCTGCCTCAGCCGTGATTGAGCAAACCCAAGATTTGAACGGACTCGAGATAACATTGATTGGGTGTTTGTGTTTGGCTTTTGTTGTCCGTGTTTGTTTTGTTGTGCAGGTCACTTTTGAAGGATACCACCGGTAGGAGGGAGGAGAAGGGGAGGTCTGCGCAACCCTTTTTCTTCTTCTCATCGGCCAGTGCCGTCAGCCAGCCCACCTTTCTCAGTCATCGATCTCCCCAGCCGAGAGAAGAGCCGAGAAAGAGAAGAAAAACAGATCGCCGAGAGGATAGATCGATTGTTGAGAAGGATAGATCCGAAATTTGTAGAAGGGAATAATTTGATTTTGTGTGTTTTTTGTCTGGATTTTGCTTTGTTTGCAGGTCTTCGGAAAACCCCTTGCCAGCAAGAGGGAGAAAGAGAAGAAGAGGAAGGAGAAGGAGAAGCAGAAGGGAAAGGAGAACAAACCGAAGACAACCCCAAGAGAACAGATCTGAAATCCGAAATTTATTTTCTGTGTTTGGGTTTACGTCTTGTTTGGTGTATTTTCAGGTTGCCGTTGAAGCTACCACCGGCGAGGGTTTACACCAACAGAGAAGCTGCCGATCTGTTGCCTCCCTCTCTGCTATCACAATGACGGTGGCTCGTGGTTCCACGCGCCGCCAGTGATGGCGGCGCGTGGGAAGATGCGCCACCGGTCTCCCTGCACTGCCCCACCGTTCTTGAAGTCCTTTTTGTGTTTTTCTTTATGTTTATGTGTTCTTATTTGATTTTATTGTATTTTAATTGTTATTTGTGAAATGTAATAAAAAAGACAATGTGTGTGCGAATTGTATTTGATTTTTAAAATGTGATGGAAAAGAATAAAAAAGATTGTGTGGGTGTGTGTTGTGTTTTATTTATTCCGTATTATGTTGTTTTGTTAAGGAAAAGAATTTAAAATAAAAAAAGTGTTTTCTTTGTGTTGTTTCTTTAAGAAAAAGAATATAAAATAAAATAAAAAATGTGTTTTCTTTGTAAAAATTCAAAACCAGTATGTCAAAAGTACAAAAATCTTTTTTGGTAATTTATTATTCACGGTTAATATTCGGATAAATAAATCTTAAAGGTTCTTATCCAAAATATTCGGCGGGAATAATATGCTATTATTTACTTTTCGGTGTTTGGATAAATAAATTTTAAAAGGTTATAATCTAAAATGTTCAGCGGGAATAATAATAATCAATAAAATTTATTGGATTTTTAAGCACTGATCGATTTCTTTTTTAATTGTAATATTTTTATGAATAAATACTGACTTATTGAAACATTTTAAATCACATCTAAATAGACAATGCAGCTTGCCTCAGGTAAGGCGTATTAGAGGTGCTAATACCTTCCCTATATGCAACCAGTCCCTTACCCTTGAATCTCTGAGCAGACTAGTACAAATCGGGTGTTCCTAGCGACCCTCAACAGCAAGGTGGCAACTCCTCATAAACTCCAAATGCGAGAGCCAGGATCCCTCCCGGGACGTCGCGCGAGGATGTGCGACAACACTAATACATGTCCTTTTCATCTTTAATTATTTTGCACAAGACTTCACTCAACCTCAAATAACTTTGTTTTGCATCTTCATGAGCATTATCAAATCCTTAAGTTGTAAAAACATTTTTCACTATTCTTTGTCAAAGAACAAAATTGTTTTTTTCATGAAACAGTTCAATATCAAATTTATCACAATAATATATGTCCTTTTCATCTTTAATTATATCTCACAAGATTTCAATCAAACTCAAATCAAGCTCTATCATCATTTGTTGTAAAAAAAAAAACTCATGCTCTACTATCATTTGTTATGTGAAACCAAAAAAAAAAACTAATAACATGAAATAAAAAGAGAACAAAACATTTATGTGGTTAAACAATATGCACTCCGCAAAATTTCACCGTCAAATATAGGATATTACAATCATTAATCAAACATACACTCAAATACCTAACTACCCAAAATCCATTTATACCTCTGAAAACTTTCTAAACGATACTAGTATTTTTTTACTATAACATCACAAACAAAAATGTTTGTTGAACGATAATTATTACTGCTTTTCAACTAAATTTCTGTCAATTTTATGTCCACAACATATATTAGTTTCTTTATATGTTAGTTACAAAAGTCCAAAGCTTAATTTGAAACCATCAAGTAGAGTTCAAAACTTATTCTCATTAAATTAGTTTTTTCTTAAGTTTGGAGTAATGAATTGTAATTTTATTTAAATACTTAAGTAAATAAATTCCAATAATTATTTCTATAAATAGTCACCGAGATAAATTCTTGTAATATAATTGATTTGGTTTGTATAAACTAGCAAGTAAAAAAATTCATATTTATATCTCTCACCCAAATGGTGAGTGATATTAATTTATAACACTTGAAGAATATCAAATCACTTTTCTAATTAACAAACTATCACACATTTGACATAAAATTTCAATTGATTTTATGTGTGAGATTCTTTCTTTAACAAAAGTTTTTAGCTTTTTATTGATATAACATATTGTCAATTATATTCATCTATCTCTTTATCTATCTACATAAAACCCAAATAAAATATTATAGTAATAAACAAATATTAGGATTTCTAATTTATAAAAAAATATTTATAAATCTTTTAGTTAAAAGCTTATAATAGTACGGTGAAACGGTAATAAGCCATTAGTAAACCTAAGATTGAAAAAATAAAATAAATATATTATGGAAATATTAAGCCATAAGTGATCCAACTTAAAGGTGAAATAGTAAAACAAATATATTTTGGAATAGAAGTATGGTCTTAAAGACGTAGTGGAATAATTAACATGATATGTACAATATGAGACAACAAACTCGAACTTTTGGTATAAAATTACCCTCTTACTAGTTCTACACTATCAATCATATTTTTCAATATAATCATTGGAACAAATTAAGATTTTATAAGGAGTCTTATATAACACATGATATGCAATAGGGTAAAATTTGAGAACTATTAGACTTTTTTACTACATAGGTACCTCATGCATCATAAAAACTTTTACTGAGTTACAACACTAGATACAATTATAGTAATGTAAATATATTGATGTTATTCCTTATCTTCCTTTGGTATTTATAGATGACAATCTATAGCCTTTTTATTTGAGGAAGGAAATCGTCCAAACTTGGTTTAAATGGCATGAGCAAATCATGAGATTTGGGATCAAGATCTCATAAATGATAAAATACAGGTTTTCTGAATTTTAAATAATTGGCTTTCCATAAATAAAATAAAGATATTATGGAAAAATATACCATAGAAAAATAAATTATACCGCCCTTTAATAAAATATTCCATCTATATAGAAATATTTTATTAGCTAGTAAAAATATTCCTAACATGCTTGTTTATTATTATGTCACTCTAAAATATTCTCTCGGTGATTATATTGTTATTTTATAATTTTCTAGTAGAGACAACATTGTTTATTATAAAGTTATCAATAATTTAAAAATAAAAATAAAGACATTTGATAAGAAAAATCATAAACTATTTCATTACCTATCGAGAACAGTCATTGTAGCAAGTTGTTTTGTTATATAATATTCCTTTAATTTATTTATATATTGATTTTTATAACAAAAAAACAATTTGATCATTGGTTTTGAAAGAGGATGTTGTTGTTGTTGTTGTTGTTGTTGTTGTGCAGGCATATCAAGTAATAACACAAAATAAAAGAAACATAAAAAATTGATTTTATTTGCGAAAAAGTTTATTTCCCAAAACTTGATTATTAGATATTGGGGATTATAAACACTAATTAAGTATATATGAACATCCAAGAAAACTCTCTAAACAATATCACACTAATTCTTTAAAAGAAAAACCACAAGACAAAGATGCTTGAAAAAAAACAATTATTGTCGTCCTTATCTTGATTGCCCCAATACACAATCATATATATTACACAAGTAACTAGGTCAATTACACAAGTCCAAGTCTTAATTGAAGACTGCTAAGTCAAAGTACAAATTTATTCTAATCATATGATGGGTCTTTTTAGGTTAGGAGCAAGGTATTGTAATTTTATTTACTTAACCAAATCAATCAATTCAATTCAATCCATCTCATTTTCCAATCTCACATGAAGTATGCAATTTCATATTTTGGTCTTAAGAAAATACTTAAAATGAAATTCTAAATTAGCGATTTCATAACAGTTCAAATTGATTTTTCTTTTTTCTTTTTTTTTCATTTTAGGGTTATAATTTTTAGTGTTTCTTGATTGCAGGATTGAACTGAAATTCTACATTTTGGTTATCTTGGTGTCAAAATCTTTGTAAATAGCTTGATTAACCTGAAATCTCATTCGAGGATCCCCTTTAACTTAAATTTTGTATTGGCCGAGTAGAGTTAATATGCGATTTTTTTTGGCGATCCCCTTTAACCTGATCTTTGTTTTGCATCTTCACGAAGATTATCAAACTCTTCAGTTGTTAAAACATTCTTCACTATTCTTTGTCAAAGAACAAAGTTGTTTTTCCATCAAACAATTCAATATCAAATTTCATCACACTAATATATGTCCTATTCATCTTTAATTATTTTGCACAAGACTTCAATCAACCTTAAAAAACTTTGTTTTGCATCTTCACGAGCATAATCAAATCCTTAAGTTGTTAAAACATTGTTCAAAATTATTTGCTAAAGAACAAAGTTGTTTTTTCCACCAAACAATTCAATATCAATTTTTATCACACTAATATATGTCCATTTCATCTTCAATTATATTTCACAAGACTTTAATCAACCTCAAACAACTTTGTTTTGCATCTTCATGAGCATTATCAAATCCTTGAGTTGTTAAAATATTTTTCACTATTCTTTGTTAAAGAACAAAATTATTTTTTCCATGAAACAATTCAATATCAAATTTGTCACAATAATATATGTCTTTTTCATCTTTAATTATTTCTCACAAGACTTCAATCAACTTCAAATGAAGCTCTATTATCATTTTTTAAAAAAAAACTCATACTCTACTATCATTTGTTATGCAAAACCAAAAAAAAAATAAAAATAACATGAAATAAAAATAGCACAAAAAATTTGATGTGGTTATGCACTCCATAAAATCTCACCATTAAATATAGGATACAACAATCATTAATCAAACACACATTCAAATACCTAACTACCCAAAATCTAATTATACCTCTGAAAACTATCTAAATGATACTAGTATTTTGTTTTCTTACTATAACATCACAAACAAAGATGTTTGTCGAAAGATAATTATTATTGTCGTTCAACTAATTTCCACACACAACATATATTAGTTTCTTTATATGTTAGTTACAAAAGTCCAAAGCTTAATTGAAAACCATTAAGTAGAGTCCAAAACTTATTCTCATTAAATTAGGTTTTTTTTTAAGTTTGGAGTAATGAATTGTAATTTTATTTAATAACTTAAGTAAATAAATTCCAATAATTATTTCTATAAATAGTCACCGAGATAAATTCTTGTAATATAATTGATTTGGTTTGTATAAACTTACAGGTAAAAAAAATCATATTTATATCTCTCACCCAAATGGTAAGTGATATTAATTTACAACACTTGAAGAATATCATATCACTTTTCTAATTAACAAACTATCACACATTTGACATAAAATTTCAATTGATTTTATGTGAGTGATTCTTTCTGTAACAAAAGTTTTAAGCTTTTTATTGATATAAGATATTGTCAATTATATTCATATATCTCTTTGTCTATCTATATAAAACCCAGTTAAAATATTATAGTAATAAAAAAATATTAGGATTTCTAATTTATAAAAACAAATGTTTATAAAAACCCTAGTTAAAAGCTTATAATAGTAAGATGAAAGAGTAATAAGCCATAAGTGCACCTAAGATTGAAAAATTAAAATAAAGATATTATGGAAATAAGCCATAAGAGATCCAACTTAAAGGTGAAATAGTAAAACAAAATATATTTTGGAATAGAAGTGTGGTCCTAAAGACGTAGTTGAATAATTAACACGATATGTATAATGATGAAACAAGGAACTCGAACTTTTGGTATAAAATTACCCTCTGACTAGTTTTACACTATCAATCATATTTTTCAATCTAATAATTGGAGCAAATTAACATTTTATAAGGACTATTATATAACACATGATATGAAGTAGGGTAAAATTTGAGAACTATTAGATTTTAGCAATGCTATGCAGAAATATTGTTAGTTAAGCATAAATTTTATAAAGGGCTCATTAAAGGTAAAATAGTCATTTGAACTAAAAAGTTGGAAAAATTAGCCATTTCCTTTTCTTTTAGAAGTAAGAAAAACAAGAAATATAAAAGGAAAGGATAGAAAAAAATTTATGAGAGATAAACATTAAAAGTCCATTAGAGAAAAATAAAAATTGGGTAAGATAGAAAATGTGCAACATCAACCCATCCATCAATAATAGATTTAAGAATAAAATAAGCGAGAGTAGGAAATTAGGGATGTAATTCACATAAAAAAAGAAGAAAAATTAAAGGGGTGGAAAATCTGACTAATTAGCGTTTGAAGTCCATTTCATTGTCGGCTAAGAAGTCCTAAACGTATTTAAAAATTTTGCATGAAAGAGAAATAGATTTAATGCATAATTCTATCTATCTATACTCAAAATGACATCATTTGACTAAACAAAAGGATATATTAATCCACTACTCAACGTGATATTATGAGGTACTTAAAAATTTATTCAGTACCAATTGTAATTATCGAGAATGTATTAATGTATATGTGTGTGTAGTCTTGTAATATAGTTTTGTATCAAAAAATGTGTATGCATATATAAATTAATTATGGATGATATATCTAAAATAAATGTTTCAAGAGCATGTCTATCATTTATTGTACTCTTTTATTTAGATTTACCTTTATTTCAAAAATGAATATGTCTTGATTTATGTTGTAACTAATTTAATTATTCTACTATTTGAAACATTTATGAATTTATATATACTTGATTTATTTGAGTGAAGAATATTAATTTCTTGAGCTCCTAGACTTTTTTACTCCATAGGTGCCTCATGCATCATAAGAACTCTTATTGAGTTACAACACCAGATACAATTATAGTAATGTAAATGTATTGATGTTATTCATTATCTTCCTTTGGTATTTATAGACGACAATCTATAGCCTTTTCATTTGAGGAAGGAAATCGTCCAAACTTGATTTACATGGCATGAGCAAATCAAGAGATTCGGGATCAAAATCTCATAAATGATAAAATATAGGTTTTTTGATTTTTAAATAATTGGTTTTCCAAAAAAAAAAAAGTAATTACCGCATGTGTATGTATAAGATTTTTGTTAATATATATTTATTAAATGTTTATCATATTTAATATACGAAAAACATTATTTTACAATAGATCATGTTTGCCGTTGATTTCTTAAAAAAACATTAATACAACAATTAAATTATCTAATTTATTTAGTTTTGAGATTGGTGAAGAAAATTCATCCCATATATAAATAAAAAATAAAAATGAAGTCATTACAAAGACATTATTAATATTTACGTGATATGTACAGCTATATCGTACTACATAAATTACATATGTATAATATATGATAATGTCTTTCCTTTAAATTGCAACTACTGTTTTGACACATTTGGACCAGAAATAGTTTTTTCTATATTCAGATTTATTTTCCGTAATATGATTGGTTTTTTTTTCTTAAGAAGTTTTTTGTTTTTTTACGCACACATACACTTCAATTTCATTGTATATATAATACAATATACATGCTGTAAACATAAAATATATAATAGATTTGTAAGAATAAAAATAAATTCTATATAAAATCAATTAAATATTTTAATTATCAAAAATAGAAAAAAAAATTTATTTATAAAAAAATACCTAATGGATCTAAACTATTAAGAGAGAATTAGATATATTGTTACAAAGATTTTATTTTGGGGTTAGACAGGTTCTTACATGAGATTTGAGGAAATCATCCCTAAATTATATGGAAAAGAACATTCCACTTTAATACTATGTTGGATATTTAATTTTCTTAATGAATCTCTATAACACAATAATTTACAACAACAATTAATAGACTGAAATCTACCTTCACCAATAATTCTTTTGAAAAAGAAATTCTTTTATATATTAACACTTTGATAATTAGTAATAAAACTTTTGTTATAAAACTATAGCACTAAATTTAATTCTCCCATGAAAAATAAATCCCAACAGTATAACAATTTCAACAGCATTTATCATCATCATCATAATAATTTTATTAAACATAAAAATTACCAAATTCACAACCTCAATACCACAAAATATAAATCACCAACCCTCCATTATGATTTTATTAATACAAACCACCTATTTAAATTTGCTACAAATTTCTTTCTTTAGATAAATAATAAATTTAATTAATTCATCAATAAAACCTTTTCCCTTCTTGAAGTTGTTTAATAAACACAAAAAATAAATACAAAGCATGCTCCAAACCATATTTAATTAATCAAGAAACTTATAGATGAACTCATAATCGGATCAATAATAAATCATAATTTCCCTTTTTGTTTCGAATTGTTGTTTATTTTTCTCTTCTATGAAATTAATCACAATTTCTTACACAGAATGGTCTCGAAAGATGGCTGAATAAACTTGAGAAACTTAACAGAAGAATATCTTATAAACAAGGATTACAATATGTTAAATCATATTATATTTTTGGACGCAAGGTACAGTTCCTTGCATGCAATGCTCGAGATAGTGATGATCTTCAGCCTCCTAGCGGGGTAGTTGGAAAAAGCGTGTTGCACCACCATTCATTATGTGTTGGAAAATGAAATTGACTTTTAAAGGTATTTTTAAAAATAATTTATTTATATTATTTAAAATTAATTTTATATTATTTTTAAATTATTTTTATATTATGATATCAAAAATAATTTTATAAAAATAAAAAAATATTATTTTAATATATTTCTAAATAAAAATTATTTTTAAAAAAAATATTAATCACACTTTCAAACAATAAGATACTCCTCAGTCAAAATGGAATTATATTTTAATCTATAGTAAGAATTTTATATGAAAAATAAATGTACAAAAATTTTGGTAGCCGTCATCCGTTAATTAGACCATAGGGGGAAATTAAAATTAAAAAAAAAAACAAACGATCGAGCTCTTTCTCTTTCCATGGCAATTACACCTCTCCACCATTAAATGCTATTGCACCCTCTCAATACTCTCTGCAATAACTCCTTGCTGCCTCAATTTTCTCTTTCTCCTTCGCTTCCATTGCTTTCTTCGCTTCATAAGTCTCTGTGATTCTCCATCTTCTTCTTGCTTTTTTTTTTCTCTTAAAAAAAAAGTTTCCAGTCTTTTTCTTGCCTTGACTCCATTTCCATATCCCGCACACCTACTTCTTACCATACAAGTTCTTGCCAAAATCTGCTGAGAAATCACTTAACCAGACCCAAATACTGCTCTCTTTTCGCCAAGATAACCTCAAAACCAGATCCAAGAAGAAAAATAAAATCTTCCCAGTAGAGACTTTTATTTTTATTCTTTCGGCAAGTGAATTTCTTGTGCTGGTGGTAGGTTTTTTCAAGAGATCAGTCGCACAGTCTTCTCTGTATTTTTCTCTTTTAAGGAATCAGTGGTTTTGCAAAACCATCCATGTTAACATCTCTCTCTCTCTCTGTCTCGCATGCAGTTCTCTTTTTCTGATTTATTTTCTTACATTTTTTTTTCCATGGAACAGATTGAGAGCTAAAGAAAGAGAGGAAACTGGGAAGGCAAAGCTGGATTCTCCGTGATCTTAGTTTGGCGTCATGTGGAATTTATAACAGGGATTTTTGGGTTTAGTCAGATTTTTTTTCTGTCAAAATTGTTAACTTAGCCGTCTTAAATATTCCCAGTCTATTACATATATGTACGTAAGAACCAGATAAACGTAGAGAGACGGAAACCCAACAAGCTTAAAAAAAAATCCATTCCCTCTGATCCAAGAACATATATATTATAGTAGAGTAAGGAAGGAGAGTGAGTGGAGCTACCAAGAAGAGACACACATTTACATATTTATACATAGTGTAACGGCTTTATTAGGGTTTGTGGGCTGTGAAATATGACAGCGGGAATGATGATTCCTGCAAGAAACATGCCATCGATGATTGGGATTCATGGAAATGTTGCTGGGTTTGGATCGTCTTCAGAACTTGCTCTTGGTCAGGTCTGCACTCGAGTTTTTTTCCATGTCCTTCCTCTCTGCTATCTGTGCCTTCTAAGCTTTACGATCCAATTTTCTTAAATATTTGTTTGGTTATTATATAGGATTTTCATCTCTCAACGACCTCGTATCAATTTCCCTAAATTTTTCTACACACCAGATCTCCTCCTCCTCTTCTTCTGCTACTGTTCAGGAAATAAAAAGGTGTATCATGTTGGTTATTTGGCTTTTTAGACGGACAAATTTGTTTTCTTAAAGCAAAATCCTTCTCGATACTTGCAAAACGCGTAAAGGACTTTGCTCTTTTCTTCACGCAGACACAGAGGAAGAGAGGGGGACTTGAGAATCTAGTATTTTGACATGGCCCTTCTTGTACTCCACAGGATCTAACAATTTTCTACTTTTTAAGAGAAGTTTTCAAACGTTCTTTTCCCACTAGTCCTTGACTTTTGCACACTATAAAATTCTTCTCATATATATATATATATATATATATATATATATATATATATATATATATACAGCTACATGTTGGCATTAGAACATTAGCTTTCTCTATGGGTGGAAATTAATTTCCATTATGTTGTTAGATTGAAAAACAATAAGCTTCAGGAATCTTAAAGA
This sequence comes from Salix exigua, assembly GCA_032356905.1. NCBI lineage: Eukaryota > Viridiplantae > Streptophyta > Magnoliopsida > Malpighiales > Salicaceae > Salix > Salix exigua. The sequence goes on from CM063601.1 coordinate 9,693,200, forward strand.
TCTGTAGATAATGTTCCAGCCAAACATGATGGACGGTCAGCTTCACCATCTAGACATGGCACAAAACACACATGAGGGCGACATGGCTCGGATCAGAGATGATGAATTTGATAGTACCAACACTAAATCAGGCGGCAGTGAGAACCAAGATGGCGCATCCGGTGATGATCAAGATCCACGGCCCAAGAAGAAGCGTTACCACCGCCACACTCAGCATCAGATCCAGGAAATGGAATCGTAAGCTCCACCTTAATCAAATTATATACTGCTCTGTATGGTAATGTTCTATTGCCTTAGTTGGCACATTTGACTTGTAATCAACTTTCCTTCGTTTTTGGTCTTAGTTTCTTTAAGGAGTGTCCACACCCAGATGACAAGCAAAGGAAGGAGTTAAGCCGAGAATTAGGGTTAGAGCCATTGCAAGTCAAATTTTGGTTCCAAAATAAGCGCACCCAAATGAAGGTATAACGTCTGTGCATAACCTTAACCTAGAATTTACTAATCTACACCATAAAATAAACACTACAGATTTCCCTCTCTTTTTTCTGGGTTATCGTATCTTACATAAAGGGGCGGTTACGATATCTTGGTCTCTCTTCTCTTGGAAAGTTTTCTTTAGGGGGTTTCGAATATTTCTCAAACCTCCTAATAATTGAATGCTGAGCTAGATTCTTTCTCATTACAGACCCAGCATGAGCGCCATGAAAACACACAGCTTCGAAATGAGAATGACAAGCTTAGGGCTGACAACATGCGGTACAGAGAAGCACTAAGCAACGCCTCGTGTCCTAATTGTGGCGGGCCTACTGCCATTGGAGAAATGTCCTTTGATGAACATCATTTGAGACTTGAAAATGCCAGATTAAGAGAAGAGGTGCATTTATTAGGTTTTTATTGTTGCTGGATTTTGTAACAAATCCTGATCATATCTTCAAAATCTAACTTGTTTCCTTTTGCTCGCAGATTGACCGTATTTCAGCAATTGCTGCCAAGTATGTCGGCAAGCCTGTGGTGAACTATCCACTTATATCGGCTCCGATGCCTCCACGTCCACTTGATCTTGGTGTTGGGAATTTTGGTGGCCAGCCAGGCATTGGAGGGGACATTTATGGAGCTGGAGACCTACTTAGGTCGATAAATGCTCCTACCGAGGCTGATAAGCCCATGATAATTGAGCTTGCAGTGGCAGCAATGGAGGAGCTAGTTAGAATGGCCCAGATGGACGAGCCTCTATGGATGAGCAGCCTTGATGGAACAAATTCAGTATTGAACGAAGATGAATACGTAAGGATATTTCCTCGTGGTATTGGGCCTAAACCTACTGGTTTTAAATGTGAGGCGTCAAGAGAGTCTGCTGTTGTGATCATGAACCACATCAACCTTGTTGAGTATCTCATGGATGTGGTGAGGTTCCTTTTATTATTTTGCCAAGTATACAACATTTAAGAATATATATAAATACATTTTGATTCAATATTAATTTTTTTTTATCATATTTTGGCTTTCAGAATCAGTGGTCTACATTGTTTTCCGGCATAGTCTCAAGAGCTTTGACTTTGGAAGTGTTATCAACAGGAGTTGCAGGGAACTACAATGGAGCCTTGCAAGTGGTAAGATATGTAAACTCTCTTCAGTTCTCTTCCAAATAGCAACACCTTCGCTAACTTGATTAATGGAGGATACAGCCCGATACTTGATTTAAATATATAGTTTATTATATTCATCTGACAATATTTTGGGTGTGGATTACCGAATCATGAAACTAAATATGTGAAGGTCATATAATATATTATTCTCTCTAAATACATAAGTAACTGTTTGAGTTCTATCCAGATGACAGCTGAATTTCAACTTCCAACTCCACTTGCTCCTACCCGTGAAAGTTACTTTGTCAGGTACTGTAAACAACATGCCGATGGTACTTGGGCAGTGGTTGATGTTTCATTGGACAATTTACGCCCTAGTCCGGCAGGTAGGTGTCGGAGGAGGCCATCTGGATGTTTGATTCAAGAAATGCTCAATGGATACTCGAAGGTGAACGTTCATTATTGTCGGAACTTGTTACACTCTAGTTCAGCTAAGCTGAACCATTTCCATGCAGAAAGAAACTCAATTTTCTGCTACTGCAACGTTTGTAATCGAATTTCTTGATACTGTAGGTTACATGGGTCGAACATGTAGAAGTGGATGATAGAGGTGTTCATAATCTATACAAGCAACTTGTTAGCTCAGGACACGCATTCGGGGCAAAACGATGGTTGGCAACCCTAGATCGGCAATGCGAGCGGCTTGCCAGTGCCATGGCAACAACTATTCCTGCTGGTGATGTCGGTGGTAATATATACTCCGTAGCTTTTCATTCTTAATGGGTAACATTGTGCTAAATGCATGGCTCTCGACTTATCGCTAATTAATTTATTTATTCACAGTGATTACTAATCAGGAAGGGAGAAAGAGTATGATGAAACTGGCTGAGAGAATGGTGATAAGCTTCTGTGCTGGAGTGAGCGCCTCTACTGCTCACACGTGGACTACACTGTCAGGAACTGGAGCAGATGATGTTAGGGTTATGACAAGGAAGAGTGTGGATGATCCAGGGAGGCCGCCGGGGATCGTACTCAGTGCTGCAACTTCCTTCTGGCTTCCAGTTCCGCCAAAGAGGGTTTTTGATTTTCTTCGTGACGAGAACACTCGAAATGAGGTATAATAATTAGTACTATTCGATCCTCATGCTTTGAAATCTCCTTTTCTTCCTGTGAAGTTCAATTGAAAGAATACAAGTGGTTTCAATTTGTACTCCCTAAATTAATTATCGGATCTCATTCTAAGACTTGATTACTTAAAATACAGTGGGATATTCTATCAAATGGTGGAGTTGTCCAAGAAATGGCACACATTGCTAATGGCCGGGATACAGGAAATTGTGTATCTCTACTTCGAGTTAATGTAAGTATCATACAAAAATCCATGTTCTTATTATGCAGTTACGTCTCCTTCTTTGATCATAATCAGTCTATTGCTGTTATCAATAATTTAATCGATCTAATACATGCATGATTACAGAGCGCAAATTCGAGCCAGAGTAACATGCTGATTTTGCAAGAGAGTTGCACTGATCAAACAGCCTCTTTCGTAATCTATGCACCGGTTGATATTGTTGCAATGAACGTAGTACTTAATGGCGGCGATCCAGACTATGTAGCACTTCTTCCTTCAGGGTTCGCTGTCCTTCCTGATGGAACTGCCGCGCATGGAGGAGGCATGGAGGAGTCTGCGGGTGGATCTCTTCTAACTGTGGCGTTCCAGATTCTTGTCGATTCAGTTCCTACAGCAAAACTATCTCTTGGCTCGGTGGCAACTGTCAACAACTTGATTGCCTGCACAGTGGAGAGGATTAAAGCTTCTTTATCATGCGAATCTGCATGATCTTCGAAGGTTAATTTAGAGGCAAAGTACTGGACTCGTGCTGCTGTGCTCTACTTCTATTCTCGATATATAATTGGCTGATCATTCTCTCTGGATTCATTACCAAGTAATGCAACTCTGTGTTTTTTGCAGTTCATTAACCAGAGGAGGAAAAAAGAGGGGAAATTTGAGAAAAAACACAAAGTTGGTGTGGTCATTTTGGCTTTAGAGAAGAAGATTAATGGGAGAAGTCAAGAGCGCACCTCGCATGATTCTTTTGCATGCATGCCTCATGGTTTGCGATTAGGGCAAGACTACAAGGTAGCAACCAAAGCAAATCATGAGCGATCAGAAAGGTCAACGTCAGAGGTTCGGGAATTGACTTTGCCAAACAAAGTAAAAAGGATATACAGACCTTAAAATATTAATTAATCCAAGGTTGAACGACTACTTTAACTTTTTAGTTAGGGTTTTGGGCCTTATAGTACGTCAAATTTTATCTGCTCTCTAGATCTCTTTTTTCCTCCTCTACTTGTTAATTTGTTTGTGTTTTGGAGCTCAAACCTTAAAGAGCTTTTGGAATAGACTACCTTTGTTAAGCCTTGTTCTCTTTGAATTCGTTATGATTAGTCTCCTTTTTATTTTTCTGGGATATCTTTTAATCTTGGGTTTACCTTCTCAAAATGTTGCAATCTTGAGTTCTTATCAATATCAATCCACAATATCATATACTAAAAGAACAAAATTAAATTATTTCTAAGCAATCATCATCCCCATTTGATTAATTATTTGATTGCAAAACTAACGAATTGACTATCCACGATATGATAATTTTTACACACATTTATAAGCAATTACTTTCCCCCGTCGTATTTTCACCAAGTCTTCCTCTTATTTTTATTTCGAGTTGCCCTTGACTTTTTCTTTTTCTTTTTTTATAAATGATTGGGGGTAGTATGAAAAATGGATAGTTAGCCTTGTAGATTGTGACTATCTAATATAAAGTACAAAGCATGAACAAAAGAGTGTTAGAAGTTAATGGTAGTTTAGAGGTTTTAGTGATTAGAAATTGAAATGAAAATAGTTTGATGGTTAAAGTTTTTAGTTACAATAGTTTAGTAGATGAAGGACTTAGTGAATAGTTCAAAAATTGTTAAAGGATATGGGATACAGAAAGCAAAAACTTTATTGATAAAAGATATAATACAAGGAGACTTTTAGAACAAAGGCTTAAGTCTAGCATATTTTTTGGTTTGCTTTACAAGTGATGGTTGCATGGCTATTTATAACATTCTTAACCAGCCTAAATGGAACAATCTGGATAAGCTTTCCACCACTAGAACTTACTTGAAATTTAGCCAACACACTAGAAAACTCTCGAGTTATATGAATTGTGGACAAACATTCTTTCTTTCCTAAAACATTCCTATTTTTTATTTGATTTCTCTACAACTTTCCTAACTTAACTTAATACTAATTATTATTTTCTGAAGTTGATCTCTAGCATCTTCTTCAAGTGTATCAAATATAATTACAAATATAGAGGCTAGAAACCAAACAATGATAAAATGTGTTTCTTAGCTAGATTAATCCACCTTCTAATAGCTTTTAATCCTCTGGTCAAATTATATCTTGAATATGTGAAACTCCTTTATATTTTATGAATCCAAACTAAAATTTTATACATTAACAACTGGAAAAAAAAATGATCAAGGCGACTGCACATCATTGAATCCTATTTTATTTCTTGTCGACCAAATACTCCAAGGTTGCATAAACAACACCACTAACTTCCTTGCTTTGACTTGGGATTTTTATGCAGTATAGCCTAGCCATTGACTGTAGAATCTTAAAGAGCTTCTAGAAAAATGGTTGATACTCTTTATCATTGAATTACTTTATACCAAAAAGAATGCCCTCTACCCATGTAGGTTCAAATAATTGTATGTCATATTTGTTTCTCAAATCTAAAAAGTTTGACTGTATATAAAAAAAGATTGTTGCATATAAATATCGAGGCAATAATTAGTTTTATAGTGTCAATGCTAATCTCACAAGGAAAAATGATTTTAATAGGCTTGTTTTTTTTATATATATATATATATATATTTGCATTTTCAGTCATTCATGAACCAAATGTAAAAATATATGCAACAAATGCATGAATAACAGATTTGAGATCATAAATAAGCAAGGGAGTTTTATGAACCCGGACAAGTTGGTGATTTGAAAGAAAACCTTGATTTTAATTTTAAATATTTCTTTAACCTAGACTCAATGTTAGGCTAGACTACATAGTTATAGAAGTAAAAACAAAAAATGAGATTACCCATAACAATAATTTTCCCAAACATATTAAAAAAGCAAAACAATTTCATTTATCTTTCCAGTAGAGAATCACTATTTTGGGTTAACCCAGTCATAAACTAGCCTTATAATGAATTAGGTTTTTTATTTTAAATTCATTTGTTCTGCGTGCTAGTTATAAACATAAAGCCCTAGCTATTTATTCTGTAACTTTTTATACTTTTAGTAATGAAAATATTCGATGAGACTAGTACTACAAAAACAACTTAATATAAAGAGAATGAGACTAACAACGTTTTCTTATATAAAAAACCCCTAATTGATGTAGAGGTTTTAACAAATACACTTCTATATTATATAAATATATAATGTATTAAAAAGGATAACCTATAAAATAAAACTATATATAAACAAAATCTTATTGTCATTAAGAAGTGAACTAAAACTCCATCATATAGAAATGGTTTTCAAACCATTAGCCTAAGAATGAAATATATTTGCTGATGTGTGACTAAGTAATTATGAATTACTAAAACTCTTATCTAATATAAAGAAACCATTAATCATTAGCCCTTATGACTCTTGAAAGTATGTTTTTCTTGTTACTTATTGGCTAATAGACAGTTGCTCTAAAATTCATTTACATTTATTTTATTGCCCCACTTCCTTCACCTCTCCTTGATAGCTTGAAATGGATTCATGAAAAAAATGAAGCTTATGCTTCCTCCTAAATGGCACAAGATGG